>JAOXOE010000698.1:3473508-3491481 GCA_028565055.1 Phoeniculus purpureus
TGGACTGGATGATCTTTGGAGGTCCCTTCCAACCCCTAATGACTGGATCTAGGGGATCCTGCTGTGGCAGGGGATGGACTGGATGACCCGTGGAGGTCCCTTCCAACCCCTTGTGTTCTGTGACTCTGTGGCTGCTCTTTGAACAACTGCCCATTGAGTGTAACCTCAGAATCAAACTCAGATCACAGAATCCCTCCTTCACCTCTCCCAAGCACCAGCACCAACGATAGATGGTGAGTTCTGGGATAATAAAGAGTCTTAAGGAACATCTGGGACGACCCTGGGGAAAGAATCATCTTAGGCTGTCAGACGCCCCGCAAGAAGGGTGGTGAGGCACCGCCCCACGCCGCAGGCAGCACTCGCGTGCCTGAAACCTCAGCTCGTGCGTGACGCCTGCAGCCCTGGAGGAGACCTTCCGCAACGTCTTCGGGACGTTGAGTCCATCCCACAGCCATGTGGCCGTGCGATCCGCACCCTGCACGGCCTTGGCTGTGATCAGGACAAGACAGCGTGCGAGGTCATTAAATACACGTGGAACGTGGTCTGTGGTAAACGACAGAGCACACACAGACACACACAGACACACAGAGCACACAGCACACAGAGACACACGAAGATGGGGTTACAGGAGGCTCTGCGAATGCAGTTGGAGCAATTACCACATAGAAACACAACTACGGGAGTCTGGAGAAATACGGATGGACCAGTAAACACACACATAAAATGCAGTCATACAAGTGTGTAGAGTATCGTTATATAAACAAACAGCCACACACGTGGAATTTCTGAGTATACAGAAACACAGTTATGTAAACATATGCATACACTTATATAAATGTGAGGGAATACAGATAGATAAACATAAATGCGTGTGGACTATGTCTGCATAAATAAATATTAATATGTGAAAAAGAGAACATATTCATATAACACATGTACAGAAATATATGTAGAATATATATAGAAATCTATGGAGTATCTTTATTTTACATAGGAATACATAAATATTTATATATATATATATATAAAATTATACGTTATATTCTAAACCTACCTGAAGGCCAGTGTGGAGAAAGACCAGAATTCAGTGACTTCCCGTGTTCCTGCCCATCCCAAGTTATTCTGAAGCCATTTGCTAGTCCCCAGGAATAGGTGATGCTGACGTACCGATGTCAGCTCAGTAGCTGATGCCACCCTCCTCTGGCACTCACTGTGGCTTTCTGTTCCTGCACAGCACGGAGGGACACGAAGATGCTGGAGAATTCGATTTCAGTGCTCTGCTGAAGAAGAGGTGAGTGAACAGCTGCGGACTTGGAGATGTGAAGTAACCGGCTGCTGTTAAAAACCTCTGGAAATACCAAAACTAGAATAAGTGGAAGTTTCATCAATTCAGAATCCTTGTGGCTTTCCTAAAGCAGCTGTAGCTGGAAGAACTATGTACAGGGGCTGCCCAGGGGGTTGTGGAGTCTCCTCCTCTGGAGATGTTTCAGACCCTCCTGGCCATGTTCCTGTGCAACTGGATCTAGGGGATCCTGCTCTGGCAGGGGGGTTGGACTAGGTGACATTTGGAGGTCCCTCTCAATCCCTAATGACTGGATCTAGGGGACCCTGCTGTGGCAGGGGGCTTGGATGATCTTTGGAGGTCCCTTCCAACCCCTGATGCCCTGGGGTCCTGTGGTAATGAGGGCAGTTTCCCCAAACACTGGGCACTGGCTGCACTTCTGCCGGGTTGTCCTGGAGAGGAAAACAATGGAAGAGAAGTTTTCTGTCCTCGGAGTACACAGGACTTCCCTCAGAGAGCCGGGAGGACAAGCTGTTGTATCAGCTCTCTAAACGTCACTATAAACTGTGAAACTCTTGTGATCCAGCTTCTCATGAGGAACCTCCAAAGACATTCGATGCTGTGCTGATGATTTTAATCACTGTTGTGGTTACTGTGGTTCTGTGAATGTCCTGTCAGTGTTTTCTGCTGCTCAGAGTCTAACTCTCGTGTCTTGCTTCACTTTGCCTTGTTTTCCTCTTCCATTCTTATCCTTCCTGGCCACATCTGCTCCCATCACCTCTTCTCACCTTCCTGCCACCATCCGGATGTGGGTGCTTTGGATTTCTCTGCTGCAACCAGAGAGTAAGATTCCTATTGAATTACAGACGCGGGGGGCAGACTGGGGTGGGGGGACCTGTTGGTTTGAAGCAGCGCGAGCCTCTTCGTCCTGCTCACGCTAGAGCGGGGCACGAGTCACTAGTCCCCTGCGCACCCGGGGAACGACTAATGCCACTGTTAAAGGCTGAGGTCAAGAAGCCACTGTGGAGTCTCCTTCTCTGGAGATGTTTCAAACCCTCCTGGCCATGTTCCTGTGCAACTGGATCTAGGGGATCCTGCTGTGGCAGGGGGTGGGACTGGGTGATCTTTGGAGGTCCCTTCAAATCCCTCATGTTCAGGGATTCTGTGGTCATCTGTGCTTAAAGCAGCAGAAGGAAACAGACTGTCTAGTGAGCGAGCGACTGCAAAACTTGTGCTCTGACTGAGCCATGACCTTCAGCACTGTCACTGCGACACATTGCCAGCCGTGACAGGACCACAGGAGCCAAGGCTGCACATGGAGCCACTCACACTGCAACAGGCTTGTTCCAGTTACCACTGGACTGAAGAAACATCTAAGAACATGAAGGATGTAGCTTGACGTACACACAGGCTCTTAGAGACACGGACAGGACCGCCCCAGCTCAGACGTGACTCACGAATATCAAAGGTGAACAAGGAGACCAGTTTCTACTTGGATGCTCCCTCGTGGGTGCTGCTCTTTCCACACAACTGCGGTGTGAAGGAAAAGCCTTTTTCCCAGCTGTTAACTTACGCTAAGACACAGGACAGCTCTGGGAGTCTTCATCATCAGACCGGGAAATGCCACCTGGCACAGAAAAACCACAGCTCCAGAGCAGTGTAAGGCCTGAGCAGAGCTTAGCAAGGGTGCGAAGGCAGAAGAGACAGGGACGGCCAGTACCAAATGCTGTGCTAACTCCTGCTTCACCCCTGCCCCTCTCCTTGGCTGGCAGTGCAGCAGTATTCAATGGCTTTCCTTGCTGCCGCTGGCCTGAGCAGAGAATCCTTTCCACATCTCCCGTGTTTACAACCCAAGTGACGCGAAAGGTCTTCACATGACTGCAGTGGACTTCGTCCAGTGCCTGGTTCCACGAGGCGCTGCCGTACACCAGACACAGCACAGAGGTGCACCCAGCATGGGAAGCCAGTACCTGTCAGTGCTGTAGGGCCACGTCTCATCTTCAGCAGCAGAGCCAAAGCAGAGCGCAGGCTGCTTCCAGAGTGCGGGAAGCACAGCTGGGGGTTGTTAGCGTGTTCCTGTGGCTGGCAGCCCACCTACTCTCGTGCACTGGCGGCGCCACTGGCAGCCATGGGGGCAAAGGATCAAAAGCCAGGCTGCAAATGCACTGCTCACCGACGCCGAACTGGCAGCAGCTTCTGCTGCTCCAGAACGCTGCTTTCAGCACGAGCCCCACGTGCCAGAAAGACACAGACAAACCGCAGCCAGTCTGAAGCTGAGGAACAATCAGGAATGAATGGCTTGGAAAAGACAAGCTCAGAGGAGAGGTAAAGACGGCTGCGGATGCTCCGTGCGAGGGAGAGAGGGAGCAGCGATAGCGACGCGACACCTCCTAACAGCCTTTGGCTGATGCAGAATTGTCCCGTCCCTTGCCAGCTCACACACACGTCGACTCCACAAGCCTATTTCGGTTTCAATGACTCTACTGCGACTCTACTCGCTCCTGCTGTACAAAGCACAACACAACCATCCGCCGGAGGAGGCTTGTTCTGAGGCCGCTCATGGAACTGCTCCGCTGCCGTAACTGAGCTCAGTTCCTCGGTTCCACACTCTGCAGTTACCTCTGTGAGGGGACAACACACTGTGGCGCCGCAGGGACGAGGGGCAGCTGGAACTGCAGCTCTGACCCACCAAGCAAGAGGTGGCATCGCGTGAGGCCACTAAACACACGTGGAAGGAAGGGTCATTTCTAAGCTGAGGCAGGTAACGCAGAGACAGCTGCCAGTGTCATCTCCTAAACCAAAACGTGGAGGGCGGTGCGTTCAGAAGCCACTTCCCGGTGTCTCGGAGCTTCTCCGCGCACGAGCAGCCAGAGCTCACTCCAACCTTAGGGACTCCCTGCTCCCCAAGGCACCGCGTGTCTCCACAGCACGACCGTCGAATGGGCTGCGCTAAGGTCACGCGTTTGTTAGCCCCCCCGTGCTCTGTTCAGGTGCCGCTCACGAACAGAGAGACTTCCACAGCAGCCACCGAGAGACAAAACGTTTCCGCACGGATTCCTTACGGGTACGCTGACGAGGACACCAATGGGAAGCTTGCGGGGTTCAGACGGTGAGTGACAGATGCACACTCTGGTGAGACAGGGTGCCCGCCGGCATCCGCCGCTACGCCCCTACAATTCCATTACCTTGACAGAGCACCAGTTGGAGATGTCAAGTCTGCAGTGACTGCGCACCCCTTCCCACGCAGTGCAGACGTGGGGCCCACTTAGGATGCGCTGGAGCACAGACCTGCGCCTCACGCCCGACGGCACGCGCGGACACTTCTGAGGACGCGAGGGGCTCTACGCAACGTTCACCCCCAGCTCTCTGCTTGTGTCTCCCCTTGTACACTTGATGCACCTCAGCGAGGACAAGCAGAGCGGCCAACGCTTGCTCTCTAGGCAGCCACCTCAGCGGTCACATTCACAGCCGGAACTGCTTTGAAAGCAAACGCTGCGCCGCTCCGTGCCCGCGGCAGCCCAGCGGCACGCGCGCTGGTTCTCCTTGTATGGATCACGGTGATGCAACCGAACGCTTCTGTCGCTGCCAGCGAAGGCGCCTCCCCGCTAAGCTGATGGGTTCACCGCACAGATACTCCAGATTCATACGGTGCAGTGTTGTCACAACACGGAGCACTACGGGCTCACTGTATGAATCCAAGAATTCCTACCTCTCTTGTGGTTTGCAACTTGGACAGAAGAAACGGTTGACAGAGCTAATTTGGGAGCAACTGGATGGGTGACAAAACGAACAGCAGATTAGAAACGGAATCATGTAGGAACAAAGCAAAAGCTTAAAGCAAACTGTCATTTCAAAATTAGCTTGAACAAAGGTTAGCGTTTTGCAAGGACAGGGGGCGGTTAGGGAAGATGGGTGCGCTCTCAGCTACGGACTCATTCGAGCTGTAACAGCCAAGAAAGGGAACATAATTCACATCTACACACGCCGCAGCTCTGGGTTAGGGGTTATCTGAAGATTTCTCACTGACTATGACTGGAGACTAATCTACGGCCACCAGATACGGTCAGTGTAGATCTACGGCCAGTGCACACACGGCAACCAGAGTGCTCTGCAAAGGGTGCTACTCAAGACTTCTGGACTGACAGCACAGACTAAGAGAGCACAACAGAAACGTCTGAGGTACGAGCAGACGTGGTAGTTACTCTTGTCAGACACCCCAGGGGTATTTAATCTGCAGTAAACGTCAATGACTGCAGCGACACGACGCTGCAAACGCAAGTAACACAAGTGCTGCTGCGGTTCTGTGCTCGGTGCTGGCTGCCAAAGCCCCAAACTGAAGCTGCTAAAACTCGATCCTTTGGGAAGGACAGGGAGTCATTCTGTGCTGTTCCAGACACAACTTGCAAGGAAGACTTGGACACAATGAAGCCAGGAAATCTGTTAGAAATGCACAGCCCAAGCTGGGCTCTGAGGGCTAATCCGTGCAGAGGAGCACAGCCCAAGCTGGGCTCTGAGGGCTAATCCGTGCAGAGGAGCACAGCCCAAGCTGGGCTAGTGGTTTCGCTTGAAGAATAGATGCAGAGCTTGGAAAGCCTCGCCTGGCCTGCCCGCAGGTGTCGCGGTGCTAAGGTCCTCGCTTCAGCAGGGCTAGTTCAGGTCACACACCTGGGAATGATGCAGACTGAGGCAGCTCATCCTTGCAGACAGCACAGACCAGTGCGTGCTCCCTGCGGGACTGGGAGCGCGGACGCTCGCGCACCCGAGCCGGTCGATGTTGTGTGTCCGTGCACACGGTCTCACTCCGACACTGATCGACAGGTGTCTGACTAGAGCCCTTCCCCTGTAACTCCCCACCAGCTCCCCAGCACATCTGGTTCGGTTCAGGAGCCGGTCTGCCAGCTCCCTCTCGGTGCGTGTGTGGTGGCCGAGCCAGGAGTCGCTGGGAGCAGCCAGAGCCAGCCCCGGGCCACATTCCTGCAGGGACTGTGGGGGAGCGAAGGGCAGCAAAGAGGAGAGCGAAAGTCGCCTCCTTTCTTATGCAGAACAGTCCTTTTCACGTGTAAAGTGCAGCGGGGCAGCTTCAAATAGCAAAGGAGTCTGTGTTTGAGTCAGCTGGAGAAGTCCCTGTCTCCCGCAGCGAGGAGCCCCGTGGCCAGCGAGTGGTTCTGCGGGTGGCCCCAAACAGGGGACAACTCCGAGGGCCCCCCGCTCGCCCGCACTGCAGACGGTGCCCGCGCTGAGGGCTCCCTCGGGAGAACGAAGCGCCAGCAGCACAGAAGTGAGTTCGATGCAGACAGTGACAACGTTTCTCGCTCCGAAACTTGACCGCAGCATCGAGGTGTTGTGGAAGCGAGCCGAGCGCTAACAGAGCTGCGTGCCCAGCCTGCGGGCTCGCAGAGCCCCTTCTCGGGCAGCTCCTCTGGGTTAGGGCTGCTCTCCACCGGACCTCCTCGTGCACCCCTGTGCCAAGCAACGGCAGTAACCAGACCACTAGGAATTTGACAGCATCCTACCTTGGCTTGGTTTAGAAACCTCAAGGGAAGAAATATTCGGCCATATCCTATCAAACTTGGGAGGACCTGCATGCGGCAGGAGAAACCAGGTTGTGTTATCGAGGTCCACGACCGAGTTCTCAACAGGCAGGCAAGCGGACAACGACAAACAGCCACGACTGGACTAGGCTAGGCGCACGGGACAGAACAGGACTCCACAGCCAACACGGAAACGAGCAATTGATGACTCCCAAAACACCAAATGGCCAGAGACTAGAGCAGAACAGTTCATCTTCCGTGGCTTGAAACCCAGGGGTTTGAGACAAAAAGCTCTCCTAGACCAACACAAGCGATTTGAACTCCTGGAACAACACAGGGACACACTCCGTGATGCCTGCTCTGATGGTGCAGACCTCTCACAAAAGCCCTCCCATTTCTCACCACAGCGTCCCGGGGCAGGGCCCTTGGAGCAGATTACACTTCTGTTATTAGAAGACGTAGAGGTAGTGGCGGAGTGGGCCTTTTCCTCCCCCACCTGTGTGGGTCATGTCTGGTTCCCATCCCCTCTGTGGGTGTCTTCTACAGTTCCTTCTCTCTGAGTAAACCCCTCCGGTGGCTACGGTGCCCAAGAGCCCTGCAGGATGTGCTACTCACACCAAGCAGCTTTGTCTCGCAGCGCAAGAATTAGCTGTCTCTTGAAAGCTGCATCTTCTTTGGTCAGTGATGTTTGGGGCTGGGGTCGTGGGGAGCGAAAACCTTCGTCAAGAACAGCTGAGGGTAAGTGAAGGGGACGGAAGAGTGGGGGGCAGAAGGAAAACTCTTCTTTCAATCCTGAGCTGGGAGCTGGTATTTATGTTCTCATTATTCTCCTCCTTGTTTGCACCTGCCTGACTTTGAAACTCCTATCTGGACCGTGTTTCTACCATTTACTGCAAGGGCGGCAGTGGTTGTGGCCTTTCTGAGCTGAACAGGACTGTCCTCGAAGGTCACATCAGCCACAGAGTGAAAGCAGTGGCAAGAGGGAGACTTCTCCATTTCTACCCACAAGTTGTCCAGCTGGGTAGTGATCAGATGGCAGCTGTCACAGCTGGGTCAGCATCACGGCTCTGGGCTTGCAGGTGTCTCTGATAACGTGTGTCACTGCTCCCACTTAGCGGGAGACCTGCAGGGAAGCCAAGACAAAAAGCCCAGGGCTTCACATGGGCTATGTGGAAGAAGGACATCCCAAAGTGTCTTCTGAGACATTGCTCGGGGATGAAGAGGAATTGGCTGAGTGGGGCTGGCTACCAAAAGGCCTCCCACATACAGAACAACACAAGGAGAAGCTGGTGATCTGCACTGCACCAGCTACTGTGAGGTGCTTCCTGCAGCCAGCTCGGCCAAGCTGAGGCACCGTCACGCTGTGACTTCATGTTCCTGCGTCTTTGTGCTCTTCTCCTTATCAACTGAGACAATGGAAGGATCAAAACTGAGTCAGGTCCGGGGAGTCTCCAAGAGCCCACGTACTGGTTACAAACCTGCCCTTACTGGTCAGATCCACCAATTCACACACACAGGAAGCACAGACACAACAGGCAACAGATGGGACAAGACATGGAGAGGCCAAACTTGGCGAGTGGGCAGGAGTCCACTGCAAGACACCTCAGGGATCACCCTCCACCGCCTCCTCCTGCATCGCTGACTGCCAGGGTACAGAAAGGAAACTGCATGCAAACACAGGGAAACGATCTGCACATCCGTTCACGCTTCAGTGGCTCTAGGAACTCTCAGGCTTGGCCTCAAGATTAAAGAAGGACTGGACTTGGAGAATCCAGGTACAGATCAGGGGGGAAAACACAAAAAGGACTTGACTCCTTGCAAACCCGACACGTCTCTGCTCACGGGAACCCCGCAAACCCTGCACATCTCCGCTCACGGGAACCCCACAAACCCTGCACACCTCCACTCACAAACCCTGCACATCTCTGCTCACGGGAACCCCGCAAACCCTGCACATCTCTGCTCACGGGAACCCCGCAAACCCTGCACATCTCCGCTCACAAACCCTGCACATCTCTGCTCACAAACCCTGCACATCTCCGCTCACAAACCCCACAAACCCTGCACATCTCCGCTCACAAACCCCGCACGCCCGTGCTCACGTCAGCGGCCCTACTGGAAAGTGAAACGGCGACTTGTGCAAACTAACGAACGACTCCCTGACCCTTTAAATGGGACAGCACCGAGCTCCTTCACGGCGCCCAAAGCAGTGCAGGGCACTTCTGCAGTGCCCAAAGGCTGCCAGCTAAGCATCAATGACAACAACTAGTTATCCATGAGAATTGCAGCCACCACAGAAGGAATTGCTGGAGATCTCCTGTTTCCCCCTTCTCTCACAACAGGGTTGACTTTGAACCTTTGCTGCTGAGGTTCTGCTGGGTCGTATCCTGCTGAGCCCAGTGGCCGTCTGCAGAGTTCCTGGGCTGCCTGGTGACGTGGCTGAGACTCGCTGCCTCCGTGACGGGTTGGGTTTCTTCCCTCTGCTCTTTGGCACAGACCACTCACGGAGTGTGTTTGCACCAGGAGTCTGTTTCCAAATAAAGTCCCTTCTTCTTCCCTTTGGAATCCTCTGGGCTTGTGGTGGCTCTTTGCTGCAATTACACAATTTGTTTCATCTCTGTTTAAATGGAGCTGAATTTACACACTTTGTCTGAAATGGGCGGCGAAGCAGCCAAGACAAGGGCTAAGGACTGTCGCTCGCAGGAGTGGGGTGCAGACAAGTCACCTGGAACAGGCGCCCGGCAGGCAGCTCCCTTTGACAGCCACTCCTGACAACGCTGCTTCTGTCCGGAGCCGGCCGCTCAGGGGGTTATTCAGAGAGATGCTGGGGGGATGCACCAAGGGTTTCCACAACAGCGTCACCTACAGACAGCGCGTTCTGCAGTCAGAGCCATACTTGTTGGCGTAGTGAACTCGTCTGGTGCAGGTGTCCTAGCGCCTCGGGGGGCCTGGGCTGGATGATCCCGCTGGTGTGCTGTGGCTCTGCGATTAGGTTTGCTCCGAAAACCTCCCATGACACGTTCTGTGACAGTTACTGTGGGCACACAGGGCTGGGGGAATGTGGACAGAAGTGTCTCTGAAGGTCTGGCTTAGTGTTAGTAGTGAAAAATGAAGCTGCTGAAAGCGCCTTTAAGAGCAGAGACTCAGGCAGGAAATCCTACACTTGCACTGGCAATTGCTGCCTTTTCAGGCGCCGCTGCTCCAGTCCAACTCTCTGCACAAAGTAACTGCTGGGGGGGAGAAGCTGACTTCCATTAAGTAAGGAAAGGGTCTCGGACTGGGGACACCAGGGAAGCAGATGTGTAGCTGCAGCCTGTTTCCACGCAGACAGGTCTTAAATAAAGCTCAGGCAGACAGGGAGCACTCGTGCTGACGACGATCATCACTTCCTGAATTTATGGGCACAATAAGGAATCCTGGCGGAAGACTCCGATGAAGACGTCTTCTGCCCTCCTTTCAAAAGCAACAGAGCACGAAGCTCCCGCCGGCAGTGCCTGCGATGGCTCTAGCAGAAGGCTGCTACTTCTGGCTGTGGAAAGCTGGCCTGGCCACTGGCCCTTCTAACTGAGGAGCCAAGAGGCAACCCCTGTTCCGAACTGCAGATGCTCGCGGCGTACAGAGGAGTTGTCTGTCGGACAGGGGGCCAAGGCGGGAACAGCGGACAGCAATTAGGTTTGGAGCAACGGAGGAAGGTCCTCTGAAGAAAGGAGAGCTCTGCGTAAACGTGGAGATGGGGGGCGTTTATGGCAGCTCCTCAGCCTCAACGGCTTTTAGGACGGCTGGAAGAACGTACACGCTGTTAGTCCTGTCTGCGAGCACAAGCAAGGGGCCTGTTCTGAACGCACCAGCCACTGGGCCGGCGTGGGAAACGGGCGGAGATCAGAGCAAACATCCCCGGCTTGGAGCAGGTATCGTGGCGGCGTCTCAAACTGCCGAGGTGCCATGAAGAGATCTTCACTTGGAAGGATTTCCACTGGAACCCCTGCCAGAGTGCCCGGTGAGCTCGGGTCTTCCAGCCAGGAGATGCTCAAGCCCTTGCTCACTACAAAGTCAGTTATTCTGGTGCCAGTTTGCAGGGCCTCTGCTTTGGGCTGGTTCTGCCTTTGCCTCAAGGCTGCGGCAGTCGGGTGGCCAGCAAACCCTGGCACAGCATCGCACAGCAGGTGAGGAACAGGAGAGCCAAGTACTTCTGAAGACCAAGGCAACCTCCTTCTTCCCTTCTGTTCTCGGAAACGAGCTGGTGACACATCCAGCAGCCAACAACGATGGGAAACATCACGGGACAGTTTTAACCAGCACTTTCTCCCCAGGTTTTACAGAGAATTCTGCCTTTAAACAGATCTCTGTGGATCTGCTGTCTGCAAACATCCCGGAGGAACTGCACCAGGTGCACGTGTCGCCGAGCGGCGCATGGGTGCCAGGGCACGCAGACAGGATGGCAGCACTTCGGGCAGTGCCCTGTCGCTCAGTCGTTTGCCAACGGGCAGGGCGCACTGCAGCAGATCAGCCAGCACTGGACAGGCTGCGGCAGGCTCGTTTCTACCCAACCCATCCCATGATGACGCTGGGATGAAGGATGGTACCAGCAGCCAGGTCTGCTAACGAGACTGGTGAGAAAGGCCCTTCTTATCGGTTCGAATTGGTGGATCTGGCCAAACAAAGACAGAGACAGAGGCTCTCCCAGATGTCAGCCCCAAACCCTGCCAGTGCTCCCTGAGCAGTGTCGGTACTGCCTGCCTCTGCGCCACAAGTCACTCCCGGAAGAGATGGCTTTGGCTCAGCGCCGGTGCTCGCTGACCGGACTTCAAGGGGGCAGTCCTAGCTCTGCAGAAGAGACCTGCCTTCGTTAAACCTACTGGTTTGTGGGTTACTCCTGTGTGTAAAGCAGCTCCCCAAAACGGCTTCGTTGGGAAGGGGAATGTCTCTCAGATCCAGTGCATCCTACGGTGTCTGCTACCGGGGCTTTCCTCCAGCTCGGTGATGTTTTAACAGCGCTGGAAGTTTCGCGTGAAGAGCCCCGAGTGCTTCCCAGGATTACGGGGGGGAAAGCAAAGCCCGTTACTGGCTGGAGGTGACAGTCGCTTACTCAGAGAGGTGATCGCCTGACCCTAGGAGCCTGCTGTTGGTCAACAGCCGGCTCTGGGTGAAACGGAACGGAAACGAGAACGTTGTGGGAGCGCAAGAACAGACCTGGTCCGAAGGCAGCACTGCCACGTCCTGAAGAGACAAACACCTTCACAGTCTGTGAGCAGCGCAGCTCTGTCCACCTGAGCCCAGCCAAGGGCTGGAAAGTAGCGTCTAGCCCAGCGATGCCTGTTCACACGCGGCCGCCATACGTGGGGGTTGTGTTTGTGCTCTGGCCCAGCGCTTGGCGCTGCAACGGCTCTGCCTCCACAGCTGTGAATTTGATGAGAGCCCTGCAGTCCCTGCAAGGGGGCAAGTCCGGCTCCAAAACGCGATGCTTATTATAAAGGAGAGCACAAGGAACCCACTGGGGTTTGCTCTCAGAATCCTGGAGGATGGACACATTCACCACATTAAAATGTCCCCACAGATATGTCCAGGAAATCCAGCTGCCCTCATCCTGACACCGTTTCAGTCCCAGGACAAGCCCTGCTGGATGCTCCAAGGTGATGAAGGCAATAAAACAAAGTGGGGCGCATTCAGGCTTTGTTTTCAGCACTCCTGTTTTGCACCAGCTATTGCCAAAGCCACCCCAGGCTTCTCTCAATTTGGGCTTGTCTGTGAGAACAAAACCAGACAACAAAGCAGAAAATACCAGGAGTGCATCTTGCACTTGGGTGCAGGCTCTGTCTCTACACTCTGACTCATCTGCCACCAGCAGCCTTGAAGGTGATAATCACCCACACAGAGCTATTTGCACATCATGTCTATCCTCTCCTGCATCTAATTATACCCTCTATAACAAACCACTTAGCATAATTAGTGGAGTTGTGCTTGACAGGGAAAGAAGACAGAAGCTAGAGGCTGGGAGATGCACTTTGCGAAGGCAGACGTGTGTGTGTGGGGACCTTGGCTGTGTGGTCGGGATGATGAGCCTTCGATGCGCTGGCGGTGGCACAGCCGGACCCTCCTTGGTTTAGCCCGAGAACCACTGTCCTTTTCCAGACCATCTGCAGGCCAGCGTTGGTTTCATTATGAAATGGTTTTGGGACTCATCAATTGCTACCACTTGCACCAGCATTTTTGCAGACGTGGCTGAAAAATGCTGCAAGGGCCACCACTGTAACCGGGAGGGCTGGAAATGATCGAGAACCCACTACTCAATGGAGACACCACGGCAGGTGCAGATGACCTTAATGGGAAAGCTCTGGGCTTGGTTAGTTTTGCTTCTAGATGATCAGAAAGGACGTTCACTTCATGACCACTCTTTCTGGGTGTGATGGGTTACACCTGACCACCAGACCTGGCGTTCAAACCTCAGTGGGGACTTATCTGACATCGAAAAGAACTCCAGAGTGAGCACTGGGGGTGCCCACTGGTAAATCACCTCCTTTGGCTTCGCTTGCTTCCTTCGCTGTCTTTAGTGCTAAATGACCACCACTCGCAGCACCATCACCTCTGTGTGCTGGCGTCTTAGTCTTCACCTGCCCCAACCTTATCCTTCTTCTATCCTAGGAAAACCTGGAAGCCCAACGCCCGCAGAACTTGCCCCTTGCCCACCCTCCTTCCCTCCCCAGCGAGTATTTGGTGCCAGGCAACAGGAAACCTAATCTGCAGCCCCCGAGAGCAGCTCCCTGCGCCCAGGCGGGGAAGAACTCTGCTGATGCAGACACAAGCACTGTGTTAGCTTAGACAAAAGGAGAGGGAATGCAGAGCCCCTTCGAGCAGCCGCAGCTCATTAATCTCCTCTGGCTTGGTGCGCTAATTGCGCTGGCTTCTCGAGCCCAGGACGCATTTCTGGGCTCCAGCCCTGGTTAAGGATAACTCTGCTATTTCTATTTCCCAGGAAGGCTGCTCAGAACGTTGTGCGAGGGGAGCTATTTTCTCCCTGAGCTATTTAAGTGCAAGCACATGAGGAAACCCAGCAGAGCTCCAGTATTTACTGGTGCTGTGGAAGAGATGCTCAGGCTTCACCATTCCCAGGTAGGCAGAGAAACGTGCTGCATTCCACCCGTGTTGTGACAAGACATCTCCTCCAGCAGAGTAAAGGGCAGGCCTGCAGAAACCCTTGTGTTTCCTATGGGATGCTGAACTGAGGTGTCTCCACACGTCACAGGTTAACTGTGCTCATCACTCCAGTGTCAAGAGCAAGGAGGTCAGCAGCGCATCCTTTCGGGTCACCACTGGTCACAGGTCTTTGAGTTTCCCTATTAAGTTTGCACAGGCCAACATCTGCTGATGCTCAGCGATGGGAGATGTTGTGACGAAGGCTGTATGGAGTGGGAAGGGAAAACACAACCACAGGGTCCATGCAACACAGTACGAAGGAACTGCAGTCCAGCTAGACTCCACAGAGCTATTTTCCCATTCACCCCCTTTCCGTTAGCGACGGCAGGAACGTCCCGGGCACAGGGACACCCACGGCGTTTTGTGCTTAGCTCTTCTCCCGCTTTGGTCAGAGAATCCAAGGTTTGGGAAGGTTTTTTGGGAAGGTTTTGAAAGGAGCGCCTCACCGTGCGGCCATGCAAACGCCGAAGGAAAGAGCAGAGCCAGAAGGTTACCTTGTTGAGATGGGAGGGTGTCAGCGGCACATTACTGGCAGTGACGCTGTTTCTCCACTTAGAGCTGCAGAACACACGCCTGGCCGTCAGCTGCTAACGCTGCTCTCGTGCGCAAGGAGCCCACTTCGGAGGGCATTTAGCTGCCTGTCCAGACCTTAAGAAAGCAGCACCACTCACCAGCTTAAGTAACCGGAGCTGATTGCTAAGAGGACACACCTGATGCTGCACCACAACAAGGGAGCCGGCTCTGCCCTCACTAGCCAAAGCTTTCAGCTGGGGACCAGGTGCATTTTGCTGCCGGGATGTTTCATCACTGCCTTAGTCCTGCACCACACAAGCTGCACCTCAGGCCTCTGCAAAGGTTGAGGCTGCGCAGAAACTTTTCTCAGGGAGGTGCAGCAGGGCCCCACTTCTACCTCCCTGCTTTAATTTTGATCAGCTAATGTGCCGTGACTGCGCATCTGCCTCCCACTAGGGAACTCAGCCGAGCCCCGCAGCCAGGCTGCTGTGCACTTGGTCCTCGCAGCTGTCTGTTTCACTGACACGGAGCTGCTTTACCCAACAGGGTGCTGGTTTTGCTCCCGTTCAAATGCAGTACTCTGGGGCTTTAACTGAGGAAACACAAGTGGGCTCCTGTGAAGCAGGAAGTCCTGTTTCTTTTGTGGAGCAGAGCCCAGTTTAAAGGCTGCTGGAGCAAAAGCAAAGATTCCAACTGCATTTGCTAAGGTACTTCATTTGGATGGAAGCTCAGCCGCGCCGCTGCAGGCAGGTGTGTGGTCAGGAGGGGCTCTCTCCCTCACCCTGCAATTCCTTGGCAGAGCAAGGCCAAGACATGACCCCTGCACCAGAGAGCAGCATCATCTCCAACGGAAAGGGGTGGTGGGAAATTAGCTCCGAGAGGCTCAATGACAGTGCAAAAGAAGACTGGGTTCATTACTTACTACCGATACTGGAAATGCTGGGGATGCCTGTGGAGAAAGAAAACACAGAAGCATGCGGTTAGCTCGTTGCTGCAGTTGGCTGAGGATCTACGATTCTGAAGACAATCTTCTCCCAGTGATCACAAAGTTCTATCGGTATCAGTACAGGGGTCAGCAACTGCCACTCGGCCCCCAGCCCACTGGAAATGCAGAGCGTTCGGAACGGTCAGTGCAGGGACCACTGAGAATTTCTGGGGCCTAAAGCAGCTCTTGGAGTGTCATGGATTTGTTCAGAACCGCTTTGTGTTTCAGCTAAGCAGCCATCAGCTTCAATGCTCTAGACACAGACACACTCATGCATGTGTTGGAGATCATGCAGATCCAGGAGAGTGATTCAGCCACGAGACAGACACACTGCTAACTGCTTTGGCCAGCTGCTGAAAGCAATTGCTGGCCAAACCTTCCGTTGCACTCAGCCCACACAGCTCCCTCTTCCTCCTTGACCCAGCTGCTTGCTAAACGAAGCCACGTGAGAGACACCAACCGAGTGCCACAGTCTCATGCAGCAGGTTGCTCACACTGACTGAGCTGCTCACTGATGTGTTTTCAGACCCTTTCTGCTTTCCTGGGCTGAATTACTGCCAAGGACCCATTCTAGAGGCAGCTGAGGCTGCTGAGGAGCAGAACTCCTCGGCCGCATTAGCAGTGAGGAAACTCATGTTGTGTGACGCAGCCCCAGCACGGAGCTTGCTGCCCCTCTGCCCGCAGAGGTGTGCAGCACAGACACACGGACATGGAACCTTCCCTGAGATGCCTTTTCCTTTAGACTGAGTAGTGCTGCTAACGACACTGCTGCAGATCTCCTGGTAGAGTGGGTCGAAGGCACCAGCTGCAGGTCACTATTGCATCCTGGACATCTGCAGCCTTTCAGAGAAATGCTGTTTGCCTTCTGCAAGTTGGGACTTTGGGTGGCCTGCGCTTTACGGGAGAGCTGCTTCTCCAGCGAACCTCTACTGTACCCCCTTCAGCACCCATCTTGCTTGGGGATGGCATGGACCTCATTCTGCAGTTATGCAAGCTGGAGCTGAGAAATTGCAGAATCACAGAGCATCAGGGGTTGGAAGGGACCTCCAAAGATCCAATCCCCGCCATAGCGGGATGACCTAGGTCCAGTCGCACAGGAACATGGCCAGGGGGTTTGAAACATCTCCAGAGACTCCACAACCCCCCTGGGCAGCCCCTGCCAGGCCTCTGGCACCCTCACCAGGAAGAAGGTCCCTCTCACACTGAAGTGGAACCTCCTCTGCTCCAGCTGACACCCACTGCCCCTTGTCCTGTCGCTGGATGACACTGAGAATGAACAACAGTCACAGTGAGGAAGGTCGTAGAGTCAAGCTGGGACCACTTCTAACTCCTGGCAAGGTTAAAGCAAAGCTGAAGTACTTGCATTTGCACAAATGGCACCGAGCAATAGATCCGCTGGGTTTGACCAGCACCAGTCCAACTCTCTGGCTCCATGTGCTGGGGAGCCTGGCAGGGCACTGGGCACTGCACTGCTGCACCTGCTCGAGCCCAGCCCGTCGGCTGAAGCTGACAGGCTTTCTCAAGCACTTTAGAACCGTGGGCTCTCCAAAGCTGAACCAGGTACCCCCACAGAACAGTGCTGGTACGTTTTGAACGTAACAAAAGGACCTCTGCTTTCGGGTGGCGGGTATGACTGTCTAGCTTCTCTCCTCTTGTGTTTACGTGTCAGAAGACAATCACATGTGAAACGATTTCCCCTGGACTTTCAGCAGCAGCTTGCTCAGAGTTTTGCAGTCCCTGTAGCTGTTCTAAATCAGTAGGTTTGTTTTCCTGTAGAAGTGATGGAACCTGCACACACGTCAGGCAAGATGCAGATACCGTGTTCTCGCACTCGCTCTTGCGCAGTGGATGGTGTTTGTGTTCGTGGGGTGTGCTCCCCCGTCTCCGAGCGCTCGCTCTCCTACACGCACATACAAATAGCCCTTCCTTTCTCTCCTCAACAGATTGCAGCCCAGGGAAGCTTTCCCTGAGTTCACTCTCCTCATTTCACCATATTTCAGACTTTCCAATGAATTCACAGCGATCAGAGCTTCCGGCGCTGAGAATAATGACAGTGAGGTGCCTGCTGGCCCGAACGTCTCCGTATGAACCACGTGCCATTGTCTTCAGGTTCTGTTTGAAAAGCTCTTATGCTGTTTCTGTGCAGTCTCCGTCTCTTGGAGACGTTTCAAACCCTCCCGGACACGTTCCTGTGTGACTGGATCTAGGGGATCCTGCTGTGGCAGGGGGATGGGACTGGGTAAACTTTGAGGTCCCTTCCAGTCCCTAATGACTGGATCTAGGGGATCCTGCTGTGGTAGGGGGATGGGACTGGGTAATCTTTGAGGTCCCTTCCAGTCCCTAATGACTGGATCTAGGGGATCCTGCTGTGGTAGGGGGATGGGACTGGGTAATCTTTGAGGTCCCTTCCAGTCCCTAATGACTGGATCTAGGGGATCCTGCTGTGGTAGGGGGATGGGACTGGGTAATCT
>JAOXOE010000698.1:3507928-3523978 GCA_028565055.1 Phoeniculus purpureus
CCAGTCTCATCCCCCCAACACAGCAGGGTCCCCTAGATCCAGTCATTAGGGATTGGAAGGGACCCCAGAAGATCACCCAGTCTCATCCCCCCAACACAGCAGGGTCCCCTAGATCCAGTCATTAGGGATTGGAAGGGACCCCAGAAGATCACCCAGTCTCATCCCCCCAACACAGCAGGGTCCCCTAGATCCAGTCATTAGGGATTGGAAGGGACCCCAGAAGATCACCGAGTCCCATCCCCCTGCCACAGCAGGATCCCCTAGAATTTGCTGGCAATGGAGCAAGGGCACCACTAATCTTCATGTGAGGAAGCTGTTAGGGGCTGAGGTGATGGTTCTGCTGCTTGTGCCCGGGCCAGACAGGCTCTTCTTGCTCACCTCAGGGGTTCTCCTTGTTGCAGTAGAGCTTGGGCTGCAGATGTTGTGGTTGGGTTGTGGAAGTGAATTGAAGTTAGTGACTGTCAGGGCAGAACGCACACTGGTGCCCAGCCTGTTACGAGCCCCCAGTTCAACTGGTGCTTAGGCTCTGTTCGTATTGAAGGTGTGTGGCTGATGTTCCTGGACTTCAGGAACTCTGCCATGTCCTTCCCTCTGTGCTTTTGTCCTGTTCAGCACAAGATTAGAGAGGAAACATTGATTTTTTTTCCTGTTAAATCTGAAAATATTGGAAGGGTCGGTCTGCAGTTGTAACCGGCTGCTGTGAAGCCCTGAGCGGGTGTCGTCTTCTTGCTTGACTCTGAAAAATGCAATTGTTAAAAATTAAATCAGAGATCCAAGTTTTCTAGTTATTAGAGGCAATTTCCTTCCAGACATCCTTAGGAGGGACCTTTAGTTTCCTTATTATCAATGAATTATAGAGTTAAAAAGCTATTGGTTAAATCTGGTGCCGATATTTCACCGCTCTTTTGCTTTTCTCTTTTCTCTCTCTTTCTCGAAGCCCCTTCTTTGTTCTGTGAGTTCTCTTTTGTTACTCCTGCAGACTACAGCTTTGTTCCCCCTTCCTCCACTCCTTTCTGGTCAGGTACTGCTTTACTGCTTTTGTGTTTCTGCTCCGCTTGCTTCTGTTGTTTGTGTGTGCAGCAGGCAAGGGAAGGGACGAATCTAATAGCCCAGTTCTTCCCTGGCTGCCAAACCTGAGCTGGTTTGCGTTATCCTTGGGGTTTAACAAAAACGAACCCCAACACTTGGGGTGACAGTGAGCAGCTTGAGTAGGTGTTGCACAGCTGAAGAGTTGCGGGAGATCCAGCGACCACTCGACTGCTCACTAGGTGTGCAGCTGCCATCTCGGAGCTGTGCTGTTGGTCTCAATGGGGTTGGCTAAAAGCACAAAGCTGGACTAGCACTGCTTGTGGAACCTATTCGTCCCGTCCCTGCAGCAACCACCTCCAGCAGCATCTGGGAAACAGCAGGGTTGCTGCAGACGCTGCTTTGCCTTCTACACCAGCACTTCATTTTGCCCATCTGCTTTCTCACTGTTCTTCATTCTCGTTCGTGGCATGAACAGACAGCAGTGAGAGCTCAGAGACCGTGGGAAAATGCTTAGAGCAGCACCAGCAGCCGTGCTCTCAGTCAGTCCATCGGCATTGCTGCGTCCTGTAGCACCAGTCAGTCCGTCGGCATTGCTGCGTCCTGTAGTAGCAGCTGTAGCAGCAGTCAGTCCGTGGCATTGCTGCGTCCTGTAGTAGCAGCTGTAGCAGCAGTCAGTCCGTCGGCATTGCTGCGTCCTGTAGTAGCAGCTGTAGCAGCAGTCAGTCCGTCGGCACTGCTGTCTCTCAAACCCAGTCTGCAGAGAGGTGAACTGCGTCGCTGGGCAACTCCTGAGACATTTTGCTCGCCGGAAGAGAAGTGCACCCCTCAGGAAGGTTTCCCCTTCCAGTTGTTTGCTGCTCTGGGACTCTGTTTCTTCCGTTTCTGTCTCCTTATGCCTGGACTTCTGGGGGCAGACACTTCTGCTGCTTCTGAGGAGCCACAGCATGGAGACTCCAAGCTGTAGGACACTACAGGCTGACGTTCACTCACACAAGGGCACATGTGTGTAGAAGAGATGAACAGAAGGCAGTCCCAGTGGAGCTGCTTACCCTGTGGTCATGACATTCAGCTGCAATGTCTAGAGCCTCACTGGGGGTTGGACTGGATGATCTTTCGAGGTCCCTTCCGATCCCTCGTGCTCTGGGGTTCTGGGAATACAAAGACGTTAAGTTCTGGTCCTTTATTCCTTCAAGCTCTGTCCTTTTGGGCAAGAACAGAAGGGGCCTCTCTTGTTCAGTGGCAAAGTACTTGATGGTCGAGTTCCTTCCTGCTGAAGGTAGTCTCTGTCCCATGGAAACCAAGTGGGCTGCAGTGATTGAATAAGGGTCAAGACTCAGGGTTCACAGAATCACAGAGCATTAGGGACTGGCAGGGACCTCAAAAGATCACCTGGTCCAATCCCCTGCCACAGCAGGATCGACTTTAAGCCTGTTGTGCACTGCCATGTTTCCTCGTGGATGGGTTCAACAAATTCTGTGTGGATTTTTCCTGTGAGAAACTTTTATCAGCAAATTCTGAGGTAACTGACAGTGAGTGAGTACTTGATGTTCTGCGTGCTGCAGTGCCCCGCATTAATCATAGAATCGCAGAGTCATTCAGGTTGCAAAAGACCCCCAGGACCATTGAGTCCAACCAGCAACCCTACTCTACAAGCAGATCCCCCAACACCACATCTCAGCAACTTTTAAACTCATCCAGGGATGGGGACTCAGACCCCACCCTGGGCAGCCCATCCCAGTCCCTGACCACTCTCTCCAAGAAGAATTTCTTCCTCATGGCCAGTCTAACCCTCCCCTGGTGGAGCCTGAAGCCCTTCCCTCTGCTTCTGTTGCTACTGACCTGTGAGCAGAGCCCAGCACCAGCATCTCTGCAGTGACCTTTCAGATAGTTGTAGAGAGCAATGAGGTCTCCCCTCAGCCTCCTCTTCCTCAGACTAACCAGCCCCAACTCTCTCCATCTCTCCCCATCAGACTGATTCTTCAGGCCCTTTTCCAGCTTCGTTGCCCTCCTCTGCCCTCGCTCCAGCCCCTTGATGTCTCCCTTGAACGGAAATGTTAGAGGAAACTGTTGATCTGCAATTCTTAACCTCACCCACTTGTTTGACTACAATTTCCTCTTCCAGTAACTGGTCTGTGTCGCTTCAGGCATCCTTGGTGAAACAGGCATCGTCCTGGCATAACCAAGGCGTTTGCTTCCATTAAACGGGCAGCTACTTACTTCATATCACCAGTGTTCTCCTCAAACGGAACCTGAGAGCTGGCTCGCTTCCACTGATGGGCAAGTTGGTGACACAGGAGAAGGGTTAAACCAAGTACTGGGTGTGACTGGAGGTGCTGCCCCTGCTTGTGCAGTAGAGCTGAGGTTTGGTTAAACAGTGCAAAGAAATGGGCTCTGCTTCAAGGAGCAGGGCACTGAAGCACAAGAAAAACCCTCAGGGACATGGCTGCAGAATGAGGAGGAGGCTGTGCCACAGGGTGAGAGAAACAGCTACTGCCAGCTTCTGTAGTGAGACTTTGACCCTTGTGGAATTGAAGCGGAGGCAGTAATGTGAGCTGGACTGCACAGTCCCAGAGCATCAAGGATGGGGAGGGACCTCGAGAGATCACCCAGTCCCATCCCCTTGCCAGAGCAGGATCCCCTAGATCCAGTCGCACAGGAACATGGCCAGGAGGGTGTGAAAGGTCTCCACAGAAGGAGACTCCCCCTGGGCAGCCCCTGCCAGGGCTCTGGCACCCTCACTGGCAAGAAGGTCCTTCTCACATTGATGGGGAACCTCCTCTGTCCCAGCTCACACCCACTGCCCCCTGTCCTGTGCTGTCACTGGGTGCCCCTGAGCGGAGCCTGGCTCCATCCTCCTGACACCCACCCTTGTGGTCTCCCCAGGGCAGAGTAGAGGTTGAGGAGGAGCCCCTGTCTGGGGCTGAGTCAAGGGTTTATTTTGCCAGTCCCGCACACTGTTTCCTAGTTTGCTGCACGGGAGGAAGGGCTGCGTTTGGGGAAGGCTTCTCTCACGTTCGCTTGGTCAAGTCTTCCGCGGCTTTGTCCTCCCTGCTCTCTGCGCCCAGCAGTGCCCGGTGCTGGCACCTCTGGGACGGAGCCCGGGGTGTTCAGTCCCCACGTAAGGGGTTTGCAGCGGCTACACTGATGCCAGCGTCCGTGACGTGTAGCGGTGTCGCTGCTTTGCTGCCCTTACGCTGGCCTCTGTGGGGATGTCATGGGCCAGGGGTTTCACTGCTTTTCTAGTGCTAGTATCACTTTCACTGATTTTTTTTCAGTTTCAATTTAACAGATCATTAATTTAACTGATTTTTTCAGATTTAATTTAACAGATTATTAATTTAACTGATTTTTTCAGTTTTAATTTACCTGATTATTAATTTAACTGATCGTTTTAGTCTTAATTTAACTGATTATTAACTGATTTTTTCAGTTTCAATTTAACTGATTATTAATGTAACTGATTTTTTCGGTTTTAATCTAACTGATTATTAATTTAACTGATTTCTTAGTTTTAATTTAACTGATTATTAATGTAACTGATTTTTTTAGTACTAATTTAGTTTTAATTAACACGGGAACAGAATATAAGGATCTTTTCTCCACTCAAGGCTGTGTAGAAGGGCCTCAGTGGTGATTTACAGAACGAGCTCGTGAAGAGCAGACTTACCCCAGCCAGGCTTTATGCAGGTTAGAACGAGCCACACCGGTTTCCCGTGGAAGCCACGCTGGTGCTGGTGTCAACTTCCAGTTCACAGTGCGTTCACACCTCACTGGAGCAGCCCCTCGTTCCCTTTGCTTTGCCTCCTTAGAGGTTTGAAGTTAAATCACAGGGAAACGCTAATAATTCTTTGGGAAGAAACTCAGCGACTGTAAGAAGTGTTGACGCCTGTCGCTGGCAGCGGTTGGGTCCTGAGGCACGAAAGCACAGCCAGTGAACACGTACTCAGCAATTTCCAGGCGGAGGATCTTTTATTCGTCTAGTTGGACTACTTCTGAAAGAAAAATACCTGTTAAGTCAGAATCTCATCCAGTTCATTCAACTTTGACTCCATTTGTCAGTGCTTAACCCTTCCTGATCTGTCTGGTTCTGATGCACGTTGCGCAGAATCAGTGCCGGTGTCTGCTGCAAACCCACTGCTGTCTGTTTGCTGCTGTTGATGCGACCGCAGTCACCTTCTGCTAACGAACCCTACTGAGATCGACATCTGTCTCATTGCAGTGCTGAGCCCGAAGGTGATCGGCATCGCCGTCGCCAGGTACGACTTCTGCGCAAGGGACATGAGAGAGCTCTCCTTGCTCAAAGGGGACGTGGTAAAGATTTACACAAAGATGAGTGCCAACGGCTGGTGGAGAGGTGAAGTCAACGGAAGGGTAAGGGGATCTCTTGGTTTCTCCTTTGTCCGTCCCCTCCCCTCCCCTCCCCTCCCTTCACTCCCTTCACTGTCAGTGATTTTGTTAGAGACAAAAGGCTGTTCCTCCATCATAAGTGGAATCACAGAGCATTAGGGATTAGGAGGGACCTTGAAAGATCGCCCAGTCCAACCCCTCTGCTGCAGCAGGATCCCCTAGATCCAGTCATTAGGGGTCGGAAGGGACCTCAAAAGATCATCCAGTCCAATCCCCCTGCCACAGCAGGATCCCCCAGATCAAGCTCTAGGTTTGGTCTAGAGGTCTTCCATGACTGTTAAATGTACTTGGGTATGAAGAAGACACTGAGTGAACAAGAGTGACATGGATAAGGCAAGAGTCTCACTGCTTCCCTGTGTGTCTTACCTAACGCTTATTTGACCCATTAATTTCTGCATGGACAGAGCACTGGAACTCAGGAAGTGTAAAACATGACACTCTGCCTTTCAATCCATCTGCAACTCTTGTTGGTGCCCATGGAATTTAGCTCCACAGACACAGTCAGATCAGTCGCTGTTTTGTAAGTGGGCTTTCTGGACCTCAGTGGAGGCTGCTCAGTATTTAACTGCTCATTCAGAAGCAGTAAGAAAACGCCGCCTTCTGTCAGCATTTCTAGGCTGTCTTCCCCAAGGCTCAGACTACCTTTTGGGGCAAAAAGTAGTTGTGGGATTTGTTTGTTGGGGGGCACAAGGGCCTTTAATCTGCAGGGTGCTTGGTCTGTGTGGAGTACCTGCCCTCGTTGGCAGCTCAGTCACACGTCTCTCGGTGATGTTGTGTTTGCTGAGCAGAGCCACCCTTGTTTTGCCTCGTCCAGCCATTTAAAACGAGTGACTGAACCTCATGTGTTGGTTTCTTGTCCTTTTCCCCTTCTCAGGTGGGCTGGTTTCCATCAACGTACGTCGAAGAGGATGAATGAATTGAAACCTTTCCTCTGCTGACCAGCAGTTTCAGGGATTGTGAAGATGTCGTCTGCTCCAGGTGTTCCTGGTCTTGTTGAGTCTGGAAACGGCAGCGTCTTCGTCCGTCTGAACTGTCTACTCATAACGCTGAGACTCACACAGAGGTTTGTGCTGACAGCCCAGAGCTGTGCGAGAAACAACCCGTCGGGTTGGCGTCGCCGGGGATCAGTACAAAGACCAACCTTCACCTTCCCAGAAGATGTCTTTATGCTCCTGTTCATTTCACCGTGGGCTGCACCACCAGCACTGGCTGAGTAGTCAATGGGTCTCTCTTCCTCTAGCTAACGCCTGTGGTAGCACCAGGGCTGA
Organism: Phoeniculus purpureus; assembly: GCA_028565055.1. Lineage (NCBI taxonomy): Eukaryota > Metazoa > Chordata > Aves > Bucerotiformes > Phoeniculidae > Phoeniculus > Phoeniculus purpureus. The sequence goes on from JAOXOE010000698.1 coordinate 3,514,633, forward strand.
AGGCTCGTTTTTCCTTATGGCTGCGCACAGGGAACAGTCAGTGATCCCAGCGGGCAGCAAGGACAGTCAGCAGACAGGTGGGAAACATCAGTCCTCTTCACTGAGCACCTTACAAACAGCTTCACACTCACAAAAACATCCTGAAGGAAACATGTAGTGGGCTGGAGCACCACTCACACACAGAGTTCGCTACCTGGCTGCCTCGAGGTGTCGCCTGCATCTTCTAACAATTTGTTTAAAGAAGGTTTGGTGCTGGGAAAGCATCAGCCAGGGGAACTGTGGGAACCTTGCTGTCCTGCCAGGCCTGTCTGTGGCAGGGTTTGGCACTTAACCAGCCGACCTTGAAAGCCCATCTGAGGATTGGCCTTGGCAGTACATAAGTCTAATAGACCTAGTACAGAATCGCAGAACATTAGGGATTGGAAGGGACCTCCAAAGACCATCCAGTCCAGTCCCCCGGCCACAGCAGGATCCCCTAGATCCAATCATTAGGGGTTGGAAGAGACCTCCAGAGATCATCCAGTCCAATCCCCCTGCCACAGCAGGATCCACTAGATCCAGTCATTAGGGGTTGGAAGAGACCTCCAGAGATCATCCAGTCCCATCCCCCCGCCACAGCAGGAGCCCCTAGATCCAGTTGCACAGGAACATGGCCAGGTGGATTTTGAAATGTCTCCAAAGAAGGAGACTCCACGCTCCCTGGGCAGCCCCTTCCAGGGCTCTGTCACTGGGAAGAAGGTCCTTCTCACACTGATGTGGAACCTCCTCTGTTCCAGCTTACACCTGCTGCCCCTTGTCCTGTCATTAGATGCCCCTGAGCAGAGCCTGGCTCCATCCTCCTGACACCCACCCTTCACATAGGAGATGATGTGAGTAATCGAGACCAAAACTGTTTATCTTAAACTCTTGATAGATTCCGATGCCCTTTGATACTTCCAGCTCTAAACTACCTTTTCCTATTTAGACAGAGGTTTCTGTCACCTTCGTGCTCTCAGAAAGTAGTGCAAAGGGAACTTGGAGTCTTTGTGCCCCTTCCTCTCGTGTTCCCTGAGATAACACTGGCAGCTCAGTGGGTCTGAACTCGTTGCAGTGCTCTGAGAACACATCTCAGTTGGCTTCCTTCAAAGCTCAGCCTTTCAAACAAGTGTCCCCCCCTTGGTAAGGTGATGATGTAACTCCCCTAGAGAGTGTCAGATGTGCTGTGGTTAGAGGCTGCAGTAGCTGTGAGGGATCTGAAATGCGTTTGCTTTCTGCGACAACACTGCCCAGTGAAGAGAGTTAATCCATCCTGTCTCGAGTCCTCTCTGTGGCTTCTCTCTGTCCTTTCTCCATCTGGCAGCCGGCGCCCAGAGACACTGCACAGTTCAACACTGCGATCTTGCCCAGGTGCGAGCACCCTCTTGCTCTTCGTTCACCCACAGAGCAGAGTCTCTGCTACTTCGTGCGTATTTATCTTGGCCGTCCCGTGAGTTCCTGGCTTCTCTCTGGCCTCGTTGTGGCCGTCATGAAGAACCAAGCACAGCACGGACCGTTCACTCCAAAGCCCTTTTGTCTCCGCGGTCGTTCTGGCCGCGTCCCGCACCTCCGCACACACACACACGTGCGTCCCCCCTGCACACACACGTGCTGCCGGCTGCCAGCCGAGGTACAGGCTCTCATTAAAACCCATCCATTGCAGAGATCCAGCCTTGCAGATGAGCCTTTGCTCACGTTCTGACTCTTCAAGGATTTACCTCCAAGCCTCCTGTGACCGTGCCGAGTGCTTGATGAAGCAGTGCGGAGCAGTGGCACCCGTGGAGATTGTGCACGGGGTGTGTTTTGTGAGCGCCGCCTGCAGCAGCGTAGGCTGGCGCCGGCTGTCTTGGGTCGTATTTTGCCACGTGGTTTGATTGTCTGCCGTGAGCTCCTTGAGTGGACAAAGTTAAGTCTTGCCTGCTCAAGGGGCACAGGAACAGGCTCTGGGCTATCAAGTGTTTAGTGCTCGACTGTCGCAAAGTCTGGAGGCTTTAGACTGTCACTAAGTCTGGAGAAAAGGCAGTTCAATGAATTAAGAGCTGAGGAACCAATCAGTCCTTTCCAGCAGCCTGATTGTAGAACAATTCTTAGTCGTCTCTCCGTCCATAAGGACTTGGAGTCATTCCCCAACGCAGTCATCAGCCTTTGAGAACAATGAAAGCCACAGCTGAAGCTGCTTGTGTGGCACAAACCCGCTCGTCGCTGTTTGTCTGTAACGCCTGGTGTCGGTTGAGTTACTGCTGCCTCTCGGACTGTACTTTCAGTACCAAAGACTTGCTGAAGACGTCGGGGCGTCTCTTCCCTGTGCTGCTTTTGCCTGGGTGGAGCTGCTGTTGTCACGGGGTGACGGCGTTGCCGGTCTTGCATTTGTACTGTCTTGTAGAGATGTCAAATACAATAAAGTGGTGGCCTTGTGTTTAACGGGCTGTGTCAGGAGGAGGGTTGGGCTTCGCTCGCCCGGCCACCTTGGCATCGTGAGCACAAGCTGGTGGTCACAGACCATCAGGGGTTGGAAGGGACCTCGGAAGATCATCCAGTCCCATCCCCCTGCCACAGCAGGAACAGCCCAGGTGGGTGTGAAACGTCTCGATGCTCTGGTTTGGTTTCCCAGCTGCAGAGCTGAACTGCCAGTGTCAGTGGGAGGGCAGAGCTCTCCTTGGGAGCTGTTTCTTGTTTGGATAATCTGCCTCCTGCCTCACGCAGAGCAACAGAGTTTAGTTCTTCATTCGGTTGGGTGTTTCATTTGTTTGTCTAGCTGTCATGAGCACTGGGGAGTCAAGAACGTCCTATTGACCTGCGGCTCTCAAAGGCGATGCCTGGAGTCTGCTGCTGCGGCGGGGCGACTGGGCTGGACGATCCTTCGAGGTCCCTTCCACTCCCTGATGTTGTGGGATTCTGTGACTGAAAACTTTGCCTCTGTGGTGTCACAGCAGTGCCCTTCCTCTTCTACCTCCAGCTCTCTCGGTGGGATGAGAATTAACACCCAAATTGAGGGTGGACTGAGCTCCTGAGAAGACAGTCTGTAACTTCCCGGGCTCGCTGGGAGGCTTTTCGCGGTGCAGCCTCTCAACGAGGTGCTTTTGCCGTCTGCCACTGGGCATTTACATGTTGATGAACATTTGCGGAGGGCCGAATGAATGGAGCGAGGTCAGTGCTGGTGCCGGCGCAGTGGTGTCTCCTTCTGCCCCTTCTGTTTCTCAGCGGCAGAGGTGTTTCTTGTGGAACTGCCCTTCGCACGTGATTGTTGAACTTACTGAGGCGTTTGCACCCCTCTGCAGATGTGAGGCTGAACCTTCCTGTCGCCCGGTGACGCGCAGCCGGGTGTCAGAGCTGGCACGAGCCGCAGGGACGCTTCTCAGTTAAATTGTCCCGTCGCCAGCATCGCACTCGGTCACGGATACGCTCCTTCCTCTTGTGTGTGAGATGTGTCCCCTCTGGCGGGTGGGAAACCAGGCAGCCAGTGGAATTCGGCGGCAAGACCCGCTCCTGACTGACTGAGCAGCTTGTGAGGCTTGGCGGAAGCAAAATTTCAGCTTGGGAAAGGTCTGACTTCAGTGTGAAAAAGCTGCACTGACCAGGACCCCTCTGTGCTTTACCTCCTAGGCAAAGGCTGGAAGCTCTAGGAAGAGGCGAAGTGGTCAGATCGGAAGGTTTTAGCGGCTCCTAAAAGTCAGTTTCGCAATCAGTGCTGCCAGCACTTTGGGAAAAGAGCTGCGGTGGGAGCGCCTGTTCTCATCAGACTGAGGTAGGGCCACCAGGTCACACAGCTGGGAGCCCTGGGATGTGCTCACTGCTGAGACAGGCAGCCCCCAGCCCGTCTGGAAATGGGGAAGGGAACCTGAACCCTTAACGAGGTGCCCACTGTGTGGCAACTGGGAGCCCTGGGATGTGCTCACTGGTGAGACAGGCAGCCCCCAGCCCATCTGGAAATGGGGAAGGGAACCTGGACCCTTAACGAGGTGCCCACTGTGTGGCAGAAGGGTACTTTGAGCCACTGATCTGCATGAGGCTGTGAGGATGACCTGTTAGTGACACCCCTTCAGATTAGACGTTAATGACCCCCCCTTTGCCATTAAATGCTGACATGTGAGGCGCCGGGGCAATGGGCTGAGAGAACCGGAGGAGGGATTGAGCACCGGGCACGGACTGCAGAAGGGCGGTTCATTGCGCATTCTTCGCCGCTTCCTTCTCGAGCACAAAGAGCTGTTTGTTTTTAGAGCAAATGAGATTTGGGTTTCTAATCTGGTTTTATAATTCCTGATCTGCTGGAGTGTCTTCTGCCCATTCGTTATGAGGATCTTGGCTGCTTCTGGGATTGAAGTCAGATTAATAAGGCTCCCGGAATGGTTTGAGCTGTTGGTGGCTGCGTGGGTTGCAGTCGCCAACCCGGTGAGGGGCTTTGCAGACGAGGAGAGTCCATTTTCAAATCTGACCTGAAGTAAACTCAGAGTTACAACAAAGAGCAGGGTCAGAGGTGGCTGCCTTCAAGGGGACTGAGGCTTGGTGGCTGCTTTTCAAACTTCTCAGAATACTCGTAGCACTGACACTTGGCTACAGCCAGCTCGCACCCGCTGCCCCTTGTCCTGGGCGTCCCTGAGCAGAGCCTGGCTCCATCCATCCTGGCACCCACCCTTCACATATTGATCAACATCCATGGGGCTACCCCTCAGGCTCCTTTTCTCCCAGCTCCAGAGCCCCAGCTCCTCAGCCTTTCCTCAGCAGGGAGATGCTCCCCTCCCTCCATCATCCCTGTGGCTCTGCGCTGGGCTCTCCCCAGCAGCTCTGTGTCCTCCTGGAGCTGAGGGAACTGAACACAAGACTCCAGCTGTGGTCTCAGCAGGGCAGAGTAGAGGGGGAGGAGCACCTCTCTCCATCTGCTAACCACCCCACTTCTGAGCCATCCCAGGGTGCTGTTTGCCCTCTTGGCCACAAGAGGGCAACACTGCTGGCTCCTGCCCACCAGCATCCCCAGGTCCCTTCTCCTGCAGGTGCTGCTCTCCAACAGGTCAGTCCCCAGCTTGTCCTGGTCCCTGGGGCTGTTCTTGCCCCGATGCCAGACTCTGCACTGCCCTTGTTATAGTTTATTCAGTGTCTCCCCACCTAGCTGGCCACACAGATGGGTCTATTCCCCATGAAAACACGGAACAGTCCTGCATCACATCCTTGTACCAAACCCCTTTGCTGTTGCACCCTCCAAAGGTCCGAGAGCACAGCAACACAGGCCTTCTGTGTTGGACACTTACCTTTTTCCCTTTTGCTTTGTCCTTGATGATAATCTCCTCTTCTTTCTTAGCAGCGTTTTCTTCTTCTTCCTCCTCCTCATCAGGAAATTCAGGGGGGCAGCCATACAATTCCATTTCTCTTTTTAGCTTATCTGCACAAGCCTAAACAGTTGTTGAACAGAGACACCGGTGTTCTATCAGCATCTCCCTGCGGCCACTGCTCCAACCACAGCAGAGCACCTAGCCCTTCTCTCCACATTTTAAACCACTGGGCACTGCATTAACTCCTAGCAGATGCTGCCAGCTCAAGAATCCTGCAGTCCTGCTGTGGCAGGAGGAGGTTTGCAGTCAGGATTTTTTTGCAAATGAAAAAATACAACAAGCAGAGCTGGTTTAAAGAGCTTTGTTTCCAAGAAACCAACAACACACAGACCAAGCCCAGCCCATCATCCCCATTCCAAACCACCCCATCCTGGTGAACTTTTGACTACATTAACGAGACACTCAGGATGGCCAGCAAGCAATGCTCTGTGTAGCCTTAAGTATAAATAAACCCTACAACAAGCCCCAGTAAACCCCATCCCTTTACCTTTATAGGCATCCCCGTGCAGTGCAGGCCGAACGGAAACAAGCAGCTCCTTCCCTTTAGCCTCTGGTACCCAACCGCAAACTGTTTGAAGTGGAAAAACAAGGCAAGACCAGTAAAAGGCTGAAGTAGCACCTGTCTCCCAAGAGCGGTGCCATTCCTTCGCTAGCAGCAAACTCTGGGAGTTGGAATAAGTCATTCCTGAGTCTACAAAGTAATTACCAGGCACTCAGCTCCAGCTGTGGCTACAGCATTTTATCTAGAGCAGCACATAAGGTGTTAGCAAAGGGAAACTTTACCTCACATTTAGATAAAGAAAACGTGTGTCCCAGGTGAAGGCGGCCGTTCATGTACGGGTAAGGAAAGGTAACAAAGTACTTCCCGTTGCTGAGGAAAACACAAAGAAAATCAAAGAAGAATAAGACAATTAACTTCTAAAGTAGCCATCAGGAGATGCAGTTACCTGACCGGTTCAACTACCAACAGAGACATTAAAACAGCACCTTCCTTTCCAGTAACAGGAGTCTCTGGTCACAGAGAACTGCTACACTGCCAGGTTTTATCATCAAACACCCACCGAGGACCGACATCACAAAGAAACTATGAAATAGAAACAGCATCTTCCCAAAGGTAAGCAACTCCAGTCATATTTCTGTAAACTAGTTACTGCAAAGGCCTAATGTGATTTATTTCATCTCCCACTGTGAGTTCAGACATTCTAGTGGCCCCTGTAAATAACTGCTCAGTCCACAGGGATGCACTGCAGCAGGGTGCTCTGGATGTGTGTTGTAACCTCTCAAACCAGCTCGGATCATTTCTAGCTCTTCAAGACACTGTAAATCTCTACCCACACCTCCTCTCGATGCCTAAAGTCACCAGCACTGATGTATCCACAGGTGTAAAGAAAGGCCATTTCTTTGCTCGCAAAACACCAGCATTTAAGAAGCTGCCACCTGTTGCCACATTTGTTATCTTGGTTTAGTTTGACTTTACCACACAACAACTAATTGACCTCCTACTGCTGAGGTTACCACCTCAATGACTAGTGCTGTTCACAGGGAGGTCCCCCTCTCTGCCTGCAAAGGGCACCAAGCCTGTTGATCGAAGAACTGTGCTGCTCCGTGCGCTGAGCACTTCCAGAGGTCCTATCTTAAGCACGTTTCTCAGGGCTGCCCTGGGGTGCAAGTAAAGCCAAGAGTTAGAGTCTTCCCGAATCTCACAGCACACTCCCTTCACCCTGTCAGCATCCCCACACAGCAGGTTCTGCGACACCTGCTACTGTAGCACTCGAATCTTCTGACCCATTTGGGCCCTTCACTCCTTACTCAGTCCCAGGACTCGTTTTGCTGGAGCTGCAGATCACAACAGACACACGGACTGAAGCTCTGCAACTAACAGGGCAGTGGGACAAAATTCTGCTGTACAGTTCACTCATGAGAAGGAGGGGCAGTGCCTCATCTGAGGAGCAGTAACCATCACACGCCTGGCTTCATCCCCTCCTCGCAACGGAAACAGCCTGGCCTGTGCCGGCAGATGAGGTATTTGTTTAACCATTGTCTTTCCTCAGTGGAGCAGAGCAAGTCCTACTCTGTCTCATGAGAAAGAAGTAGTCCTTCCTAACCAGGAGAGTAACAATCCTCCCCTCTCTCCCGAGAAAGAAGCAGTCCTTTCCAACTGGGAGAGTAAGAGTCCTCCCACTAGCAGGGGCTCAGGCATCACACCAAGATGCCTCCTCCACCTCCAAAAGTAGAAGGCACCAAAGATAAGCTGTTTTTAAAATCTGAGTGTTCTGATAGCACCAAAGAAGAAGGAGAAAGGCTTTGTTCCACCCCCTGGAACTTGGCCGGCATGCATACACCTCTGCTCTGTGTTGTCAGCTACACAAATGCTCACTTAATGTGTAAGTAGGCACCTCCTGTTGATCCAGAAGCACTAATAATTGGAAAGGGGACAATTTTCTCCCGGCTGGGTTTTGAAGGAAAGAAGTTCCCTTGAAAAGGCATTTCAAGCAGTTAACGAAATAGCAGAGGTTTTGTAAGAAAAGCAGAGCTACCTCTTTTGGTTCTGCCTGTCGGAAGCATTAACCTCAAACACTCGCTCATCGTCCCACTTCTGCTGGATCTCTTTCTCTATTTTCTTCAAGAAATCGACTTTTGCTGTCCCTTTGCGCTCCTGTTGAACAGGAAGAGGAAAAGTTTGGATGAACAGAACTGCAGTGAGAGGACAAGGCTTTAAACTGAAAGAGGGGAGACTCAAATTAGATCTTAGGAAGTGTGAGGGTGCTGAAGCCTGGCACAGGCTGTCCAGGGAGGCTGCAGCTGCTCCATCCCCAGAAGCCTTCAAGGCCAGGTTGGATGGGGCTGTGGACACCCTGCTATGGTAAGAGGTGGGCTGAAACTAGACAAGCTTTAAGGTTCCTTCCAGCCCAAACCCTTCTCTATTCCCAGACTGTAGGTGCTGCAAAGCACCTGCACCGAGGCTTTGCGGATGCTCTCCCCAGGCTCCAGGTCCCCAGGGCAGCTGCTGCCCGTGCTCCCCCACGCACGCAGGGCTCTGGCCAACTCAGGCTGGGCAGCCCCCGAGCACCTTCCCCACAAGGCAGCGAAGGCACCGACACGGCGGGGCCGAAGGCTCCGGCTCAGCCGAGCCCGGCCGCTAGTCTCTGCCTCCCCTGCGCTACCTCAGCCATTTCCCCCCGCCAGGTCCCCGCACACCCCCGGGACAGGCTGCGAGAGCGGTTGGCCTGTCGGGGCCGCCAGCTGCGGGAACACCCGGCCTAGGGCACCGGCACCGACCCTCGCCCAGGGCAGACCTGGACCCGCAGAGCCGCGCTGGCAGCCGCGATAAAGGGGCCCCCAGGCCCGGCGCCGCCCACCCCCTCTCCCCGCGCCCCGCACTCACCGCCATGCTGCCGGGCCTCTGCTCCAGGGCCCAGACCCCGCGCTGGGCGGGGCGAAACGGGCGGGGAGAGGCGGACGCGGGCCCTCTGCAGCGGAGGAGGCCGCCAGGGTCACCCCGGTCCAAGAGGCCAGCTCGAGGGGCTGGTGCAGGGGCCGCGAGGCGCTTCCCCCACTACCGCATCCCCTGGCAGGTGCGACCCCCACAGAAACACCGGGAACACGGGAAAACAATCCAAAGGCTCCCAGGCCGCGCTGCGGAGCTTCCTCCGCCCCGCTACGGGGCGCTCCTGCCGCGGACAGCGGCGCACTGTCTCTTTAAGCACTCTGGGTGCGTGTGAGCGCTCACCTTACCCTGCTGCTGCCCCACTGCCCTTCGGGACAGGCCTTCTGTCGCTGCTATTGGCTGGTGGGGCGCAAGCGCCGAGCCGTGATTGGCGATGTCCGGCCTGGTCCCGCCCCGGCAGTGCCTAGCAGGCTCCGCTGCGCGCTGGGGACAGTTCCGGTAGGAGGCCGCGGCGGGGCAGGGGCTGGGGCCGGGCGGGATGGCGGCGACGGAGTAGCGCGGGGCCGCGCGGAGCGGCGAGGGCACCATGATCATAGAGAACGTGGACGCGCTCAAGTCC
>JAOXOE010000698.1:3529286-3556190 GCA_028565055.1 Phoeniculus purpureus
CCTCTCCTCCCGCCACACACACTCACTCTCACTCCCCACCACGCCTCTCCTCCCGCCACACACACTCACTCTCACTCCCCACCACGCCTCTCCTCCCGCCACACACACTCACTCTCACTCTCCCACTCCTCCCGCCACACACACTCTCCACCACTCACTCTCTCCCACTCCTCCTTTCCACACACACTCTTCACCACTCACTCTCTCCCACTCCTCCTGCCACACACACTCACTCTCCCACTCCTCCTGCCACACACACTCTCCACCACTCACTCACTCTCCCACTCCTCCTTCCTCGCACACTCTCCACCACTCACTCCTCTCCCATCCACAAAACACAACTGATTTTTGCTTCCTTTATTTCACCTTAACTTCCCCTGCTCTGACACGAGGTTCTGTGACCCCATGACACCACACGAGTTGCAAGCGCCTTCCAAAGCCACCATCACAATGTCTCCGAGGGCACCCACAGGTGACGGTGTCTCCCTCCACAACGGCCACAACCTGCTCCAATAGTTGTGTTCGTCCTAGAAATGACCCCCCCCCCCCGCCAAGACCCCCAAACTTGCACAGTGCTCAATACATAAGGTGAGGTGCGGACACCCCCCAAGCGGTCTTTCACGTTTCAACACCAAACCCGTCGACTCTCAGCAAAGTCCGCCTGTTGAGTCGGCAGGAGGAAAACAGCACCACAAAGCCCTTCGCGGAGAGCAGATGCTCCCGGAGCATCCTCACGTAACACACGGCGCTGCTCTCTGTCACGCTGGCAGTGTCACGACCCTTGCAGGCCGGCGGTCGGAACCGCGGTGTGTGCAGGAGCTCCGGCTGCTCACTCGCCCGTGTCCTGCTCAGTCGCCCGTGTCCGTGGCGCAAACTGCCTCTGTTCAGTCTTCGCCTGACCGCGAAGGGGCCACGGGACCGTCGGCCGGACTCTTGGCACTGGCGCCACCCAGTGGTCGTTCTGCCTCATTGCAAGTGTCCAGGACCAGTCACACAGAAAACACTTGACTTCGTTTTCAGAGACTCCCCCTGCCACAGCAGCATCTCCTAGACCAACTCACCTGTTATTTGTTTCCAGCGATCCAGAGCAGCAGGTCAGTTTTACATCAGCATTGGGTAACCTACCGCCTTACGTAATCTATTAGCTGCACATCAACACGAGAAGGAACTTCTTCATGGTAAGGGTGACAGAGCACTGGAAGGGGCTGCCCAGGGAGGTTGTGGAGTTGAAGTAACAGCTCTGAAATGTAGAAATAATCTTGAGCCGATGAAGTAGTATTGGAGTTCACGCATACATTTTCTGGTGGCAGTTTTAAAGACTTAGCACGTAATTTCCTGCTTCCTGTGAAATTACCTTGGCAAAATGCTAAATAACAGAGGTAGTTTAATGGATATTAGTTTTGCACTGGTTAATAAACAATTTCTTGATTGAATTGATCACAAAAAGACCCGAGGAATTCACAGAATCAGAGAATCACAGAACATTAGGGATTGGAAGGGACCTCAAAAGTTCATCTAGTCTAAGCCCCCTGCCACAGCAGCATCACATAGACCAAGTCCCACCGGACTCATCTAGATCCAGTGCTCCCTTTACTTCAGTCTCTAAGTCCCTGCAGTCTGGTTCAATTACGTAAGTGTAATTTTTATTCACTAGGTAACTGCATACAATTCAATTATAACAAAGGGTTAATTTATACTACGCAAAATTAAATTCACATTTGATGAATTCTTGTGTCTTCGTGTAAATTATCCTGCAAGAATTAAAAAAAAAATTATGATGCAAATGAATACTTGTTTTCCAGTGTACATCTATTCTGTCAGTGTTTTTAAACACTGGCTTTGTTAGCATCACGCAGATCTTTCTAAATAGCAATTAGAAAACATTAGCAAAAATATTGCTCATCATCATTTCAGTGCATCATTATCAAGTGCAGGAACCCGAGACACTACCGTGGACTGACTGATCTTTCCAGGTCCCTTCCAATCCCTAATGTGCTGGGATTCTGTGAATCACACGTCCCTTCTACTACTTATTGTAAATATTTTAAGAGAAGTAACAGTTCTCAATGTCATCTAGTGATAGGACAAGGGGCAGTGGGTGTCCACTGGAACATAGGAGGTTCCATATAAATATCAGAAGGAACTTCTGCACAGTGAGGGTGACGGGGCACTGGAAGGGGCTGCCCAGGGGGGTTGTGGAGTCTCCTTGCTCTGGACATGTTTAAAACCCACCTGGACATGTTCCTGTGCGACTTGTTCTAGGCGATCCTGCTGTGTAGGGGGACTGGACTGGATGATCTTTCGAGGTCCTTTCCGATCCCTAATGACTCTGTGGTTGACGATGGAAGTCAACTAGGTGTCTGAGGAATTGTCTTTGAATGCAGCAACAAGGGCGTTTAGTAGCCTAAGGATTTCTTGTCGTCTCTAGGTGTTGGATGCCTGGCCTCCAGCTGCAGCTCCAGCTCCAGAAGCATAATGTTTTCTCATAGATCTCGTGTTGTACCTGCCAGCTTCATGCAGAGGTTGTGGATAACAGGGTCACGCTCACGCGGTACACGTTTATATTCCTCAAGACTTCCACCTTCAGACACACTGGTGGACAATAAAGAGTATAGAGCAGTTAAGTGGGCACAGTGAAATAGATGTTGAAAGGACGTCCTGTTTTACTCTACTCACTTTTAAAAATAAATCAGATATTTCCATAACCATCAAATTTCATAGACAATGGCAGTAGAAGCAACATTGCTGTTTGCATCAAACTGGATCACTTTACCCTATATAAGTTTTTTATCAGTAATGTTTTACTGATTTTTCTAAGATCTTGATACTTCAGAACCAGAGAGACCTGTTGCTAAGGATGGAAAAGGCACACCAAGATTTGAGTCTCAGTACGTGTGGCAGGATCGACTGGTTTTCTTTACTGGCTCCATTATGACTACACAAGTCTGCTACAGAGCTACGACACGGAGCTGGATTCCAGAAGGTGTCAGCAGAGTATTATGGAATAAAAATAGGGTGCTGTTAAGATCTGTGGTGTAAGAGATGCCAGTGGTAGAAAAGGCTGCTTCAGCTGGTATTCTTGTACAAAGAAAACACCGTCTAGAGCTATAAAGTGCTACTCTTTTACCTTTAATGTGAAGAAGGCTTGTAGTCGTGTGCTTACAGCTAAGTCAAGTTCACAGCATCACAGACCATCAGGGATTGGAAGGGACCTCGAAAGATCATCCAGTCCAGTCCCCCTGCCACAGCAGGATCACCTAGACCAATTCACACAGGAGGTTCCATATAAATATAAGAAAGAACTTCTTCACAGTGAGGGTGACAGAGCATTGGAAGGGGCTGCCCAGGGGGTTGTGGAGTCTCCTTCACTGGAGATGTTTAAAACCCACCTGCCCAGGGGGTTGTGGAGTCTCCTTCACTGGAGATGTTTAAAACCCACCTGGGCTTGTTCCTGTGCAAATGGATTTAGGGGATCCTGCTGTGGCAGGGGGATTGGACTGGATGGTCTTTGGAGGTCCCTTCCAATCCTTCATGATTCTATGATTCTATGTCCAGGTGGCTTTAAACATCTCCAGAGACAGAGACTCCACAACCCCCCCGGGCAGCACATAAGCTGCTCCTTTCAGAGCTGTACCAGCCACTTCTTACTTACTGCGCTGCTCTCATCACTATCCCTTCAATACACTTTTTCAAACTCCTACATCCTTACAGTAATCCCGGTAGCAAATTAGCCCTATGCAGCTCTAGTCACCAGATTCTAGTCATCTGGTACAAAGCTAAGATCAATGAAACGGACTAACCCCCCCCCCGGATTTCTATCCAAGACTAAGGAAGTCAAGACACTTCCCATCAAATGAGTATTTTTATACTTAAAAACACACAAGTCAGAGAATCACAGAACATTAGGGAAGGGACCTCGGAAGATTGTCTAGTCCAATCCCCCTGCCAGAGCAGGTCAATGAACTTTGATCACAAGTATTGACAGGACCTATAAGGATCAAGAGAATTCAATGAGAGAAGACTATGAAAACATTCTACCAACCAAATTTTCTTGTCTGAACTGATCTCTAGTGCTGCTGTGGTGTTTATGTCATAAGCAGATGTCACCTTCAGCACTAAACACTGTCAGCTTACTGATGGTAATTAGAAGTTAATTACTGACAGTAACTAAGATTATTTACTGCCATAATCTCATTTTTTCTTCTCTTAATATTCCCTTTTGTCTTCTGATTTCTTTCTCTCTTACGTCTGCACCTTCTTCCTTCTCTTTTATGGCAGCTGTACAAGCCCCCCCCTCTCTCTCTCATCCATCGCCCCAGCAGTGATTTCTCTCTCATTGCCTTCGTAGCTGCTCTGTGAGGATTTGCAGCTGCATTCCCATGGCTCCTCTTCACCCTGGCAGTGACCAACACACCAACACTCTAACAACTCGCGCCTGCTCGGTGCAAGGGTAGTGTCACACCACTCGCCTGTCGGCGTTTTCGTTAATTCATAGAGATGAGGTTGATTGCAAGAGTGATACTGGGAAGAGACTGGTTACACCTCTAAACACCTCAAGCACGAACTGAGTGTTTGCTGCAGTCAGGACAAGTTCCCAGCGAGCTATCCCACGCAGTTTGGTGCCCTCCAGCTCGCGCCCCCACTGCCCACCAAGCAGCACGGTTTGGGGCTAATGGCCAGCTTGACGCCAAACTCCGAGCGGTTTCTGAGGCCTGACCGGCAAGAAGCCGGCGTGAGCCTGGCTCAGTCTCCAGCCAAAGTGGGCTGCGCCGTGTCTGTTGTTGTTAAGGCTACTTAAGATTCAGGGCTGGTCCAGAGACGGTTGAAACGGAAACAAAAAGCACTTTATTTGGCTTCGTGTTGGTAACTCCCACCGTGGCACACTACGAAGGCAGCGCGGAGCTGCTGCTGCCCTGTTTAGCTGCACCCCAGTTTCCTGGGGAATGCCCTGGCATAGAAGAGCTCTGAATAAGAGTTCAGCACTTGCTAGCATTTAAAACAGCCTCAGTTTGTGTTTAAGAGATCTGTATACGCTAGCTCATTTCTAGGATGTGGTTAGATACGCGCTGGAGGGTGGAAGAGGATAGAGCCTGACCATCACAGAATCACAGAGCATTAGGGATTGGAAAGGACCTCAAAAGTTCATCTAGGGGGGATTGGATTAGAAGATCTTTCAAGGTCCCTTCCAATCCCTAATGATTCTATGATCTAGTCCAATCCCCCTGCCACAGCAGCATCACCTAGATCAAGTCGCACAGGAACATGTCCAGTGTTTTAAATGCCCCCAGAAGAGACTTGACAACCTCCCTGGGCAGCCCCTTCCTGGGGTCTGTCACCCTCACCATGAAGAATCACAGACCATTAGGGATTGGAAGGCACCTTGAAAGATCATCCAGTCCAACCCCCTCTCACAGTAGCATCATCTAGATCAAGTCACACAGGACCACATCCAGGCAGGTTTTAGATGTCTCCAGAGAAAGAGACTAGAAAGTAAAAGGTAGGAAAGGCTTTAGCCCAGGAGCAAAACACGTGACAAAGGGATGGTTCTGGACCATCTGACTGCTCTGCAGAGTTAACAAAGAAAACAACACCCCCAGACTGCAATTCATCCGACCCTTTGCTCAACATCCAAACACCCTTCAGCAGCTCCAGCATGAGGTGTGTCTGAATCACAAAAATAGCCATTAGACATCTGCACCCAGGAATCATTCTAATTTTGGTATACTCCATGTCTCAACTATTCACTATTCATTAACTACGAGCACAGGTGGGTATCTGGTTGTATGCATGACACCATCGTAGATGGGCAAGTGCCATGGACTGGAGTTTTCTAACCTAAATTTAAGATCACAAAATCACAGAACATCAGGGATTGGAAGGGACCTGGAAAGATCATCCAGTCCAATTTCCCCTGCCACAGCAGGATCACCTAGATCAAGTCACACAGGAACACGGCCAGGTGGGTTTTAAATGTCTCCAGAGAAGGAGACTCCACAACCCCCTTTTAAGTAAGGAAACTCTTCCAAAGACTGCTGACTTGAGCTCTAGAAACCCCAGACCCATCGGTATGATGTTTATTTGCATCCTTAACAACACGTACTGTTTTCAGAATGTTACTTCTGTCTTCAGTATTAGAAGAAAACGAAGTGTTTGAGAAGAGGAGGGAGGGATAAAGCCCGAAACGCTGAACCCTTTCGTGACACGTGGTGGTGCTGTTGGATAAGAAAAACGCAGAGGCAGAACAACCCAGGGTGAGAGAGCTTGATGGGGGAACTAAACAAGAGTAGAAGAATGACATCTTCCTTCAGCCCTGTCATGTTATAGAGTCATTAGGGGTTGGAAGGGACCTGGAAGGATCATCCAGTCCCATCCCCCTGCCACAGCAGGATCACCCAGATCCAGTCACCCAGGAACACGTCCAGGTGGGTTTTAAATGTCTCCAGAGAAGGAGACTCCACAACCCGCCCTGGGCAGCCTGCTCCAACAGTTCATTTCTTTTCTCCACACAGATTTAAATCGAGCAGAACCACAGTTGCTGGTCGCTTACATTATTGGTAACTTGCAGAGGGGACACAGAGAGCTCTACCATGAGTTCCATGCCCCTGAGCACTGACAGCTAACGAGGCTGTGGTTCTCATTTTTTAAATTGTCCAACTGTGAGCGAGAAGTCGGGTGATTTCACACCCCGTCCTGCCGCCTCCCAGTGCAAATTCTGTTGTGCATCCTTTAAGCCTTTCGTGATGTGAGGCGAAGGCAGCATCCCCAGGTGATTCAGTACCGTGTTTTCTGTTGCAAGGAGTCTTTCATTAAGCCAATAACCTTGTTTGCCAGGCAGAAGTGGCACCCGTCTGAAAACAAATGAGTACCCGTTCCACTTGCTTTGGCTGATGGAGCATCCTGACATTGAACCGCACTCGCACGACCCTGCTATCGTCTAATGTCCCATCCTTCTTCAGAAACGCTCTGTTTCTAGAAGGTGTTCAGCGCACTGGCTATAAACACAGAGCTGCTGCAGGGAGCCCAGCACAGAGCAACGAGGATGATGAGGGGGGGGGAGTGGAGCACCTCCCTGATGAGGAGAGGCTGAAGGAGCTGGGGCTCTTGAGCTTGGAGGAGACTGAGGGGTGACCTCATTAATGTCTATAAATGTGAGGGGAGGGTGTCAGGAGGACGGAGCCAGGCTCTGCTCAGGGGCATCTAGTAACTCGACAAGGGGCAGTGGGTGTGAGCTGGAACAGAGAAGGGTCCCTATAAATATCAGAAGGAACTTCTTCCCAGTGAGGGTGACAGAGCACTGGAAGTGGCTTCCCAGGGGGGTTGTGGAGTCTCCTTCTCTGGAGATGTTTAGAAACCACCTGGACATGTTTCTGTGCGACTTGGTCTGGGTGCTCCTGCTGTGACAGGATTGGATTGAATGAACTTTCCAGGTCCCTTCCAATCCCTAATGTTCTGTGATTTTCTGTGATTCAACATGGAAATGAGTGATGCTGGAAACACCACAAAACTCCAGCCTCGTGTTCCCAAGCCAATGCTGACCCACCAGACCTTGCTGTCTGTGTGAGATCACAAGGGCACTTTGCCTTTTAAGCCTGTTATCCGTCACCTTTGAAGGGGCTTCTTACAATAAAGTACCAATCAAACACACCCAAAGTAACCCAAACACAGCAAGGCTTTGAACCACATCCCAAGAGGTCTGATAGCGTAGTCTGCATTTAAAAATGCGCTTATACGATGCTCTGCGTGTGCTAAATGCCGCCGGTCTCAAAGGGATTTGAGGATGCTCAGGGATCTCGCTCAGGATTTGAAGGAAAACCAAACACCATGACACATAGGGTACCAAGGTGAAGGTGGAAACGCCCCGTGAGCCGATTCTGCCCCTTGTATTGAGAAGAGCAGTTGGCCACAGGCACAGCCTGAGCGCCCCATCTTTTAACTGTACGGTGGCAAAATTAATGCCCTCGGGCTTCCCATTCGTATGAGTCAAAGATGCTAACGAGGTGCCTGCCTAGGGACGTGGCAGAGAGCACCGCCGCTGCTGCTGCTGAGCCCCTTCCTTTGAGGCTAAGTGCGTCCTAATGCTTTCACTTTGTCACCGAAAAGTCCCTGCTGCTGCTCTGACACGCTGGTAAGGCACTTTGCTGCGGATGTTAGCCGAGGAGGCACGGTGGTGCTCTGGTTCCACACACAGCCCTATGCCACCCGTTCTAACTGGCTGATCTAGCAGTTGACATGTGTCAGCCAGCCAGATGATGTCCAGTACATCTCCTACGTTTGCTCGTTTTAGGAAGCAGTCTTGTAGAAGACAGACAAAACCCCTGATGTGTTCACGTTGTGCTGGTTTTATCCAGATTGGACTGGGTGATCTTTCGAGGTCCCTTCCAACCGCTAATGTTCTGTGATTTAGATACAGAACCAAGAGCAGTATCTCTGTGTGCTTTCCATCAGTGCAGCCCTCTCTGGCCTGTCACGGTCCCAGTCTTCTTCCCACACTTGTCTGTTTTCTCTAACCTGTGGTACCCGAGGGCTCAAACAGCCACGCTGCTGACTGCTTCAAGGAGCTGACCTAGTAAAGGGGTAGCACCCTTTCTTCTTGCTTTTCTTCATGTCTTCCCTTGCCAGGTGAGTTCTCACTTGCTCAGCTCCCCGCAGCGTTCGACAAATGGTTACAGAACACACAGCGCCAGCGCGGTGCGGTAGAGCGCACAGCGGGGGATGCACAAGGCGGCCGAGCTCGCAGCGGCCTCACTTGAGATTTGTTGCCATGATTATGGATCCGCACCTTTCATTTCCTGAATTTAGGCTGCTGCTGAGAGCAGCCATCCCTGGGGAGCTGTTCAGGAACCCGGACAGCAATAGTTCTACCAGACGAGTTCATCAAGCACTTGTATGAACCCCTGTGTTGGCTCTCAGAAGGTGAGCGAAGCTGCAGGCAAGCAACTAAGAGAACGAGGGGTCCTTCTCCAGTGGCAGAACCAGCTCATTTCATCCTAAAGTGGTATCGAAACTCTGCAAGCTTTACTTAAGAGTTGTTTTAAAGAAAAGAGCAACATCACACTGGAAGGGGCTGCCCACGGTGGGTTGTGGAGTCTCTTCCTCCAGAGCCACTTAAAACCCACCTGGACACGTTCCCATGCAGCTTGGTCTAGGGGATCCTGCTGTGGCAGGGGGATTGGGCTGGATGATCTTTTGAGGACCCTTCCAACCCCTAATGATTCCATTCTATAACTACTTCTCTCTCTACATGCACAAGCACCTTATAGAGGACATGTGTGCACATAAAGATCTCTTCTAGTGCTCTTTGCAGCCTCAGACTGAGGAAGTCCATTTAAGCTGAAGACAACACTATCCTCGAGACAGATGAATCACCCAGGGGAAGACACTGTTCTTTTGCATCACTACCATCACGAGGCTGAATCTATCATCCTCAAGATCTTTCTTTGTGGCCTTGCTTGCCAGTGCCCATGAAAATGCCTTATTCCTCATTTTGTGTTATTATTACAGAACTGCAGGATCACAGAAAATTAGATACTGGAAGAGACCTCGAAAGATCATCTAGTCCAATCCCCCTGCCAGAACAGGATCCCCTAGATCCAGTTGCACAGGAACATGTCCAGGCAGGTTTTAAATGTCTCCAGAGGAGGAGACTCCACAACACCCATGGGCAGCCCCTTCCAGGGCTCAGTCACCTTCACCAGGAAGAAGTTCCTTCTGATATTGATGTGGAACCTCCTCTGTTCCAGCTCACATCCACTGCCCCTTGTCCTATCACTAGATGCCACTGAGCAGAACCTGGCTGCACCCTCCTGATACCCACCCTTCCCATATTTATAGACATTAATGAGGTCACCCCTCGGTCTCCTCTTCACCAAGCTCAAGAGCCCCAGCTCCCCATCCTTCTGCTGCTGGCTGTTGGAACTTCTTGTCTGTTAAGTAGAGAGTCTACCTTGGCCTCTAGACTTTCTGCTGAGCAGAAGACCTCATAGGGTCATTTGTTCCTCTGTCATGGTTCACAACCCTGATGAGTCCATTGCATGCTTCATTCTCTCATGCCATGCTGCAAGGGTGTCACTATCACAGAATCACAGAACACTAGGGATTGGAAGGGACCTCCAAAGATCATCCAGTCCAATCCTCCTGCCACAGCTGGATCACCTAAGTCTGAGTCGCACAGGAACGTGGCCAGGAGGGTTAAACTTCTCTATTTCCAACATGTCTACAAGCAAGTCGTTACTTCCTCACATTAATTCTGCATTCAGATTTGCTCTACACATTTTCATTTGATTGACTGAATGAGTAAGTGGGGACCATGCGCAGAAAGTGCCTGTACGTGCTTCAGTAGTCACTTGGCTGGCGATTCAAATGCTGTCTCTGATCTCTACCTCTTCTACGTCATCCTTATCAAAGACCCCTGCACACCCTAGTAGGTGACAACCTTGCAATTTATACAGACTGCTTCTGCAGCCTGTGAACCTCCAAACTGGGTGTTTTCCGTTTTGATGGATAAGGAGCAGCCGTCCGAAAAGCCGGGCTTTTAAAAAGTGATGCCCAGGCACAGACCCCCTCAAACTGTCAAGCAGCAGCTCATCTACTGCCAGCTTACTTCCTGGAAAACTCACCAGTGGCTAGCTGTTCTGGCTCGCGGTGTAACATGGAGAATAGCCGAGGGCCTAAGGAATGGGTTTCCAGGAACCCGTGAGCGCAGCAGATCTGTGCCAGTTAGATGTGAGACAAATCCACACAGACGGCCGTAAATAAGAGCTGTGACTTACAACACTTCCATCCCAGCCATCCAGAAAACAATTGATCCAACCAGCTCAGCTCTAAGGAACTAAAGCTGTTGAAAAAATGAGGACACATCAATCTCCAGCGCTCGAAAAGCATAAAATACCCGCCTCACCCTCGGGGATCAGTGGCAAGCTACCAGTTGCTTCAGAGAGGCGATACCTTCTGGTTTTTATAAGGGATGATGGATAGGCGAGAGGGATGATCCCTTCTGTGGCCCTAGGGCCTCATGACAGCCATGAGTCAGGCACCCAGACCCTGCCTGAGGTACGTGTACTCATTTCCAGCCCTTCCTTTGCCTTCACCTGTTCTTGCTTCTCACTTGGTTCTGGTGCATCGCTTGCTGCCTTGGGCACTGCCAAGGGACCTCGTGACCAAACTGTCCCTTTGGCTCAGCTCTTGTGGAACTGTGCCCCACTGCTGAGGAAACTGTCCGTGCTGGGGTCACCCCTGGCTCCCAGCTTGTACCCTTGGCTAAGCAGAAGAAAATACCACAGAAGTGCAGTTAATGGCACTAATTTGTTCTCTTTATGCTTAGCAAGACCTGATAAGTGTAAGATGAAAAGACTCCTTTTGGGTTGGCGTCTCCGTCTTGATGGGCTAGAATGAGCCCGTCAAGATACGTCCGTCAACGTATGCGAGCCATCAAACGTACAGATGTTATTGAAGAGCTGCCTTGTTTATGTCACAGAATCACAGAACATCAGGGATTGGAAGAGACCTTGAAAGACCATCTAGTCCAATGCCCCCACCACAGCAGGATCTCCTAGATCCAGTCGCACAGGAATATCTCCAGGCGGGTTTTAAACATCTCTGGAGAAGGAGACTCCACAACCCGTCTTGGACAGCCCCTTCCAGCACTCCTATTGCCCTCACTACCAACAGACCTAGAGATCTTAAACCTATTCAATAAAGAAAACAAAAATAATATCATTTCAGCGAAGTTAGGGATGAGCTGGTGACTCAGCAGACAAATTGCTGCAGCTCCAAACAGAATGCCCTATGCATACACCTCTACCAAATCAATAGGTGTCATGATTCTTAGTCAAAAGCTGACTCTCAAGACTATAAGTCATGGCACAAATTGCTTCTGAAACAATCTTTGGCACAAACAAGGATGGAAATGTGATCGTTTCAATATCTAATACAGGCTTGTACAATCACTTGGAAGGATGAGCCTGAGCCCTCCTAGGAGATGCCCAATGAATTACCCAGCAAAATATTTTCCAGGGCATGGGAAAGAAACAGAAAGCCTTAAATAAATCATCATGTTTTGGATAACTGCTGTGAAAACATTGCACTTCTAGCACTTTATCTGCCTGTGGTGATTTTATCTTATGATTCTAAATTTGTACTTCAGAGAGCTTATTGTCTTACCAGTGACTCATTTTTCTTTCCTGAAAACATTCAGATACCTCCTAGATTAGATTTTCCAAAGTTATCGGTTGTTCTCTTGTTCCAAAAAGGGGAGAAAAGATGATAAGAAGTTACTGCAATGAATCGACTGAAGGTTCCTTGTTGCAATATAATTTTGTGGGGGTCTTGAATCTTCTAATCTGACGCTTGCTCCGGGAATTCTTTGTCCCCAGGAAATCTGAAGACAAAGGTGGAACCTGGCTTTGTTACAAGTAAGTTTTCCAGCTCAGGCTCCTGCACAGAACACTTCACACTTCCCTTTTCACAGCATCACAGAACATTAGGGACTGGAAGGGACCTCAGAAGATCATCTAGTCCAATCCCCCTGCCACAGCAGGATCCCCTAGACCAAGTTGCAGAAGAACATGTCCATATAGGTTTCATTCTCCTCCTCAAGGTCCCCTCTTTTCCCTTTTACTGCTAAGCACAAATTATATAGCATGGAGTGTCTCCTTGGAATAGTTCTGATCAACTTCCCCCAAGGGAAGGCTATAGGACTTATGTTCTATAGTAGGCTGAACTACACCCTATGGCAACATGGCATCCTCCTCATGGGAGACAGTCCTCTAGGACCTTCTCTGAACAGTGTGGTTACTTCCATGGGCTGCAATCCTGGGCTGCTCCAGAGATGTCCTCCCTCAGAGTTGGTTGCTTCTTCAGAAGCAGCCCTCTGCTCCAGCATGAGGTTCCCCCACAGGCTGCAGATGGGATTCTGGGCCACCACTGACCTCCAAGGGCTCCAGCAGCTCAGTCTGCTATCTCACCAGGGCCCAGAGGAGAACAACCGCTCTGGCATGCCTGTCCCACTCCTGCCTCCCTGTCCAGGGTGTCCGCATACTTGTCTCATTCCTTTCCCAAACAAAAGCACCCCAAGAATTCAAGAACTTGCACAACAGGGTTTTTTGCCCTCTTAAATGGTTTGCACAGATTCCCTCTTTGGCCAGAGATGGACCGAATTTGGAGCCAGGAGATCTTCTCAAAGCTTCTTGTACGAGGCACACCAGTAGCCCTCTTCTCTACTATAAAAACCCCACCAGACACAGACCTAACGTACCGAACTCTCCTGATGATTTCAATCTTATTACACTAGTATATTCTTCTTCCATCCTCACTTCTACCTGAATGCTGATACTTCTATACCGACTCCCTTCATAGTTCAGACTTGTGTGTTTGCATGCCGTTGGCCGCCTTGGCCACAAGAGCGCATTGCTGGCTCCTGGCCATCCTGCCGGCCACCAGGACCCCCAGGTCCATTTCTCCTACACTGCTCTCCAGCAGGTGGGTCACCAACCTACCCTGGTACCTGGGGTTGTTCTTGCCCAGACGCCAGCCTCTACACCGCCCTTGTTCTAGTTCATTCAACCTCTCCCTGCCCAGCTCTCCAGCCTGTCCAGGTCCCGCTGGACGGCAGAGCACAGGGAGAAGTCACGTCTTCCTTCCAGGCTACATTAACTCCGCCTGCTCACTCTTCACAGTGCATTGGCCTGATTTTTCCTTTAAACAAGTTTTATCAGCCTCGGCTCCGCGGGTTCCTGTAGTCTCTTTTGATTTACCGCAATGTCAGGGAGAGAAGGAGGAGGTCGCGGGGCTCTCGCGAGGCATCGAGTCCAAAGATGCAGTAAGAAAGACAAATCGTCGCATTGTTTTACGGCTGTTCCTGTGCCACCAGACAAAGGCTCGGAGTCAACTCAGCTAGCACCACTGTGAGGGGAAGAAAACCTCTCTATCTTGAGTCAGCTGTATTTGAAAAGGAAATAAAATTGCTGCATCCATCTCCCATTGCCAAACACGGACGGGCAGGAGCAGGATATGCCAACACCTCGCCCCAGCTCACGTGGAAATCGCTGTGAGCGACCGTATTCATGTTCTCCAGAAGGTGTCACTCAAGACACTGCTAAATGTACGTTTCAGGCGCTGCAGTAAGAACAAAGTCGGACTGAACGAGGACTTAAATCTCCCTTCGCTCCAAAAATACCTTGACCTACTTCAATAACACCGCTGCCAGGTGTACATCTACCGTGAGCAAACACCACAGTTCCCAGCTCTGTTTCTCTGTGAAAAACACTTATTTGCACTAATGCATTGATGAGTCATCATTTCTTTTCATCCACAGGAGATGGATCATCTGAAAGGGCACAAAGACTGAAGAGAGAAGGCTGGGAGGAAAGATGTCTCACACTGGAGTTATTGCAGCCTTAATGAGAAGAGCTCTGCTGGCGGTTTACTACCTGTCACACAGAACGTTAGGGATTGGAAGGGCCCTCGAAAGACCATCAGTCCAATCCCCCTGCCAGACTGTGCAACTTAGATTTCTTCTACTCAGCACTGGGGAGGCTGCACCTGGAGTACTGGGTCCAGCTTTGGGCACCTCAGCACAAGGGAGACATTGAGGGGCTGGAGCGAGGGCAGAGGAGGGTAACAAAGCTGGGGAAGGGCCTGGAGAATCAATCTGATGAGGAGAGATGGAGAGAGTTGGGGCTGTTTAGTTTGAGGAAGAGGAGGCTGAGGGGAGACCTCATCGCTCTCTACAACTACCTGAAGAGACACTGTAGAGATGCTGGTGCTGGGCTCTTCTCACAGGTTATTAGCGACAGAAGGGCTTCAGGCTCTGACAGGGGAGGGTCAGACTGGCCATCAGGAAGAAATTCTTCCTGGAGAGAGTGGTCAGGCCATGGGATGGGCTGCCCAGGGTGGGGGCTGAGTCCCCATCCCTGGATGAGTGTAAAAGTCGCTGAGATGTGGTGTTGGGGGATCTGGTTTAGGGGTGACCTTGTAGAGTGGGGTTACTGCTTGGACTCAATGATCCCAGGGGTCTTTTCCAACCAGAATGTTTCGGTGATTCTAGATAGGTCGGCACAGGGATGTTGTAGCCAGTGCTAAGGCCCGTAGCATTAAAAAGGAAGATCATTAAATGACCTTCCTGCTCCTACCAGGTATTAGTACATCTTTATGTGGCCATCATTCCGTTTTATCTAGTACATTATCTTTATTGCTCAGGGCTAAAGCTTTAAGATGATGAGAAAAGAAATGACCTGCCTTGAAAACTATTTTCTTCCTTGGGGCTGGCCCTGCACAAAGGTGAGGTGATACCACAGTGAGTCTGCGATGAGAAACGGGCAAGTTTTATGGGACAGGCTTGCTGAACATTGTTTCCCAGGGCTTCCAAGCGTGGACTGGCATCTGGGTTGGTTCCTGCTCTATTGTATGCATGCCTACTTTAAAAGGCATCCAGCTCTCCTCCATCCTGCTGAACCAGGAAGTGGCCCAGTGACAAGGGGCTGTAAATCTGCAAAATCTGGTAGTGTGTTAAATGCAGGACTACAGTTGCATTCCTCACCAAAGTGAATCACAGAATCACAGCACATCAGGGATTGGAAGGGACCTCAAGCGATCATCCAGTCCAATTTTCCTGCCACAGCAGGATCCCCTAGATCCAGTGATTAGGGGTTGGAAATGACCTCGAAAGATCATCCAGTCCAATCCCCCTGCCACAGCAGGATCACCTAGACCAAGTCACACAGCAACACATCCAGGTGGATTTTAAACTTCTCCAGAGAAGGAGACTCCACAGCACCCCTGGGCAGCCCCTTCCAGGGCTCTGTCTCCCTCACCATGAAGAAGTTCTTTCTCACATTGATGTGGAACCTTCTGTGTTGCAGCTCGCACCCTGAAATGAGGGTTGTTGAGTGCTGGAGCAGGTTACCTGGGGAGGCTGTGGAATATCCGTCCTTGGATATATCTAAGACTCAGTTGAGTGTGGTCCTGTGCAACCTGATCTCATCAAACATGCCTTGAGCTATTAAGCTGGAACTTTAGCACCAACCCAATTACTGCTCTTCATCGATACTGAGAGGCTTTTGGTTGTAGGAACATTTGCATCTGTAATGTGAGAAAATGCCTGTGTCTGCAGAAAAAGAAGTGCTCTGTGTTGTCCCCCCTGTTGCTTCTGTCCTACTGCACTGAGAGCGGCTGAGACTGGCTTGAAGTCTGGCAAAGAAACATGAAAACAAAATTGGGACTAGAGAGCGTGCTTGTGCTTATCCTTTCCTAGCTGTTGCAATATTTAATCTGCTTATTTGGCATTTTAAATGTGAAGTGCCCCCCTTCACCCATGCTGAAAGCCAGCTCTGTAAACCTCCGAGGAATTTCCGGTTTAGCTCTTGTCATCCTCAGCAACCGAGGTTTGTAATGAGAATGTAGTTCAAGCTTTTTCGGAACTGTGAGCCAGAACAACACTGCCCTTGTTCTGTGTTTTCATGCATGTTTTTGAGGTAGGAGTGGGGAGTAGTTTGTTGGAGAGGAATCTATTAGGCTTTCGTGATTTCTTGTCGGAAGGTTGCAGCCATGAATCATGGAACATTAGGGATTGGAAGGGACCTCGAAAGATCATCTGGTCCAATCCCCCTGCCACAGCAGGATCCCCTAGATCCAGTCACACAGGAACATGTGCAGGCTTTAAGTGTCTGCGGAGAAGGAGACTCCACAACCCCCCTGGGCAGCCCCTGCCAGGGCTCCCTCACTCTTACCAGCAAGAAGGTCCTCATGTCTGCTGCCCCTTGTCGTATCATTGGGTGCCCCTGAGCACCCACCCTTTTCCATATTGATCAACATTCATGGAGTCACCCCTCAGGCTCCTTTCCCCCAGCTTCCTCAGCCTTTCCTCAGCAGGGAGATGCTCCTCTCCCTCCATCGTGTCTGTGGCTCTGTGCTGGGCTCTCTCCAGCTGCTCTGTGTCCTTCTGGAACTGAGGGGCCCAGAGCTGGACACAAGATTCATGTAGTATTTTAAGACACAGGACTTTCCACTTGTTTTCAGACACCTTGCAGCTCTGCTTAGTTTCTGTAGCTAGAACTTGTTGGAACTTGGTCTTCTGAGGACTTTTACTAATTCTAGTAGAGTGAATGAAACGATTGAAAATGGATTTTGTGGATTATAAGAGCCCCGCAAGTGTCGTTGAGTTACTTCATTCTGCAGCTGTGATTGTGCAAAGCAGCCTGCAAAATAGAAGGTATTTGGAAGAATTTTGGGCGTATGTCGGTTAGCTTTGTGTATCCTGAAGTGCTCTCTGTGGGTCACTGAAGAGATCACGCTTTGAGGTTGATTTCCTGTCAGACTGCCACCCCTATGGGGTTTCCCAGGAGGGGAGCCACAAATACCGATGCCTAAATGAGGCTGAGGCATCATTTCCCCTTAAATGTTGTGTTCTAGTGCAGAGTGTTGGAGTGGATGTCGCTGCCTACTTCCACTGCATCCAGACAGAGGGGTCAGCAGGGCTGAGGCTGTGCAGGAGCAGGTGGGCAGAGGTCCATGTGGTGAACCTCAGCTCTCCTCTGCGCCACTGCAGCCATGTGCCAGCGGAGCAGCCCTTGCAGTGGTGTGGAGCCCAGGTGAATGAGTCCCACAGAGCTTGTTGGTTTGGACTTCATTCTTCTCTGGGCTTTGCCTTTGAAGTCAACAGGCTGATGATGGAGAAGCTCTGAAGTGCTTGCTTGGGCATCTTCCTGGTTTGGTGCCCAAAGTGACCCATGTGATGCTTTTCCTAAAGCCTGGGCTGTGCCGCACTGCTCCTACTTTGTGGTCTGGGCTGTATTTGGACAAGTCAGGCTGGACTGGGCTGCCCAGGGTTGTGGTTGAGTCTCCAGCCATGGATGAGTTTAAAAGACACTTAGATGTGGTGTTGGGGGATCTGGAATAGGGGTGACCTTGTAGAGTATGGCTGATGGTTGGACTCGATGATCCCAGGGGTCTTTTTAAACCTGAATGATTCTGTGATTCTACCATAAGTCAAATATTGAATTTTCTTTCAACAGAAAATTTTTAAAGCTGGAGACACAAATCAAGATGGACAACTAGATTTTGAAGAATTTATGCGGTACCTTAAAGATCATGAGAAGAAGATGAAGCTGGCGTTTAAGAGCCTGGACAAGAACAATGATGGTATGGTGGGCTTTGATTTATTGCTGTTTTCTTTGTTCAAACGGTGCTTGAAGAAACTGTGCGTTAAAGGTTACCTTCACTTGCATTCTTGGTCTGAACTGGAAACAAAAAGTTGTGAATCTAGAATTCCTATTTATTTTCGTCAATAGGATCATAGTTGGGTCCTTAATAGGATCAATATAAGCAGAAATAATGAATTATTATGGGATTTTATTTTTGTTGTCTTCAGGTCCACTCACCTGGGACTTGTTTTCCCCCAGCAGGAGAAACTATGAAGTATCTGTCAAAATAGTCTTTAATGTGCTGAGTGTTTGCATTTGGTTTGGTTGTATGATTTCAGTCTGTTGACCTTTGGTCAGTCCTTGTATGGTCCTTGTACTAGACAGTCAAAATACATTGGGTGGTGGTTGAGTCCCCCATCCCTGGTTGAGTTTAAAAGTCACTTAGATGTACTGTTGGGGGATCTGCTTTAGGGGTGACCTTGCAGAGTAGGGTTGATGGTTGGACTTGATGATCCCGAGGGGTCTTTTCCAGCCTGAATGATTCTGTGATTGGGTTTTAAATGGATTTTAAATTATCTCAGCTATTACATAGGTGTTGCAGTGGAACACAGTGAGCGCCAAGGTGCTAAGTGCTTTCAGCTACATGTTTTAATGATGTGTTACCTGTCTTCCAACGTTTCAAGGAAAAATCGAAGCATCAGAAGTCGTCCAGTCCCTCAAGATCCTGGGTATAAACATTTCCGAAAAACAGGCAGAGAAGATCCTGCAAAGGTCAGGAATTACTAATCTGTGAAGTGTTTACACTTCTTTGATTTGCTAATTACCATTTTAAAATTTGGAGAACAGAATGAATAGGCTCATGACTTTGTTCCTGTGTGACTCGATCTAGGGGATCCTGCTGTGGCCGGGGGGTTGGGCTGGATGATCGTTCGAGGTCCCTTCCAATCTCTAATGTTAGGTGCTTCTGTGAAACCAAACCCCAATCCTTTCTACTGCTTCCTCATACAGTTTTATTTCTTTTCAGTATTGATGCTGACGGGACAATGACAGTTGACTGGAATGAGTGGAGGGATCATTTCATGTTTAACCCAGCTACAGACATTGAGGAAATCATTCGATATTGGAAACATTCCACTGTAAGTTCAACATTTTGTTGAATTTAGCGCAGCTATTGACTTTATCTCTGCTGGATTATTTTGCAATGCTGTCCAGGAGGACAGGATTCATAGCAGTAGACTTGTTTTCAAAGCTACTACTGCAAGGAGCTCTTGCCACCTCACTTCAAGAAATAATGATGCGGTGAGTAAAGCAACGGTGATCCTGTTTGCTAAATATCCCTCCTCTGTGATGTTGGAGTAACCTATAAAAGACAGATTTCTTTGAACATAGGGAAGACCATTTGTGTCTTCAGGGGTTAGTCAGTGTTTCCATAATAAAAAGAACCTGATGACACCTGAAAGCTTTGAGCGTTTCACGTTGAGCAACCTCAGTGCAGAGACGGTTACCGAAGGGGAGTTCACTCCCTGTTTACTGGAGAAAACACCTGAAGGACTGCTGTGAGATTGAATAGTCTTGGTCCTAGCCTCCTCAGCGCAAGAAAACCCCTTTTAGTTAAATGTGTCTTATTACTATTAAACATAAGGTAAAATAATAAACATAAGAGCTGTGTTTATTGTTCATTATGGAATGTCACTAATTATC
This sequence comes from Phoeniculus purpureus, assembly GCA_028565055.1. Classification (NCBI taxonomy): domain Eukaryota; kingdom Metazoa; phylum Chordata; class Aves; order Bucerotiformes; family Phoeniculidae; genus Phoeniculus; species Phoeniculus purpureus. The sequence continues at coordinate 3,549,125 of JAOXOE010000698.1, forward strand.
CCCAAGAGACCGTTCTAGAAGTCTCTTGTGGTCTCCCAGCGTTGCAGTCAACGGATGGCCCAGTTAGCACAGCAAGCAAAATCCAGCTCTGCAGCAGCACAGCTGGCGTTTCAGATAAGAGCAGATGTGTGACCTCAGCGCGCCTGGCTGGCACCAACGGCTGGCCGGTTCTGTTTTTATTGTGCGAGTTTAGTGGCTGGCAGAGTCTTGCAAGCAGATGGCTGCAGTGGCACAGAATTAGAATGAGTTGGTAGCCTTGGCCTTTCTGTTGCAAAGAACCCCCCCAAATTGCCCTTTTTCCTTAGTTGTGTTTAGGGCTTGGTAGGCACACAGTTCCAACCCTAGTAGATGGGCATAGTGTCCGTACCGACGTGGAGTTTGTATTCTGAGAGCTCTGACTGGTCTTTTGATGATTCCATGTAGCAGAGCCACTGCTGACACCTTCCTTGGAAAGCACAGATGTCAGAAAGATGAGAGGGTTTTCCAATTAATTAATCAGTTCTGTGTTAAATAAATACTCAAAGCAGTTGGTGCTTATCTGTTTGCCCAGTGGCTGTATCTAAATACCGTGTCCTGCAGTCCTCGTGTGCTACATGGCCAAGACAGTGTTCCCCCTGCTTAGCAGGGCATGCCTCATAAATTAGGGATGCAGAGTCTACGGCTGAAATGAGCAGTGCTTCAAAAAACCTAAGCAGTCAACACACTTTCTGACCAGGACTCGACAGCTGTTAAAGCGCTTTTGCTTTCTTGTAGGTCTGACGTATGCGTCGTACTGATTTTGTGTTCTCCACAGTGTGTTATTTAACTCCTGTGTGATGGGGCTGTGCTCAGCTCCGTTGGAGTGGGTACCCAGCAGACGCCTCATCGCCCCTGAGCAGGAGGAGGCAGGGTTGGCCTCCTACTCCCAGGGCACCCTGCACAGTCAGGCTAAAGAGACTGTCAACAAGACCCTGACACAAGAAGGATGAGGAGCTGTTGGAGCGAGTGTGGAGGAGACCACAAAAGCGCTCAGAGGGCTGGAGCCCCGCTGCTCTGGGGACAGGCTGAGAGAGTGGGGGTTGCTCAGCCTGAAGAGAAGAAGACTCTAGGGGGATCTTCTAGTGACCTTCCATCCCCTGAAAAGGGGCTGTCAGAGGGCTGGGGAAGACTGTTCACAAGGGCAGGGAACGATAGGAGGAGGCGTCATGGTTTGAAGCTGGAAAAGGACAGACTGAGGCTGGACATGAGGGAAGAGCTCTTTAATCAGAGTGAGGGATCTCTGGAACAGGCTGTGTCGAGAAGTGGTGCAGGCCCCATCCCTGGAGCCAGGTTCCAAGGTCAGGCTGGCTGGAGCTCTGGGCAACCTGTTTTAGTGAGTGATGGCCCTGCTTGATATTGGGGATGGGTTGGACTAGATGGCCTTTAGAGGTCCCTTCCAACCCACCCGACACAACCCAACCCAACACATTCTATGGTTATTAATTACATGAAGAGCAGAGACCATATTTAAGAGAAGACTGAGGGATGCCCTCATTAATGTCTGTAAATGTGTGAAGGGTGGGTGTCAGGAGGATGGAGCCAGGCTCTGCTCAGGGGCACCCAGTGATAGGACAAGGGGCAGTGGGTGTGAGCTGGGGCAGTGGGTGTGAGCTGGAGCAGAGGAGGTTCCACACCAATCTGAGAAGGACCTTCTTCCCGGTGAGGGTGTCAGAGCCCTGGAAGGGGCTGTCCAGGGGGGTTGTGGATTCTCCTTCACTGGAGATGTTTAAAGCCCGCCTGGATGTGTTGTTGCATGACTGGATCTAGGGGATCCTGCTGTGGTGGGGGATGGGACTGGGTGATCCTTCGAGGTTCCTTCCAATCCCTAATGATTCTATGATTCTTGAGCTAAAGCTCTCTTGGACAGCCAAGACCTGTCAAGTAGGTTGGTGGTGCAAACACAAAAGTCTTAGTGACATTTCAAACTCGTACAGCTGGAAAAAGTCACTCCTGTGTGTTTCAGTGTAACTGGTGGTAAGAAAATACAGAAGTAGTCAAACTTGTGTTTTTTAAACGGGTTAGACAGCAGTTACCAGAGACAGACAGTTCTGGTTTATCAGCTATAAAAGTGCTACTTCAGAGTGCTGGCTGGGTGGGTGGCTACATCCCACATGTGTGTGAATGAATTACCATGAGAGGAATCTTTTGTTAGCATCCTTAGGAGATTACCAGCCTAATCCCAGAAGGCTGGCCGGTGAAAGGTTAACTGCAGCACACGAGCATTTGAGCTGCAGTGCTGACTGTAAAGGTCTGCTGTCATGACAGGATGCCCTTGTTTGGGCCACATGCAAGAAGGAAATTGATCGTAATTTTTAATGAAGACGGGGCAGTCTTTGAAATGGTGGGTCTCTGGTTTTAGTGCCGAGTACCTGTGTGGGAATCATTAAGGGTTGCTCGTCACTGACTAGCAAGCTACAGCAGTTTAATTATAGAATGTCAGATAGGGAGGTACTTTTTAAACTATTGTTTTATTTACGTCTTCTCAGGTGGTAGGGTAATTGGAATTAGCACCGTTGATAACATTGGGGTATGGAGTGAGAGAACTGTTTGCACAGCTTTGCTTTGAATTCTAATAGGTGCTGGATATAGGAGATAGTCTGACTGTTCCAGATGAGTTCACAGAGGAAGAGAAAAAGACTGGGCAGTGGTGGAAGCAGCTGCTGGCAGGAGGAGTGGCTGGTGCTGTCTCTCGAACAGGTACAGCACCGTTAGATCGCCTTAAAGTGATGATGCAGGTAGGTGTCGTGTTCAAGAACTCTTTAGTTTCCAGTTTATCGCTTCGATTTTTAGAGGGTTGTTAGGGTGCTGCATTTATGTTGCGGAGGTCTCTTTATGTCTTGACAGTTGCGATGTTACGTCTTCATTAAAGTTGTCCTTTTCATAGCCATTTTGGCAAAAGTGTGAACAATGTTGATGTGTTTCCTTCCAAACAGGACTTAGAGTCATAGGAACACAGAATATCGTAGTACTTGTGCCACTCAAACAAGACTCCTTTCCAGTAGTGGCTGCTTTGTTTGCAGGTCGATGTATTTAACTCACTTAATACTTAGGTGTTGACGTTTACAGTGTAGTCAGAGCAGCTTCTTTACTGCAACTTTGCTTTGCTTTCTTTCAGGTTCATGGTTCAAAGTCAAACAAAATGAATATAGCCAGTGGCTTCAAGCAAATGTTGAAAGAAGGTGGTATCAGATCCCTCTGGAGGGGAAATGGTGTCAATGTAGTGAAAATAGCTCCCGAAACAGCTATTAAGTTCTGGGCTTACGAACAGGTAGGATAAGAAATTGTGAATTAAATTAATGCTGAATAAAATATCTCCTAGTTCATTGTGGATTGTGCAGGAGCTCCTGTCACGGCTGGGAGTTTAGTCTCAGTAATTCGGAGTGACTGTCAGACTGGAAATGGACTGTGTATTCTGTTAATAGGATACACGGTACTAGGGGGGGATTTTGATGTTGTATTACAAGCAGCGTAACTAAACGGTGTGTTTCAAGCTGCCCTCCAGCCTGCGTAGCTTTATAGGCTCTTCTGAGATAACACCTGCTTTGCTTTGAAGTGACGACAGCTGAAAACTTAGCTTGTGGTGCTCTCTGAACTCATACAGCCTTCTCCTCAAGGCAAATAGTGCGCTGCTCTGTAATATGCCATCATCCTGGATTTCAGAGTTATATTTACCTCTGAATCAGCTTTAAGCATCATGTTAAGGTCTAATCCTGCTTTGCAAAATGAACTCCTGGTGTAGTTAAATGATCTTTATTTTTCCTGTGCGGCGCTTGCTAGTGCTTCAAGTCAGACTGAGTGAACGCGCTGCGTGTCTGTCTCTCCGCTTCCTTGAACTGAAGCAACAGAAAGTCAGGTGAAGTTGTCAGGAGTACTGCAAGGCTGTGCGTCAGATTTTGGTCCCATAGAATGACCTTTAGGACATTATTCCTTGCTCTCTCCTTGGGGAGCTATGTGGTGTGTGGTGGTGTCTCTGTCTTAAACCATACAGCATGCCCAGATTTCTGTCTCCATGCACACGCTGCCTGATCTCTCATTCATAACTGAAGAACCAGTCTGAAAGAGAGTTGACTTCCTCTTTGTTATGGGGGGGCCGTTGTGTGGACGCCCTTGTGTTGGCCTTGTAGAAGGCGTCCAGTGCAAAGGATTTTTGCAGGCTGGAATATTCCTGAGAACTTTTGACCTCAGTGGCAGTGAGTTGGGTGTGAATTTGTTGGGTTAGTAAATGCAGCTGTAAAAACACGAGTAAGTACAGCTTGAAAAGTACTGTCCTGGGGTAGTAACTCAGCATCACTCTTGCTGCTCCTAAAAAGCACATCGTGTTTATGTCTTTTAACTCTACAGTATAAGAAGATACTCAGTAAGGATGATGGGAAGTTAGGCACTGTCGAAAGATTTGTGTCTGGTTCTTTGGCTGGAGCAACAGCACAAACCTCTATTTACCCCATGGAGGTAAGTGACAGAGATTCTGCTTCCACTGGTGACTCTGCCAAATTAAAATCCATTTTTCCTCTTGAAAGTATTGTGGGAATTCACAGAATCACAGAATGTTAGGGATTGGGAGGGACCCTGGAAGATCACCCAGTCCAATCCCCCTGCCAGAGCAGGATCCCCTAGATCTAGTTGCTCAGGAACAGTGCCAGACTGGTTAGAAACATCTGCAGAGGAGACTCTTAGGGTGTTTCCATACAAAAATGGGAAAAGCAAAATGCCAGGAAACTCCTGAGAATACTACAGACTTATGTGACTTTGAAGGAGGCCAAATTCTTCTCCAGGAATAACCCTCTGTGCCTTTGTTTGGGTACCGTTATTAATTTCTATACTTTAGGGTGCCAAATAGGCTTATTTGCATGATTTGTCAGATATAGGGGTTCAGCAGGCAGGTGCAGTCTGGGTATCCCTTGACTGCTGCTGAAAGTGTCGTGCTTCTAGCAAGATTATGTTCTTAATATGCTCCGCTCTTCCCGGCTCAGATGTGTGTTCTGCCTGAATGTTAATGCTCTCGTTTGTTCTTTAGCTTATGTGTCTGTTAAATGTGGCCCATGCTGGTGCCTTCAGGTTGATGAAAGATCTGCCTGTTTTAATCAAGAGAAGAAAGCTAAACTGCGATTTAAAACGGCTGGTAATTTGTAAGCTGGTGTGAGCTGCTGTGCACTAGTCACAGGACATTAGGGATGGGAAGGGACCTCCAAAGATCACCCAGTCCAATCCCCCTGCCACAGCAGGATCCCCTAGATCCCGTCACACAAGAACATATCCAGGAGGGTTTGAAACGTCTCCAGAGAAGGAGACTCCACAACCCCTTGGGCAGCCTCTTCCAGGGCTCTGGCACCCTCACTGGGAGGAAGGTCCTTCTCACACTGATGGGGAACCTCCTGTGTTCCAGCTCATAGTAATGATAGAAGTCTCCTGCTAACAGAGCCACAAAAGCAGTTGTCGCAAAGGAGATTTGAAACGTTAAAGTGCAGAGTAGTTCCATGTGGTTGGATAAGCAGAAGGAGAGTGTGTTCTCCTGTGTTTATAACACTGCATTAATAACAGGTAGATAAGTACCACTAATAACAGATAAATATCACTTTTTCCCATTTAGGTTTTGAAGACCAGGCTGGCTGTGGGAAAAACAGGGCAATATTCTGGGATGTTTGACTGTGCTAAGAAGATCTTAAAGAGAGAAGGTGTGAAGGCCTTCTACAAAGGCTATGTCCCTAATATTCTGGGAATAATTCCTTATGCTGGCATCGACCTTGCTGTTTATGAGGTGAGTCTATGTCACGGGATGCACGCGTCACTTAGCGTACTGGAAGGCTAAGTGTTCTTCAGCACGCCCCTGCGGTTAGTTGGATTTGTGATGGGCTTGTGGCGTTACAGTTGCCTTAAATCAGACTAAAGAGAATCTTACAGCATGTGAGAGGTTTTTCCTTTGCTCCTTCTGGAGCAGCTCCTGCGCTGGTGGGCCCTTACATACAGCAGTACCTAACAAGAAATCTGTGTGGCCCGTGGCAGCACAGCACTCACGCGTACTTAACTAACCCTGCTGGAGCAGAACGCACCCGTTCTGTAGCGAAGACGTGCCTTGAAGCCCTGGTACAACACTCATGTCCTGTTACCTCCCCTGCGTTTATGATACCTGTTTTCTTTGTTTTCTCTGAGCTGTAACTGGATTGCAGTAGCCTGAGTTCCTTGTGTGTCTGCACACGTCGCCAGCATTCTCGTGGCTGAGACACAATTTGGTGCATCGCTCTCTTTCCTTTCAAGAGGAACTGGCTCCTCTTACACCAACCGCCAGCAGTTTCAGTTTCTTACGAATGAGAGGTGTTTGTTTAATGTTTTGAATGCAGGTCTCTCATTGTTTGGTTGTGTGTCTCGGCAGCTCTTAAAGAGTACGTGGCTAGAACACTACGCGTCCAGCTCGGCTAACCCAGGCGTGTTTGTGTTGCTGGGATGTGGTACTGCCTCCAGCACGTGCGGACAGTTGGCCAGTTACCCTCTTGCTCTGATCCGGACGCGCATGCAGGCTCAAGGTGAGTCCTCGGAATGACTCTGTAGTTTTTGCATCAAGACTGTGTCCTTTGGAATAACTGTCAGAGGCCATCTCTGACGTGATAGATGTGAGGGATCAGTTGTATGAGAGTTGGAAGGAAAAGGTCCAACTTGGAAAAGCAAAGACTTAACTGGCAAATCCTTCTTGGTGTTGGTCCTTTCCCCCTGTTACCCCACCATTGACCTTCACCATATTTGCTTCAGGTGTGATATGTCAGATACTGGAGCTCCATGTGCTCTGAGAGCCACATTCCGTACACGACTGCCAGATACAGCGCTCCTGTCAGAGCTCAGCACTGGGGAGGCTGCACCTTGAGTGCTGGGTGCAGTGTTGGGCACCTCAGGAGAAGGTAGCTGTCGAGGTGCTGGGACGAGTGCAAAGGAGGGCAACAACACTGGGGAAGGGCCTGGAGAATCAGTCTGATGGGTAGAGATGGAGAGAGCTGGGGCTGTTTAGTTTGAGGAAGAGGAGGCTGAGGGGAGACCTCATCGCTCTCTACAACTATCTGAA
>JAOXOE010000698.1:3556290-3592177 GCA_028565055.1 Phoeniculus purpureus
CAATATGAGAAGGAACTTCTTCACAGTGAGGGTGACAGAGCACTGGAAGGGGCTGCCCAGGGGGGTTGTGGAGTCTCTTTCTCTGGAGACGTTTCAAACCCACCTGGCCATGTTCCTGTGTGACTGGATCCAGGGGATCCTGCTGTGGCAGGGGGATTGGGCTGGGTGATCTTTGGAGGTCCCTTCCAATCCCTAATGGCTGGATCTAGGGGATCCTGCTGTGGCAGGGGGTTGGACGGAACAACCTTTCAAGATCCTGTCCCATCCCTAATGTTCTGTGATTACTAAAGTATTTCTATTCAAAGATGCACATTAGTCCAGAATATTTCAAGATGCTTGATGTTTCCTTAACGTTCACTTAAACATCATTAACTTACATTTTAAACGCTCATAGACAGTGTGGGCCAGGTGCCCCCCCCCCGGCTCTGCCGCCCTGCGCCCGGCCTCTCGGAGCCGGTTACCTGCGCCGCTGTCCGCGGTGCTGATCGGCACCGGGCCCCCGCCCGGGGAACGGGCGGCGCCGGGATTGCAGCGACACCGCCACCGCCGGCCGGCTCCGTGCTGCCGCCTCAGCGCGGCACCAGCGGCACTTCCTGCGCCTCTACCGACGTGGCGACAAGCACTGCGAGCTCTCCTTCTCCTTTAGCAGCAGAAGGAACTGGGCGCTGCAGCGATTGGTTGGTGAGAAGCATGATGGCAAGGGTTAAGGTAGCGGTTGGGGTTAAGCTAGGTAGGAAAGGTCAGATTTAAGCTGGACATTAGGAAAAGGTTCTTTAATACAAGGGTCGTGGATCTCTGGGACGGACTGCCTATAGAAGTGGTAGAGGCCCCACCTCTGGATACATTCAGGATCAAGCTTAATGGGGCTCAGAGCAATCTGTTCTAGTTAAGGGATGTCCGTGCTGTAGCGGGTTGCACTAGATGACCTTTAGAGTTCCCTTCCAATACACTCTAAGGCTCTAAGCTGACTCCACAGTAAACTTTATAGGTGCTATCTTGAAATATCTGTGACATGAACTTCACAGAAGCATTTTGGAGCTGCCCATATTTGTGTACACAGGTGCCTCTTAACTGGGTCACCCATTCATTACCTGGTGAACACAGAGAACATTCTACTGAGAGGTTAGCAGTGAAGCAAAGAAAGGAGGGGTTTTAAATTAGAAAACAGAAGAATTAAAGAATTGTTGGTTTTGAATGAAGAAACAAAATCAAGAATTTCTATGAAAAAATCAAGAATTTCCATTCCTTCCAGTTTTGAGAAAGTTCTCACGTAATAAAACAAGAGCAGAAAGAAAACAAAAGAGTCCCTGAATCCAGACCCAAGAGCTTCAAGATACAGAATCCAAACAAACAACTCAGGTGGGCATTTCAGTTTCACTAACTGTCAAGGATCTGGGGCAGCAATAAACACTTATCCATTGCACTGGTAGCTCAAGCACATCAAATGGATCAAATGAAATCTGCTACAAAGGACTAGTTACTGAAAAATTACAGCCAAGTCCTCAAATCTACCAGCCAGGCTAGTTCTTAAATGGCCAGTAGTTTTTCTTTTCCCATCTGAAGTGAGAGGTGAGTAGTAGTTTTACACTTCAATGGAATCAGTTAGCTGAGGCTCAAGATTTGTTTCAAGCTCACACTTAAAATCAGGTAACAAAAAGCTAAGCAGACAATACCTGAACAACCTCAGTATTAAAAGGTTTTGAATATGAAGGATCTGTGACAACGGAAAAGCAATTCCATAGACAAGAACTAAAAGCCAGGAAGACAGAACTGAGTGGGTTATTTTAGTCTCTTTGAACACTACGCAGTGAAGTGTGTTGGTAGAAATTAAAGTTGTTTGCTTTCTCTTGGAGGTTTACAGAAATAGATCTATTTCCATCTCATGCCCAGATGCCCTACATCACACAAAGCAAGAGCACAAATATTAGGTTTACTTCTACCTTCAGGTCACTTCATGATCGTTGGAGAGTCACACAATGTTCTTCCTATTTTGGGGCTGCTGCATCTTCCTTAGAAAGGTGTTTATCACGTAACATCCCTCAGTCACACAAAGCACCACTTAGTGAAGGGGAAACACAGACGAATCCAAACACACTTCAACTGGCAATGAACATGCAGGGAAAAGCTGACACCCAATACAAAGGAATTAATTGAGAGTTTATTCCAGATGGTTCTCCTCACTCAGGATACAAGTCAGCAGAATAATCTATCCAATAGACTTGGACTTGAACAACACCATTTGCTGTCTATAATGCATTTTGGTTTTTGCTTCTAGCAACCTGTTTAAAAAAAATAAGATCTGCTGGATGAAATGTCGAGCACAAACCGCAATCCTCACTGTTGTAGAAAATAGGACTTAAAAAAAGGACACTATCGGGTCATTCTCATTTTCAACGTTTACACTTATAAAAACGCTTTGGAAGCTTGAAACTGAAATCTTTTGTAGTAGTTTTCTTTCTGCCTCCCTCTTCCCATCTTAAATGCCTTTATTAGCCCAGGATTATGTTAAACGACAGAGTGCAGCTACTGATTTTGAACATTAAAAGACCACAAATGGATAAATTCCGTTTTTTTAGAAAGTGGAAGCTTACATGGATGTTTCTTCAAACAAATCAAATGCATAGATGGCTACGGAACTCCTCCATCAACCTTTACAATGTCCACTTGAGGTAGCCTTTCTAACGAATTGCTAAACAAGCCTCAACATCATCTAAACCTCTGCAAAGCCGGTATCTCCTGGACAGCCCACTCTGATTTTAGCGCCAGTGGTGAAGGACAGCAAAAAACATTTTAAAAGCTTTGGAAAAAAATCCAGCAGGTACAGTGGACAGAAACATTAGCTCTAAATCTGCAGCCCTCGACGTACATAAATATCTCTGCTATGATACACACTCGGGATCCATCCCTAAAAGCCACACTAGTATGGAAAGTACAGCCATGCTAACTTTGGGATACAAACCATCATTTCACATCTACAAAATCAAAGTAGAATTAGTGGCAGTTTATTGCCTCATACAAATTTAACCAACGTGGCAACCATGCCGAAGGAATTAAAACATTCTCAGGGACGTATGTACAGACTGTACATTTCAGAAACATCTGAACAATAAAAATGCCAGAACAATCTCTGCATTACAAATCAAACTAAACAAATGGGGTTTGAAACCGTCGATGCATTGGATGGGTTTACAAAGGCACTTCCCTACCCAAAATAGGAAATGACAATCTGCAGCCTAGAGGGAGGTTGAAGAGTGCTCATCAACTACTGCACAATCTCAACTTTAAGAAAAAAATAAGCAGGATTTAATCAAACACTTATAGGATTCAATGTGATCCACTTCTCAAAGAGTTCACACAGTCTCGTCTTTGCTTTTCTCTTCCTTTTCTTGGCTCTCTCGTTCTGTGCTTTGGCTTCTTCGGCGATCGTGTTTGTCTGAATGGTCCTTGCTATCGCTGGCATCGTGTCTGTGGGAACGTTCTTTGCTTCTGCTACGCTTCTTAGCTTTTTCTTTGCTGGGACTCTGGTCTCGTTTTCTTGACTTCTCTACGCTATCTGTTCTCCCTCTGCTTCTGCTTCTACTTCTTTTACTGGACTTCTCTTTGCTCTCATTTTTATGTTTATTTGATTTCTCTTTGCTCCTGCTTCTGCTGCGCCTACCTGTGTTCCTACTTCGGCTCCTACTCCTATGCTTTCTTTCCCGGCTTCGACTCCTACTGTGTTTTCTCTCTTTTCTGGAATCCCTTTTATCATCCCGGTGTTTCTTGTCATCCTTATCATCCTTGTGCCTTCTCTCCTCTAAGTCACCCTTACTCTTCCTCTCTTTTGATCTTTCTCTAGACCTATCTTTTTCCCTCTCACTGCCTCTCTCCTTATCATAATCTCTCTCTTTTTTCCGGCTCCGTTCGTTTTCTTTTTCTCGCTCTCTATCCCTGTCTCTTCTATCTCCTTTCCGGTCACGACTTCGACTACGGCTTCTGTATCTGTCCCTGCTTCTGCTTCGCCTCCGTTCTAGTGCACGATCACTACTTCGAGATCTCCGCCTTTCTTTTTCTCTCTCCTTAGCCTCACGTTCCAATCTCTGACGTTCCCTTTCTCTTTCTAGCTCTCTATCAAAACTAGATGATCCGTGGCCTTCCCGATGATGACTTCTGCTTCTAGATCTTCTCGGAGACCTCCTGGGAGTGATAGACCGTCTTGGAGACCTTTTAAAACAAAAGACAGATATGAAACACACCTTTCAAAGCTAAAGGACCTTTCTTCACCTTCCAAAGTATACTTTAAGTAAACAGTCTATATTTGATCTTAAATACTGATCATCATCCAATTACTTTTATTCATTAGCATCCAAGAAGTGTTTTCTCTGTTGCCTTAAAACCAACCTCAGGGAGGAGACAACGTATTTCTGCTAGCTTGAGGTTCAGTATTGAATATTAGTTTTCAAAATAATGTGTAAATCACAGAATCCCAGAACATTACGGATTGGAAGGGACCTCGAAAGATCATCCAGTCCAATCCCCCTGCCACAACAGGATCCCCTAGATCCAGTCACACAGGAACATGCCCAGGTGGGTTTGAAATGTCTCCAGAGAAGGAGACTCCACAACCCCGTGGGCAGCCCCTGCCAGGGCTCTGGCACTCTCACCAGGAAGAAGGTCCTTCTCATGCTGATGTGGAACCTCCGTTCCAGCTCACACCCACTGCCCTGTGTCCTATCATTAGATGCTCCTGAGCAGAGCCTGGCTCCATCCTCCTGACACCCGCCCTTTCCATATTTAGAAACATTAATGATGTCTAACAAACCATTTTCTGAGCTGTTCGATTTGAAAGCTCCTCTACAGCTTTTTTTTCCTTCAAAGTCGAAACAGAAGCAGTACAAGATTCTGCAAGTCAATAGCTCCTATTCAATCTGTGCTTCTACTTACTTAACGCATACCGTTTCAACAAAAGCATTTCAGCAACTATATCAGATAATTGACCTGGATCGTCTCCGTTCTACATGCCGGTCTATTTCTTCCATGCCCTCCTTGCCGTCTTTCTTGATTTTTCTAGGTCTGCTTTTGATTTGCTGGTCAATGGTTTTCTGGACTGGTACAGGAATTCTTGGGAACAACGTGGAAAACCACTCAAGCTTAGTGAGGAAGGAGCGAAGCATCTCCCCGATGGTCATAACACAACCCCCACCTGCCTTCACATCCAGGTCCTACAAAATACAAGCAAAACGTATCCTGATGGTCAAAAATACTCTTTATTGATTAAAAAAAAATAATGCTGCTACATTACTGCCTCTCGAAGTCTCATGATTATGAAATTTTACTTGTCTCATATTCTAATACATTTCTTTAGAACAATTCCAACTCTGCACCCTTTGGATCTGACCGTGTGCTACAGATAGGGAGCGGGACTTGCTCTATACGCATGCAGGCACAGACTAATCCTGCAGCCATCTGGAGGTAAGGGACTGTCGATGAAGAGATTAACGGGAAATCCCCTTACACAGTCTGGTTACATGGGACAGTCTTGTACTTTATTTAAGTGCCACAACGTTCAGAAGTCCTCTCAAACGACATTTAATAGTCTGTTTTGTGGATGTATGACTGCACACCATCATACCCAACCCTATGGCCTAAATCACTTAAGAACTACATCATCGCCTATCTAAAAATGATCACAGAAAAACCTCTGCTACAAAATGGCATCCTGACAGAATTGGAAGCAATAGCAAACCAACTGCCATGAAGCAGTGAGGTTCCTCATTTAGAAATATGTAAAAAAAGAAATAAATGAACAAATAATTGGAAACGCATAATCCATGATGACCATTGTCTCTGAAAAGGGTCATTACCGCATGAAGGCCTTCTTGCTATGCCCTCTCACAGCTCAGGACATGTTAGTCAGCTATTGTCAGTCCCAAACCTACAGTGCAAGCACACAAGGAAAGTGAGATTTGTTATCTAAACAGGAAGAGAAAATCTAAACGTAAAACTGCTTGCACTCACACACATTTAAGTGTTCAGATATACAGTTTTTCCAAATATAATCGCTGCAGAGATCTAAAGAAGAAAAAAAGGAGTTAAACGTAGCAACTGGAGAGCACATACAGTTCAACAAAATAAATGCAAGAAGCAATTTGAAAAGTAACTCTCTATCCTGGGAAGGTTTTCACAGCAGCAGGACAACAGATGGACTACTTCCATGTATTTAAAAACTGGGGAGAAAAAAAAAAGTCCTGTAGGTTTTAATAATCCCATACGTGAAACTTGGCTTCAGCCTACTCAGCTTGACCAGGACTGGTGAGAAACTTAAACAGCCCCAAGCACCTTTCCCTACCACACAAACACAAAGCTACTGAAAGCCCCTGGGATGGAAAGACCAATTCCAAGAATCCCTTGGGAGATTTTAAACAACAATAAGCGCCGATAGCGAGAATTGCTATCTGCAAGAGCTGCAATGTATCAGCTAAAAAAAAGTGCTTTGGATAATGAACCAGCTCAGACCTGCACAACAAGTAATGCTTGGGATTGACTCGTTGTCCTGGCAGTCAGGTCTCTTGAGGGCCCCTGAACATGAAGCCACCCCAGTCCTCCTCCCAAGTCAGAGCGCAGCAGTGTACAGCGGGGTTCACTTTTACTAGCCCCACACTGGGAAGAAGCAGAGCACCACAGTGATGCTGGCAAGATTGACATTGGTGTTGATTTTTGTTACAAATGAACAAAAACGGAGGTTTACCTGCAGTAACAGCCGTTTCCTTTGCACTGTTTTTGATACTTAGCATGAAAGAAGCTGTTTAAAATAAATATACTGCATTGCAGTCAAACACAAGTATCATTAACACTACTTTTAACACAAGCATCCAGACAGCATTTGCAACTACAGCGTTTGAGATTTCGCTCAGTAGATGCCTTCTTGTTCCATTCTTAGACCTAGGACACAATTTTCTCAATACATACAAATTGCAGCTCTAAGTAGTGGGCTGAACTACCAACTCCACAAACTGAGAGACCTCACCCACCAGTTCCTACTCTTGTTTCTCCAAACAGGACTATGGCACCAATGGTGTTCTGAGTGCATCATAAAGCACCTTCTTTACTGAGCTGCTGCAGTTAACAGCTCCTAGTTCTTTTTTTGCCCTATTAGCAAAGACACTGTTAATAAAGACAATGCAGAGACACTGCAACCTTGTGCAGTAATTAGGCTGCTTGTTTTTCCTCTGAAGACATCTTAGGTTTAGTCATTCCAGGATAGGAACAATAACCATGGAGACTTGTTAATATTTTCCAGGCGGGGGTTAGTTTCTGGTGTACACTGCCCACTCTTCTACATAAGCACTGAGCTCACCCGTCCAAGTAAATAGAAGGCAAACATAAATTTAGGACTCTCAGAACTTACTACACCTTGTCCAGAGGCCACACTCACACAGCCTGCTCTGCATTCTGATTTAAACCTATTTCATATGGATTCGTAATATATGACACAGCAACATCCTAAACAATGGAAAACTGTTAAATCATCAAAGAACCGAGAAGAGTTGCTCTGTTGTGCTTCTTGCACTAATTAGTGAGACTACAAGAACATTACACTGCAATACTCAAACTACAGAAAACCTCATCCATGTTTAAACATACAAGGAGTAGCATGAAAAACAAAAGAAAACAAATTATTACCCTCGACGACATACCTCCTCATCATCAAGAAAGGATTCAAACCAGTCCCATAGGTCTGTAGGTGGCTGTGTGTACCTAGAAGCATGAAAAGAAGATAGTCATAGAGTTTTCTCTGTATTACATTTGGCACGAGTTGATTATATTGCTACTTACCTAATATACATAAATCCAAGAGCCCTAATATATGGAGAGTCTGTATGAGTGATAAGGCCCATCACTTGCTTACGAGTGAGCTTCAGCGTGAATAATTTGTAGAGCAGACAAAAGGCCGTAGACACAATTCCTCCAGTTCCAACACCTCGCACCTTCAAAAGGAAAGACAGTTAGGTGACAACAAACAAAAATCTACAAAAGGGTGACAACTAACACAGGAGAAATCTAGAAACAGAACTAGGTGGAAAAAGTAACACTACTTGCATGCATTGCCAGTGAGAAGCGTATTTTTTTAAGTAAGTAAGAGTTAAATCTAGGGACCAAGACAACACACAAGCCAGTTCCGACTATGCTTGGGAATTTATTTACCAGGTGGAAAAAACTTAAGAAGGCACGTACTTCTACTTACCCCGCCACACATCCCTGTCTGGCCTGCTGTCTTTCTGCTCCCCTTTTCCCATGGTTCAACATGTGTAACCTGAAAGGGGTCAGACAAAGAGGGGAAAAAAAGAAACTGCAATTACAACCTCCATAACATTCAGCTGTCTATAAAAACCTAATTTGCTCTGTCAGCAAAGCAAAACATTTGGCTTTTTAAATTGCCATTTTAAGAAATCAGAGCCAAAAATCAAGGATGACAGTTAAAAAACAAACCAACCCCAACACCAAAGCACGCTTATGCTGTGCTCCACGTAACTTCAACCACTTCGACTAAACCCCATCTTTACTATTTACTACGGTGATGGAACAATTACCTTTATTTAAACTGCCTCTCAACAAGTTTAGGTACCTTGTCTTGACAGCTACAGCAGTAAAAAATAAGCAGTCTCCTATTCACAGATCTCACTGCCGCAGCGAGCTTGGGAAGGTTTGCGTGTCACCTACAATTCGGGCAACATGAAGACGTGTATGAAGTGCAGTGTTTTTAGCTGTAAAGCCAGCATTTTTTCTTGTAAACTGCAGTGACGATCCTCAGATAAAAGGGTTTCTTAGTGTGAGTAAAGCTTGCCCCATTCAAATCTTTTGAGATGCATTTGAGGGGAAGACATGAACAAAGTAAACCAACTCCATTCCTTAAACTTGATAATAAGAATAGAACAAGTTAAGCAGCGTAGAACTGGCTCCTAAGTAACACCTGAGGCTGTGAAATGCAGAGAAATGACATCTGGCTCAATAAAAAATTACCTTTCCTAAACACATCAACTTAAAAGACCACAAAAACAAAAGATGCAATGGCATTACACAGAATGTAGGAGCTTACAGCCAAGTTGTACTGTGGTGCACAAGTGAGAACTCTGTAATTAGACTTGTAACAAAACTAGTGATGCATTCAGCCACACGAAATCAGAGACACACCAACAGCCAAAGCCACTAATCTGCTTGAAAGTTGCTGTCTTATCCAGACAAGAGATGCCAATACCAGACAATCCAAAATCCACTATGACTTCTCGTGTTGTCAGCATCACGAGACGTTCATAAACACAGCATAAATAATACTGCATATTCTTCTGATTACTTAGGTTTAGCCTCCCATGGAAAAAGAAAAGTGTTTTGTAGGCAAAGGACTGAGTCTGACACCATCACAATGGTAGTCTTCAGGTTATTTAATCACAGCTACATGCATTTGCCACAACCAAGATAAACGTGCTGGGCTTGATAGATACCAATTCTAAAACATCCTGAGAACTACACTTGTTTGAGAGTAGCATTTCAAGCTTCCATCCTACAAAGGCTGCTGTATATGCTTGCTGGAAGCATACAGGTTAAATAAAGTTGAGGACGTGTACATAGTGCTAAGATCAGAGATGAAGAAAGAGGAAGTCATCCACTTGGCAGATACAGAACTGAAACAGGAGACCAGAACGAGTGGATTAATTCAAATACCTAGATAGAACGATGATCTTCAAAGACAGCCCCTATCAATAGCTGCCTGTGTAACCTAAGATTATTTGCCCCGAGAATCCAGAGCTCAGAATTCTTAATTTTTTTTTAAATGAGACACTTACTTTGGTTCTCAAAGACCAAGGCACTCAAAAATACACCTGCTGTTGCCGTGGTGGATGTAGCACACACTCAAAAAACCCAGATGAGAGCAGCAATATCTCAGGAATCTTGCAGCATGAACAAAATTGCA
This sequence comes from Phoeniculus purpureus, assembly GCA_028565055.1. Lineage (NCBI taxonomy): Eukaryota > Metazoa > Chordata > Aves > Bucerotiformes > Phoeniculidae > Phoeniculus > Phoeniculus purpureus. The sequence continues at coordinate 3,566,240 of JAOXOE010000698.1, forward strand.
ACCTTGTGAATATGAATAAAGCACCCGAACCATCACGTTATCTTCCCTCCCTGTTTACTTCTCACAACTGTTACTCATGAGCATAGAAAGTAGTGGGCTGAGTCTTCTCTTTATCAATTGTGCAGTTTTGAGTCAGAATAACAGTAAGGGCCAGTAAACTCTTTGCAATGGATTAATAAGCAGATATCTAATGGCATGTCAAATTTGTTGCCCCACAGATTAAGCGGCTTATAGAACATAACACTGAGACAAGCAAACAAACTACATGACCTACTAAAATTGAGCTCGAAATAACAAGATGATTCACACTGAATATCTTTTAGCACATCTGAAAGGATCCATATAAAGCAGTAAGCTTGAATTTCATGAAAAAACAAATCGTTCTCTTACCTTTCTCAGCTTTTACTGTCACTTACAAGAATAAACTTTGCTGCTTTCCATTTTGACAGTCAGAATGAATTATTTCTATCCCACGTGCAGCAAGTACTAAATTAATCAAAGAGAAGCTCTGCTGGCAATCTGCACTACTCTAAGTACTGGGAGAATTAAGTAGTCTGCTGCAAGCCAGAGAGCACAAGTAGGCAAGTGTTGTCATTAAGAGGAAAAGCAGTAGCACTGACTTCATAAGTGCAAACAATGCCAAAAAGATCAGAACACTTCTGTACTCTATTTTTTACTATTCCAGTGTCCTTAGTAACTTCACTTGCCCTGGTGAACTAAAATTAAAAAGGCTACTTTTCTGTTTTTAATTATTTCAAAGTACACTGAAACGTCCTAAGTGACACAGTAACATCATCAAAAGGTGATCCTGCTGTGGTGGGGAGGGGGGGATTGGACTAGATGATCTCGGTCCCTTTCAATCCCTACCGTTCTGTGATTCCGTGAAACAATTCACCTGAGAAAAACTTCTCAATAACCACCAAGTACAGCTGATTGAAGACAACAGCCTGAATAAGTTTGCTGTCATTATCAGAACAAAGAAGGTGGCTGCGTGATGGACATTAATTATGCATACCTCTACCTGGGAGACTGGCTTGAGGGAAGCCTTGCGAACAATAACTGAGACATACAGTTACCTCCCCAGCACATTCTACCTAACGCCACGAGAAACGTTAAAATGAACTAGGTTTAAACTGGGTGTGAAGGGGGCGGGATCCTAGCCTCTGAGAAAAAGGCCACAAGCAAGCTCCTGCGGAAACCACCTAGTCACCACTGTACCTTTTACGCAGTTACACGGCGTGTCGGGAGCTCCCGGGCTGTGGGGAGAGCTTGTCCCTAGAACCAGCAATGCTGCTCTACTACCCTCCCCACTCTCTGCGACCGACAGCGCGGTCCTTACACGGCCATTTCAACCCCACCGCACGCTGTCCGCTTCCAAACTCATTTACAGCTCCGCAAACCCAAGCCCGACGTGGATCACAGCTCCTTTGTAAAAGAAAGAAGGCAGCTCCCAGATCTGTCCCCATTAAGCAGTAATATATTTGCTCCCAACCTCAGCGGAAGATCAGGGGCCGAAGGCAAAAGGAGCACAGGCAGGCCGTGATCTGAGCCTTCCGCCTTCACCTCCGGCCCGTGGGGAGGCTCGGGCGGGACAGGCAGCGGGCACGGCCCTGAGGCGCCCGCAGCGCTCCGGGTGCGGCCTGCGGGCTCACCTTGAAGTAGATCTCGTCTACCACCTCATGGTACGTCTTGAGCTCGTAAAGCTGCACCTTGAAGTACGGCGACGAGAGGATGTTGGTGAGGATCATGGGGTTCAGGTTCATCGTCTTCTCGTTCCCCCACAGCGGCAGCACATTGCCCTGTTTGCCGGAGGCCGCCGGCTTCAGGGCTCCGCTCTGCAGCTGCTGCTGGGCCGGCGGGCCGGCGCCGGGAGGGTGCTGGGCTGTCTGCTGCCCCTGGCAGTTCCCGGCGCCGACCGCGGGGCTGTTGTTGGCCATGGCGGCGGAGCCGGACCCAGGGCGGGCGGAGGGGGGCCCGGGGCGGCGGAGCGGGGCCTACAGGGGCGGATGAGCACGAACAGCAGGGCCAGGCACTGCCTCCCCCAACTGCCGACAAGATGGCGGCCGCTGCGGAAGTGACGTCGGCGCCTTCCGGGGCCGAGTGGGCCAATCGCCGCTGGAGAGCGAGAGACGGGGCCGCGCCGCCGCTCCGGGCCTGGGGCTCGGCCTCTTCCAGCCGGCGCGCCGGGCGGCTCCTGCTGCTGCTGCTGCTTCTGCTTCCGCTTCCGGTTCCAGCCGCCATTTCGCTCTTCTGGCCTCTGCGCCACCGAGCGTCGGTTGTCCTTAGGGGCACAGCGAGGCCCGTTTGTTCGAAACTCAGGCTGATGATGAGGCCGGGACGTGGCCGCGGCCTCGCGGAGTCTTGTCAGTCACCGAGAAACCAAAAATGATTCTCTGCTGCTCAACTCAAGCTGAGCACCTCTGTCTGAAATGAATAATACTACATACAGACCTCGAACAATCAGAGTTAGGCCCATTTGGAAACAGCTGGGTTTAAGAAAGTTTCTAAATGCCAAGAGGAAACAGGAAAGATAAAATCTCCAATTTTGACTGAAATAACCTGAATGTTCCAGTTGGTTTGTGTTCAGTGCGTTCTTCAAATGTTTCCAACGAGTTTTGAATTGTATGTAAAAGGAAAAAACACCTCCTACTTCAATACTGGAGTGTGAAGACCTATCCTGAAATACAGAAGGGAGGCTGAATGCGTGTTTGGGGAGAACCACAGAACTTGAGGGATTGGAAGGGACCTAGAAAGATCATCCTGTCCAATTGCCAAGAGAACTGGTAAACATCAAGCCACTGTACAAAACAATAAAGTCTAACAAAATTACTGCAAACTGGATATAGTGGGACAAAACCCATCCGGTTGTACACACGGGATACTCTGTTTGGCACAGAGGGCTAGGAAACAGAAGCAGGGAGAAGTTGGTACGGAAGCATCTAGAAACAGCATCCCTACCCTATGTGCTACTTTAAAACTTTAGATTTTTGAATGTGAAAGTGAGACAAACAGTGCTGGAAGCAACGTTAGAACATCTTCATTCTTCATTGCATAATGAAAACATGAGAAACAGTAATTCATCTTTGTTACTCTGGCCCTTCAATGTACTGTGGAGCTTGTAATACAGAAGAAAAGCATTTCTGTATGGGCTCTAAGAGTTAACAGTTTCTCCTAACTGCCTGTTCTGTTATCTAGGCTCTTCACTCCCCTTTTCTAGGAATAACTTCAACAGCCTCTTTTTGGCCTCTCCATCTCGGCTGATTTCCAAAGATGTTCACAAAACCTTCATTACTTATGACAGGATTCTTGATGCAGTAAATACCCATTTAATGACCTCATATGAAATGAAAGAACCAGTCACAAAGTTAATTCTGAGAAAATACCCGTGTAACAGTGAAGTTAAATTTGTTCTGGAGACTGCTACAATAGTAAGTACCTTTTCTTTGGAGCTAGGTGGAGTTTTTGTTGTTGATTTTTAGGGTACCCTTGACTCTGAGCACTTAGTTTGTCATGTGTAACCACTTTGAGATAGGCTGCACTTTTGTTATAATTTATATTATAATTGGTGTTTTCATACATTTAGCTTTTCATGTTGGAATAACTGGGCAACCTGCTCCAAACCTCAGTGGCCTTCCTCTGTATAACACGTTTGCGTTTTTTATGCAGCCTGTCTTTGGTGGTGGCGCTGAAACCTGTGATATATCTGAGACCTATAAATCCCTTTGCTCCAAGTTAGATTTTCTTCCCTCAGACATCCCAGCTGATCTTTATACAGGATAGAGCCAAAGCAAAACAAAAAAAATCAATGAGGGAGTGATTTTCACTTGCAAACTGCAAGGGACTGTACTGTATGTCATTATAAAAAAAGTGTGGTGATCTGTATGTAAAATCTCAGCTTCATCATTCACACAGTTTAATTTTCTCAACCAGGCGTACTCCGTTAGTTCAGGCTGGGGAGATAGATCCTAGTACGTGGTTACTAAACATCCTCCTGCATCTGGCCTGAGAGGAATGGTTGTTAACTCCTGAATTATACTTGAAACAGTATTGCCGATGTATTTTCCTGCAAAGTATCGGTGTGGACTAGTGTCCTCTGGCAGTAGTGCTGCATTAGATTTGTTATCACACGTCATTAGAACTGCAAGTTTAGGGGGAAATGCAAGAACTGCATGTGATGTTCTGTCGCATCCTGTTTACTGAAGGACAAAAGACATTTTACAGCAGTTCAGGATTTCTTGATTCATGATTTTCCCTGTGAGATGCTTTTATTCCACTATAGTCATATAATGTGTTGCTGTTTGGATGGTACAAAATCAACAGGCTTCTCTAACTTGCTTAATATGTGGGCATATTGAGCTTCAGCTCAACTATTGTTTGAAATTACAGACTACAATGTGAAAGGTACATGGTCATAATGAACTGGAGTTTCTGAGGAACAGATAACTTCTAAAAGTCCCTTCTAACACAAATGATTTTGTGATAATATTCCTAGCTATTGAGTAATCACCCCAGTCAGGTTGCTGGTAGCTCTGGGTGCTCTGCCTAAGCCACATCCTGAGAAACTAGGCAAGACTCATGTTGAAGCCGTCACAGGCAGACAGCAGCATACAAATTTATTGTATTTTCTGGGAACCAAACCAAGAAACATTGAATTGTGGTATAATTTGGTTAATAGTCCTTCCCTACCATCGTTGAAATGAGAAACCCCTTTTTAGGTCTCAGGTGGTCTACAGGCACCAGGCACCTCACAGAACACTAGTGATTGGAAGGGACTGCTAAAGATGATCTAGTCCAATTCCCCTGCCAGAGCAGGATCTCCTCCGGAGACATTTCAAACCCACCTGGCCATGTTCCTGTGTGACTGGGTCTAGGGGAATCCTGCTGTGGCAGGGGGATGGGACTGGGTGATCTCTCGAGGTCCCCTCCAATCCCTAATGACTGGGTCTAGGGGATCCTGCTGTGGCAGGGGGATGGGACTGGGTGATCTTTGGAGGTCCCTTCCAATCCCTGATCCTCTGTGATGCTGTGTCTGCAGAGTGGGACTAGGGCACCCCGAACCCCATAAACCTAACACGAGAAATCGCGACTTTTGGGGTAACAGTGCGGGCCACGGCCCCGTCCCGCCAGCGAGCTGTCGGTTAGCGGAGGGAGGGCAGCGGTGGCCGCAGTAGGGCCCGTGTCAGCGGGTCTCGCCTTAGCGACGGGCCGGCCCCGCAGGGTGGGGCCGCCCTCAGTTCCCGCGGCGGCCCGGCGGTGGCGGGCGGCAGGTGGGCGCTGGGGGAGGCCGGGACGGTGGGGAATGGCCGCGAGGGGCCTGTGTCTCGCCCCCCTGTCCTTCACCAGCCCCATGGGGAGTAGCTGCCGTTGAGCGCCGGGCGGGCTGGTGCTGCGGGGCCTGGGCCGGCCCTGTCCGGGGAGCTGAGGGCTGAGCAGGCCCGGGACGCAGGAGGCCGCCTTTGGGCCTGGTGTGTGCTGAGGCGGGGGGTGGGTGATGGGCCTGAACACTGAGCCTAGGCCCTGGGTGTGTACATACACGTGCGTAGATATTTCTGGTTATGTCTGAAAGACCTTATGGGGTGGACAGATTGTCTGCAGGTTGTGCTGGGCTTGGAGCCTGCTAGACCCGCTGGTGAGGCCTGGGCCGTAGCTGTACCAGGAAGGGTGGCTCTGGAAAGCTGTGGGCTGCAGGACCCTATTCCTGCACCTGCATCATTCCTTTGGAGCTCAGCAGTTACAAGGGCCTTGCTTGTAGGTTTACTGAGGATGTTTCTTGTTAGGTGTTGACATGTGCTAAAATGTAGGTTTTAATCAAGGGTGGGGAAAATAGGCACTAATGGTGATGGTTATGGCTACAAAGATGATGGAAGGAGGGGAGCATCTCCCTAATGAGGAAAGGCTGAGAGACCTGGGTCTCTTTGGCTTGGAGAAAAGGAGAGTGAGGGGTGACTCCATGAATGTTGATCAATATGTGAAGGGTGGGTGTTAGGAGGGAGGATGGAGCCAGGCTCTGCTCAGGGGCACCCAGTGGTAGGACAAGGAGCAGTGGGTGTGAACTGGAACAGAGGAGGTGACAGAGCCCTGGCATGGGCTGCCCAGGGGGTTGTGGAGTCTCCTTCTCTGGAGACATTTAAAATCTGGCCATGTTCTTGTGTAACTGGATCTAGGTGATCCTGTAGTGGCAGGGGAATTGGACTGGATGGTCTTTCGAGGTCCCTAATGTTCTGTGATTCTGTAATGCCAGGCACCAATAACTGAGTTCTCTCAAAGCTCAATCCTTGTAGAATGGTTCCTGTTGTACAACGTAGTGATTAGTAACAGATTTCCTACTGGTCGGTATGTTGTAGAAATTGTATTGAGGTATATGTATACAAATTAGATTAAAATCATCTGAATTGTAAGATAAATGATAGGTGAGAAACAAGAAAGCAGGCACTTGAGAGAAATTAGTCAGTTTGCTCTTGCCAGAAAAGCTAAGGAAGGTTAAGTGTGTTGCAGTTGTGTAAACATGATGTAAGTGTTCTGGATGGGAAGTGGCAAATCATGAAACTTGCCTTGTCTGATTGCACCTGGGTTGTAGGTGTGCGTGAAAAGGTTATTGATGCTGTTAAATGTGGGAGAGTAGCTAGTGCCTAACTTTGATAATTCCAGTGGTTTTCTCACACCCAATACAACTGGGATCAGGTCTGTCCCTCCTTAACTGTTAATTAACCACCACTGAAAGAAGCAAACTGTAACGATGTGTTAAGAAGTACTTCAGAAAGTAATAGTTAACTGTCTTTATTTTAGTGTTTGCAAAATACAATGGATAAGAGCATGGAAAAAGAGCGGTTTACAGAAATAATTAAATTTACGCCTTCTTTGTCCAAACAACGCTACCAGTTCATTAAAGATTTAGTGTGGAAATACAAACCAAAGAAGGTGGGTATGCTTTGGTTTTTTACATTAGAAATTTCAAAGAAAATTACCATGAGGTGTTTTGGAAAGACTGGATATGTGTAGATAATGTGCTCGTTTAGTTATCAAGCTGTTGTTCAGTGTGAATTATCTTAGCAGACACCTGATGAGGTTTTGTTTTTCAGGGCTGCATGTAATTAATGTTAGTTGATTGGGAGGGGGGAAAAATGTAAACAAGAAAAATGCAATAGCCTGTTTTAGAGTGTAGGTGCCGTTCTGTTTTTAATTTAGAGCAGAGGATCCAATCCCTAGTATTCTGTGATTCTGTGATTTTTAGTGCAGGCTGCTTTCATCATAGTTTGGTTTTGTTTTCTAAGAGCCCTTCGTTCTGCATAAAGCATCAGCTTTACTTTATCATTCCTGTGGATGTTTTCAGGTGAGAAGTGGCATTGAAAGTGTGTGGTTATGCAAGCCTAACTCTCCTCCACCTTCTCAAGGTCTTGCCACTTCCTCATGTATCCTCCCCCACCCCAAAATACCATGGCTCTTGATTCAATGTTCATTTTGAAAAGTTAGAATATTTAAAACAAGCAGTGCCCAGCATTAGTTCTTTTAACATGTTCTTCTCCATAAAAGAAAAAAGTTGAGAAATGCCTCTGTCTTCAGTGTTTCTCTCTGAAAGTGATGTTAATGCCTTCAGGACCATGTAGGAAATGACTGGGAACTGCACCTGTAGTGTACTCATGTAAATTGAAGAAAAATTTATATGAGCTAAGGAAAATTGAAGCCAACCTGTGAGGTCATGACATTGTAATTTGCTTTTAAGTCAAATGTATTCAGGAGCATTGTGTCTGTGTTTAAAGGCCTGAGTTGTTGATTTTAGGTTGATGTGGGTTTTTTGTTTACCCACAGGGTAGAGTTAAACTGAACAGAAACAATATCTATTTAATGTCTTCTTTACAGGTGGCAGATCTAGGATGTGCTGACTGCACGCTTCTCTGGATGCTGAAGTTCTGCAGGTGCATTGAAGTGTTGGCTGGGCTGGATATCTGTGCAAGCGTAATGAAAGATAAAATGTAAGATTTTGTACTGTGTTAAGTAAGTGCAGAAATACCAGCTTTGCGAGTAAATTTATTGTTAATTAACTTTACTGTGCCCCTGCTGGGCTCTAGATGACTACAGTGTCACCTAAGGTAGCAAAAAGTCCAAGTCATGGAATGGTCATGAAGATGTGTCTGCCTGAGAAATACACCCTTTGTAAAGGCACTAACACAAGTGTTAGTGTCACCTATTTATACTCCTACATGATGTTATTGTGTTATGTGAATCTGAGCTTTGAAATGTGCGTGTGACTCTTATTCAGTGCAGTGGGAACTTCATTCTTGTTAACCTTTCCAAAAAGGGAAGGTTAGCGCAGTGTTTTGTGTCTGGCTTTGAACGCTGTAAGGTCGGGTTCTTGTGATCTTTGAAGCATGGGTCAGACTGGTGAGGAACACGAGAATTTATGTCTTGGAAGCTTATTGATAGGGTGTCAAGGAGTATGTAAGGTCTAGAAGCTCACTTTACCATGTGCTCTTTCTCCAGAAGGGAGAGAAGTAGCCTTTTATTATATTTAAAGATTGTTTTGTTTGGTGCAATATTTTAGAAGGAGATTTCAACGTCTATTTTAGTTCTGTCAAATGTACTTGGAAAAAACGTGGAATGGGCTGCCCAGGGTGGTGGGTGAGTCCCCGTCCCTGAATGAGTTTAAAAGACTCTTAGATGTAGTGTTAGGGGATCTGTTTTGGGAGTGAACTTGTAGAGTGTGGTTGGTGGTTGGACTCGATGATCCCAGGGGTCTTTTCCAACCTGAATGATACTATGAAAACAGCCTAAAATGATGGCCTCAGGTTCTCACAAATCTGTGCGTAGTGTGTTTATACCAGATTCGCTGCGTGTCTAGCATTGAGCTGCTATCAGAATGTACAAGTGGCTCTCCAAGTGCCTCGAGAGAGTCATGGAAATTTTTGTAAACAAGAAGGACAACTGCTGGACCAGCTACTCTGCTCTTTATGTCCTGATGTAGATAGTCCTAAAAAAGAGTTTTATTACTTCTCTTTGTCTCTTCAAGATTCACCTAGTATTTGTGTGGGATGTAATGTAGTTCAGTTATATGCAAGATTTATCTTGTCCTCAGGTCTTTCTTATGACACTGATTTTTAATACTTTTATAGGCACAGGTTGTCTCCCCTTCCTGTTGATTATTTGCAGCCAGCAGAAAGATCCCTAACTGTTACCTTGCACCATGGTTCAGTGGCCAATAAAGATCCTTGCATGCTTGGTTTTGATTTGGTAACATGCATCGAACTGTGAGTATTAGGTCAACATACTACATTGTTCTAAGCATGGTAGGATTTGGTTTGGAATTTTCCTACGCTCTAAATGGACTTGATCAAACCTTTAAAGCAGAAGAGTAGCAAAATGTGGCATCTTCTCAACAAGTGCTTCACAATTGTGCTGTGTCCAGGAGTAGGGAGGTGATTGTCCCCCTGTACTCAGCACTGGGGAGGCCCCACCTTGAGTACTGGGTCCAGTTTTGGGCACCTCAGTCCAAGGGAGACGTTGAGGTGCTGGAGTGAGTGTAGAGGAGGGCAACGAAGCTGAGGAAGGGCCTGGAGAATCAATCTGATGAGGAAAGATTAAGAGAGTTTGAGGAGGTCAAGGGGAGACCTCATCGCTCTCTACAACTATCTGAAAGAGCACTGTAAAGATGCTGGTGCTGGGCGCTTCTCACAGATCATCAGCGGCAGAAGCAGAGGGAAGGGCTTCAAGCTCCACCAGGGGAGGGTTAGACTGGCCATCAGGAAGAAATTCTTCCTGGAGAGAGTGGTCAGGCCCTGGACTGGGCTGCCCAGGGTGGGGGTTGAGTTCCCATCCCTGGATGAGTTTAAAAGTTGCTGAGATGTGGTGTTTGGGATCTGTTTTAGGGGTGACCTTGTAGAGTAGGATTGATGGTTGGACTCAGTGATCCCAAGGGTCTTTTCCAACCTGAATGATTCTATGATTCTGTGATTAAATTAGACATAGTAAGAAATTCAGGTGGTACTAGCTCATGGTGAAAAAAAGATACTGGTAGAAAATACAATATGAGGAAGAGGAAGTTTTCTCAGGCAAAACTCTTTAAACGATCCTGCCAGGATTAATGTGCAAGTATTTACATTACAAAGTACAGATATGAGTTGGGTGGGGTTCTTTGAATGTTTGTTAAGAAGGCAGTAGGCTGTTTCTAAAGACATAAGCTTATCCTTTACAGAATAGAGCACCTGGAAGAGTCAGAACTGAGGAAGTTTCCCGAAGTGGTATTTGGTTTCATGGCTCCAAACATAGTTGTGATCAGTACCCCAAATTCTGAATTCAACTGTTTGCTGCCGGGGGTGACTTCATTCAGGCATCCAGACCACAAATTTGAATGGGATAGAGAACAATTTCAAAGCTGGTAAGTTCACTGAACATTGCATGCAGACAGCTTTGAGCACTCAGTAATGTGAGGGAGGAGTGGCTGTTATGTTTTTATGCTGTAGGAATCGTTTTTTCTCTTAGGGCTCTAAAGGCTGCCAGTCGCTATGGTTACTCCGTGGAATTCACTGGCGTAGGGCATCCGCCAACAGGAATGGAAAAGGTCGGGTTTTGTACCCAAATAGGAGTGTTTGTTAGGAAGCGTCCTCCAACCAGTAATTCTGCTCGGTTTGAGAAACCCGCTGAAGCTGTTTACAAGACGGTAAGCGCTATTTTCTTTCTTTGGGGGGTTAAAAAAAGGTTAAATGTTCTATTGCCTGCTTGTGAAGATGTTTTACTGTGGTCTCCTATTGCTGATCAATTGCTCTGATTGATACGCACCATCAAATCAACCTGCCCAGGGGAGTTTTGGAGTCTCCTTCTCTGGAGACGTTTCAAAGCCGCCTGGATGTGTCCCTGTGCGACTGGATCTAGGTGATCTTCTGGTGGCAGGGGGACTGGACTGGATGGTCTTTCAAGGTCCCTTCCAATCCCTAATGTTCTGTGATTCTGTGAAGCAAGTCTGTAATTTGTGTTTCTAATGGTACAAAGGCCTTTAGCTTTAGGTTATTTACTAAATACCAGTATGGATTCTTGTTTCAATGCACTCTTAGAATGAAAAGGCTGCTTTCTGCCAGGTACGTTGTGACACATCATTGTTCCTCTAATAAACTTTTTTCATCGTATGGGTGTTGGCACTGACTGAGATTTTTCAGACACGTAAAAAATACAGCATAGTCCTGCTCTGGCAGGGGGATTGGGCTGGATGATCTTTCAAGGTCCCTTCTGATTCCTAATGTTCTGAGGTAAAAAAGCATTCCTTACCAGTGTATGTTGTGAAGAGCTGCCTAGCCCTGTCCAATACATTATAAGGCATTTCCCAGAGCTGGCATGATAGGACCTGGTTTGTGTGGTTTGCTGTACTCAGTAGCATTTCATGTTGCACCTTAATCTTTGCTTTCAAGTAGTGCGTTCTGGTTTCGACTAAGAGTGAGGTCCTGTTCTCTGTTGGTGCACATCAAGTCTTGTTGGTTTTTAGCACTGAATGGCTTTCACTTTAGATAGTATCTGATGGTATTTTTGTAAAGTGCCCTGCTGTGTGGTGCAGTTTGTCGTGATGACCAAGGCCTTATGTGACTGAATGCTGCTCTGTGTTATATATCAAAGGGCGTATTTTTTTCAAAGATAACATGAAGTAGGGTAGATGGTTGGACTCAATGATCCCAGGGGTCTTTTCCAACCAGAGTGATTCTGTGGTTCTGTAGTAATGCAAAAACAAATACATTGCTGACGGGTGTTTTTCCATCTTAGGAGGCCATAAATAGTTTGTTTCATGAATATATTGTAATGTTTCACTTTTTTGCCTAAAGATAAATCAATTTTTTCAAGTGACTTATGATCTGAAGTGAAATGAATGAAAGTGAAGGAAAATAGATGAGTTTAAAAGTCGTTTAGATGTGGTGTTGGGGGAATCTGCTTTAGAGCTGACCTTGTAGAGTAGGGCTGATGGTTGTACTTGATGATCCTGGGGGTGTTTTCCAACCTGAATCATTCTGTGAAATTTTAAGTGATGTTATAGGAATGTTATTTGTAGTTTCCAAACTATAAAGATACTACTTGTTTTTGAAATTTCATCTGTCATCTGCTGCTCTTAATAGAATTGGCAAGTGCTCCTTACACTTAACAAACTTGGAAGTACATCTCGGTGACTGACAAGTACTGGAAATTGTTTTCTTCTGTTCTGTTACTGGGTCATTATGAGGGGAGTTTTGACCTTGGTATCCTTTGTCTTGTGGACAAGAGTTTCTTATAAAATCTGGACTAGCAATTTTTATTTAACTAATTGATGGGGATAAACCCGCATTTCAAGATGTAATCAGGAAGTGAGAAGAAAAAATTAGTTTGTGGAACTTCAGTGTTAGTGTGTTGGAATGAAGCACTTCCTAGTGAACTAGTGGGAATGAGATTGGCTGCCCAGTTGTCTCATTTGCCTCAGAGAATATAGTTCTGTGTAGAACGCACTGCAAGCTGAGATGTTTATGTCAGTGCTTTAGCATTCTTTGCCTCTGTGAGAGCACATTTAACTGGTGTTTTACTTTAAGAACAGAATGAAAGACATAGCCACAGTCTTGGTTTCCAGATCTAAGTCATACAGGATTGAGGTTAACATTCTGTTCATTTTAGGAGCTCTTTTTGATAGGCAAATGTTAAAAATGAGCTCATGATAACAGAACATGTTGTGTTTCTGTATGTTGTAAAGGTCTTCAAAGCAGTGTATCCAAGTCTTAAAGATGAGAAGTACCTGCAGAATGCAGTGGTCAGTGAAGTTGTTTTCACAGCACAATTGATTAAGGGAAGTCTGCTGGCCCGTTCAGTGTTAGAACGCAAGAGTAGTGATGATCCTACTAAGTGGAAATCTGGATTCCAACCTTCAGTGAACTGTTTTCCAGAAGATCTTGAGAAGCTGGTTGTTGAAAAAGGCATGGAACCCTACATTGATGGAAGCACATTTTATGTACCTCTTACAACAATCTTCTCTTTTCCCAAAGTCAACCGACTTTGCGGTAGCTTTGAGAAGTTGTGCAAGCTTATTGCCGGCAAGGTCCGGCTGAGCAGCGATGGTTCTGCTGTGATGGTCAATACTGAATGTGAAAATGAAGAGGAGTATTAGACCACAGATTTCCTATACAAAGTTCAGTTCAAGTAATTAAAGTCTTGTTGTAGTAGCTGCAAACTGGTGTCTTTTGTGGTTCTAATGACTTAGTACAGTCTTTTCTAAACCTTCCAGTATCTACCCATCAGCACCTCATTTAGTGAAGTCAAAGAGAACAGTAACTGGGAGGGTTTTGAAGTGGAATCTCAGATGCTGACAGGAAAAAACTTCATTTCTGTGAGGAAAACTTTTAAGTATTTCTGTGAATTTTCTGTGACTGTTCTATAGCCATAATGAGTAGAATCCTTGTAGCCTTGTGTTAGCTCTAGGAATAGTCCTAGTGAGACAGTCCTAGTTTGTCTTTGTGATATTTAGAATAGTTTAACTTTGAACTTTCAATAGTTATGTGAGAATACAGGTAGAATTCAACACCGGTACCTATTTGTTGGACACTGATGAGCACAGTGCAACTTCAATTTGTTATGAGACTGCCTCTGAACTTCACTACATGGTCTACTGTAGTTAGAATTCTGGACCACACCTTCTTCCTATGCTGTTACTTGACACATGTCTCTATTAAAATTAAGAGGGAAGGGATGGAGGACCTGTCAGATTCAGACTGATACTTGCCTTGAATTTTGTATTTGGGTAACTTCTAATTACAAGAACAGACACTCTTGTAATTAAAATACTAAAAATATAATAAACAGACATTCTTGTAATTAAAATATTAAAGACACCTCCTTGTTTTCCCTCAAAATACTACACCCTTGAGCCCTTGTTACATTTGGAAGGTGCTTTATGTGAGTATTTGGTGGAGTGATATGAAGCGGCCTGAGCAGTCACTCAATTTTTAAGAGGTTGATGGATTCTCTCTCCCTTCCTTGTACAGGGCTTAGTTTTTAATGATACCTAGGGCAAGTATCAGTTCTTGAATTTCATATTAATGCCTTTCCTTGGGAAAACCTCAAGTCCAACTAGGCATGTTCTTGTGGGGTCTGCTCTAGGAGAAACTGCTCTAGTGGATGGGGGGGCTCAACTAGGTGATCTCCAGAGGTCCCTTCCAACTGCTACCATTCTGTGTTTCTGTGTGTTCATAGTGTCCCTTAGTAGAGGTAATTCCTTAGTAGAGGGAACAAGCTGAAGAAGCCATTAGGTGTCACACAGAAGTGCTATTTAGAATATCTACTTCTTAATTTTTGAGACTGTTACTTGTAATAAAACAAGCTCCACTATTTTTGTCGGCTTTACAGCTCTTAAATAGCTATTAAGATTTTATTTAATGTACTGGAGTAACTATTTTCAGGAGCACTTAACCCTTAAGGATTCAGTGGGTGTAGCTCTTCATTATCAAGTCACTTTTTCATTAAACTGTTATGCATGTGTGAATAAATACACTGTATACTGTGTTTCAGTTAATCCTGCAGACTGAAACTAAGGTCAGTTCTGATGTCTCAAATCAGGGTGCTGCCAGGAAGTTGTATGAAGTCGATTGTAGATGCCATGTGGGAGCATCATTGACTAGGAGATGGCACACACATCTCAAACCAGATCCACCTTACTTTTCATTTGCTTAAGACTGACGTACTGGTTTTCCTCTGCAGGAAACTATGTCTGAGTAAAGATGCCTTTAAATACTTTACCTGCTACAGGTGAAGATGAAGACATTGCAGGGGTGAGGTTTGAAAAGCAGTAAGGAAACTGCAATGGACACTAAGTTTCAGTTAAGTTTGTTGTGTTTGCATTAAAAAGAGAGACATTTGTTTAGAAATACTTTCCAAGATGAAGATGGGAGTTTATTGAATGTCTGAGAGATCTGCACTGAGACACAGTAAAAAAAAAACCCACCCAGCTCCAAACATCCGCTAACACATCCCAAACAGTTTACTGTGTGATAGTCTCCAGTCTTCTTAGTAACAGTTCACAAAGAACAGTTCATACAGAAATCTAAATGTGAAGACTTGGATCCACTTACAATCTGCACAATTAGATAATTTCTTAAATTCTACCTCCAGGTCAACAATAAATTACTAGGATACACTTTTAATAGAGCTTAAATTCCATATAAAATTTCCCTCCTATTTAAAGGATCTGCTCAGGCAAGAAAATAATTGAATGATTCCCTTCTAGTACACAGAATTTCTAATCTATAGCAGTTAGCTGCATTTTTTACCACAGAAACAAATACAGGCTATGGAAATTCCCTTTAAGATTGCATGAATAGCTGAAGAATGCTCCTTGTAAGTCTGGTTTCCTCAAATGGTGCCTATTTTTCCAGAGAACTGATATAAGCTCCCATCTAACTACTACTGGGTTTAATAGGTTGGTCAACAGTTGCAGCAGTGTTAGTACTGAAAGCAACCAATTGATTCAGTGCTCATGCAGTAGGATTTTTATGATGCCAATCAGTTCTCAAGGAGAGAAACTGTCATGTTCCAAGAGAGAGCAGTACACCAGCAGGAATGGAGCTTCTACTTAAAATTCCTGTGGAGGACAGAAATGGGTCGCACCAAACTGGTGTTAGTAGATAAAATATCACCTTTGAGTAATTGTTTTACTGGTTAAAACACTTTAAAGAGATAACAGTAGAAAATACAGGTACAATAACAGAAAATACAGTACAGTAACAGAAAGAGCTCTCTTCATCACACCAAGTAACAGTACTCAAGCTTTAAGATCTGAAATTTCCTTTAAAACAAATAACATTAGTTTAGTAACTCTACTATGAATTTATGGAAAAAAAATCCCTCTCCTTTGTATAATTTAACCTCTTTAATGTGGCTTACCTCAATAAAAGAGTGTCTAACATCACTGAGTAGAACTTGAAGCATTCAGAGCTTCCAAAAGCATCCACACTGCCTTTATTTGTATTTCATTGAAGCCTTACTGATCAAACAACTAATCATACAGAAATTAGGGTCATTTGCAATTTCCAATGAAGGACAGCAGAGCCACCCCTGAATTAGAACTGCGTCACCTAACACATCTCCTTAAAAATTGATTCCTTCATAATTTCCAATGACAATTTGAAGACATCGTTCATCCTTCTAGCTCATCAAGCAAATTACGCTGTGTGCAAGTTTCAGTACAGTACATCTGCCTTCACCTAACAGTGGACAGAGAGTGAAAGAAGGATTGTTCAACAAACCTGTTGCACAGCCTGACCTTCAGAATGCAGAGTACATCTACAGTAAAGTGCTTCTCTTAGTAAGTTACATTGGTGGTAGTGTAGCTGGTTTTACCTAGTTTTACAACTTAGGTCGCTTACTACCTAGTTTGATGTCCTCGTAGCTCCCCAGTCCATCCCGCAAGGCACACTGAGAACACAAGCGAAGCACTAACCAATATGAAAGGTTAAGCTACAAAAACAAGTGTTAAGTGGTAGTAAACTACTGCCTAGGTTTGTAAACAGTACCATCTGTCCTGCTGAGTCCACAGGTTCGTGTAGTATGGAAGTGAGTTTCTGTGGAAGCAGCTTTTGAAGTCCAGATCTAACAAGCCAGCTTTTCTGATAGTACACTGCTCTGCCTGACTGTTTGGATGTGGAATCCTAATTCTTGTGTCCACGTTGAGCTTTGGCTTCCACAACTCTTGCAAAGAAGCAGCTGAACCCAGCAATATCAATGTTTGCTTGTCATTCTGGTCTAGTGTTTTATCACCACCTGTTCATACGCTCCAGATCCTACCCTGAAAGAATAGATGAAAGAAATTACTTGGATTTCAATTTAAATGGAAGCTAAACAGGACATGTTACAGATCAGCACGTTTACTATTTAAAAAATACCCCAACAACCAACCCCAGACAAACCCAACACAGAAACCCCAGCAGAACAGCTGAATGTGAAGGGTGGAAAACCTGCCCAATTACTGTGCCTCTGGGTGTGTGAAAGCGCTTTGTGTCGCACTGCGGTCACAGAATCACAGACCATTAAGGATTGGAAGGGACCTCGAAAGATCATCCAGTCCAGTCCCCCCACCACAGCAGGATCCCCTAGATCAAGTTGCACAGGAACATGACCAGGAGGGTTTGAAACGTCTCCGGAGGAGGAGACTCACAATGAAGGGTGATAAACAGTGTTACTGAAAGAAGCTGTTGTTACAGTTCTCTAGAGTTCCTTTAACATTACCTTTTGGGTACCCCTCCCACACTGGGTGTACTGCGGGCAGCTCATTCTTTGTACCTGCATTTATACATCAACATATCTAAGAAACCCAAAAAAGGTTAATAGTCTAGATGGTAAAGTTACAATATCTTCCCGTCTGTGGTTCTTGTTGAATTTTAAACAAAACTGCCTCACTGTCCACACAGACTCATCCAGGTTGGAAAACACCCCTGGGATCATCGAGTCAAACCATCAGCCCTACTTTACAAATTCACCCCTAAATCAGATCCCCCAACACCACATCTCAGCAACTTTTAAACTCATCCAGGGATGGGGACTCATGACAGAGCACAGTAGGGTTTTTACATGGTAATTTGCAGTGCTCTGTTAAAACTCAATAGGGAAAGTTCTGTCTTAGGATAAATATAATGGTTCTAAACCAAACTGCGGTAACCTGAAGCAGGTAATCAGAATTTAGGGCTACAAATGGCTGAAAGATGAACAAATCATTGAAACAACAACAGAGTAGCGTATGGAAACAGGAGGAGTTGTGAACAGAAGTAAAATGAAGACAATTAGACTTATGAGGAAGACCTCAAATTTGATAGTGTACAGACAGATGTGTAAAACACTTGAGACTTCCTTCCAGCTCCAGGAGTAACAGAGTAAGTCTACAGATCCCAGATTTCAAACTGGTGCCTCTTTCATGTGCCCACACTGAAACAACACTCCTATCAGGCAACTCTGGAGATGAAGCTCTTCAGAACCACAGAATCACAGAACATTAGAGATTGGAAGGGACCTCAAAAGATCATCTAGTCCAGTCCCCCTGCCAGAGCTGGATCACCTAATCTCTGTCCAACCTCCAAAGGTTGTGGTTACAGTGGCACCTCAGTTCTGTTTTGGAACTAACCCCTCTGTTTTGTTTTAACACCCGACAGTCTAGATCTTTTGGTGCTGTCACATGAAACAATACAAAGGCACCAAGCTCAAAAATAGCTCTATACACACACACGCAGAATAATCGCTGTACAGGATGCATTTTTGTCAAGTATTAGCTACGGATCAGCTGCTCAGGCTGCGTACCTGTTAGGGAGATGATGGCTTCCAAAAGAAGTGCTTCCACCAGGGCCCACAAATAACCTCAAACCTTCTTCTAGAAAGCAAGGGAATTAACATTTGTTAGCTTCCTTTCACACTGCCCTAAATAACACCGAGTCATTTAAAATCTACCCTTTCTGTAACTGATACTTTCAGAGGCAAACGTTTTAAGCAATCAAGAACCAAACTTCACGTGGTATAGGTTGCAGATTTGCCCCTGCTCTTCTCAGGCTTCAGGTCATTCCCTTGGAAAGTGACCCAAGTTGTGCAAGGGTCAGCTTTTGGGAGACAGGGTGAGGCAGAAAATGTACCGAGCTGTATGGACAGTCCTTTTGATTACAAGCAGTGGGGACTAGGGCGAGAGTAGGTTACCCTAGGGCCTGTTCATGTGCACAGTCTTCCCCAAGATTCCTTAAGGAATTCCATACCTTCTGCACTTGAGTCTAAACTGAAGTCTTGACTCTGGAGTATTTTTTCGACTATATCATCAGCATCAACTCTGGTAGCATCGACCCTCTTCAGCTGTGACTCCACAGAGTCTTGCTTTACGGGATGTCTGCAAAAACACATGTCTTTACAGCTCTGAGAAGTGACAGAGTAGATGGTGTGTTACTTCTGCTAGGCAAGGCTTTCTGGTTGTGCATACCTGCAGACTTTGCCTGGTGGTGCATCTTCAACAGACAGATCACTCTTAGCTTCAGTTACTTTTGGCTCAGTCTCTTCACAAGGCTCTAGAATACTTTCAACTCCTGTTGAGGAGCTACCCACTGAGGTGTTTCTCCTGTGGCAGAGGTCAGACAGACTGGATGATCTGGAGTGACACATGCTATATCCTGTTGAAAGTGCAGGAGAGAGAGGGTCAGTCTGCTTTGGACAGCCAAGGACGTGACTTGTAATTTACCACACTGTAAGCAGAACTGTTTTTTGGCTTCTTCTACAGAGGCTTCCAAAACCCTAGGGATGTATGTGCATGCACCAACTAAGCAGTCAATTCACTTGGGGTTTCATATTCTAGCGTGTGCTGGAACACTTATTTTTGTTCTCAATAACTTACGCCATAGCAAATCTAATCACAGAACATTAGGGATTGGAAGGGACCTCAAAAGATCATCCGGTCCAATCCCCCTGCCACAGCAGGACCCCCTAGATCCAGTTACACAGGAACATACCCGGGCAGGTTTTAAATGTCTCCAGAGAAGGAGACTCCACAACTCCCCTGGGCAGCCCCTGCCAGGGCTCTGTCACTTGGTGGTGTTAATTCTCTTTCAGCTTTCAGAGCTCAGTGTCCATTGGTAAGTTAGTTATTTTTACACATGGAAGAGATCAAAGCCTCACTCAGACACCTCAGTTGCAGAGAACTAAGGACAAAGCTGTCTCACGTCCAACCAGATAATTCATGGTGCTTTTTTAAGAGAGAAAAGCTGTTACCCTGCCCACACCTGAAACTCCTAGGAATAAGCTCTCACCTTACACCCATTTTTCTAAACAGATACAGGCCAGTTAGTTCTAAACTGTGACAGCACATAAAGCCCAACAATTCATAACCGAAGTGTTAACAGCTACCTGACAGCTTTGACTGCTGACTTGCGTAGCTGGGTGTTCTGGAATGGCCACATGCACCAAGTTCATCTGGGACTGAGGCACTCTTTGCTGAGATATCTGCAACATGTGCAAGTCAGACACTGTTGGTACAGCCAACCTGGTCATTCCTTCGCCTGTCGTCTTGATTAGACTCAAATGGCAGATTTCCCTGAGGGAGCTGCGACTTTGACACTGGTTTTTATAGAATCACAGATCATGAGGGATTGGAAGGGACCTTGAAAGATCACCCAGTCCAATCCCGCTGCCACAGCAGGATCCCCTAGATGCAGTTGCACAGGAACGTGGCCAAGCGGGTTTGAAACGTCTCAAACCCTTTGAAGATTTGAGTAAAAATACTACTCGTGTTAAGGAATGGGCATTCCTTAAAAAAAAAATAGATGAAAAATGTTTCTGTCCAAGCGAGACAGAGAGTAGCACTGGCTTAGAAGGAGTGGTATGAAATGTAGCTCGAGACTTGTCTGCATTGTCAACATTAAAGAGATTGCAATGCTTCCCCCATTGCCACAGGGGTGAAAAAGTAACTGTGAGTCGGACAACTCAAGCTGTGTTTAGGGTGGCAACTAATCAGCTGCCTTAAAGCCTAAAGCTTGTAAAAAAAACCCTAAAAACCAAACCAGTCCAAATTTCATCCTCTAATAAAGTGTTCTAATAGTTTGGGTTTTGTCTATACTTCAAATTTCAGAGTATTTTGAAGACTTTTCTACCTTTTCTTGAACATCTGAAGCCAGTTCTAGAACAATTGAGAAGTTAAAGTGTTTCCTTTGTACCTGCTACACCCAGATGTACAGCTTTTAAATTTTCTCCACCTCTTCTGTCTTCATGCAAAGATTCTGAGTCTCCAGCTACTGCTATGGACATTGCGGTGGAAGGAGGCCTGCAAGGAAAAGGTGGGTAAAAATTGCTGTCCTTTTGCTGTGACTCCTCCACACTGACCAGCACACAGCTTTTGTTTCAAGGAAGCTGGCACAATTCCTGCTGTATTTCAGGTTAAAGGCTTGTCATGGTTTTTTCTGCAAACAGGGTGCCTCCCCCCAACCCTTAAAGAGAGATAAAAAAAGCTTTTGCTATTTTGCTTAAGGACATTTCACAGAATCCATCTGCTCAGCCCTCAGTCCTTCAGGCTCCTGGGGATGGTTGGAAGGGCTTCGATTGGTCGTGTGATCTGTGTTTGTTCTGAAACTCTGCTTTTCTCTTTATTTCAGGAATATGAATCACAGGAGAACTTCTGCGCTAACAACACGTGAATTTAACAGCTTCATGGAGAACACGACAGGACGGTGAGTTAAAACTAACACGCAAACCGTTGGCCTGTTTGACTCACGTGTGGCAAAGCACGTATATATGGAGACACTGGGCTGATAACTCTCCCACTCATAGAAATGGGGGCTATGTTACCATCTCTATGGACTTCCCTCCAAATCACAGGACATGAGGGATTGGAAGGGACCTCAAAAGATCATCCAGTCCAATCCCTCCTGCCGCAGCAGGGTCCCCTAGATCCAGTTGCACAGGAACATGGCCAGGGGGGTTTGAAACTTCTCCATATAATTCAATATGTTAACTATGGCTTGGTGTGTTAGCATGATGCTTAGAGATACCCATGTCATCACAGAGTCACAGAACATTAGGGATTGTAAGGGACCTCGAAAGATCATCCAATCCCCCTGCCACAGCAGGATCCCCTAGATCCAGTCGTACAGGAACATGGCCAGGAGGGTTTGAAACACCTCCAGAGAAGGAGACTCCACAACCCCCCTGGGCAGCCCCTGCCAGGGCTCTGGCACCCTCACCGTGAAGAGGTTCGTTCTGTACTACTTCCTACAAAAGAAGGCATCACGTACAACACAATTTAAATTCAATCCAATCTTTAAAAAGCTTTTACTAAAGCTTGTTTCAGATGATACCAAGGCCCAAAGGGACAATTTGTTTGAACAAATACATCTAGGTTTGTGTTTTGCTAGTGAAAAATAAACTCATTAGAGAATTCCGAAGTGAGAGGAATCTTCTTTTGCAAGCAAACACAACTAAAACACATGGCAGGATGCCCCCGACAGTTACTTTGCTGCGCTGTTATTTTTGACTTCGGGAACAGACGGTTGGTCTGCACACGAATCGCTATTTGTTGGCATTTTTAGATCTGACATATTCAAGACATTAGTCACTGTCTTTACATACAGTAACGTCCCCCCCTTACGTTACACTTGCAAGAGAGAGGAGAAGCAGCACTTGAAGAACTAGAGCGACTGAACTGCCTGACAGCCTTGAGAAGCCAGAGCCGAATTCTTTCATGGGTGCCACCCCAGATCTAACATCAGGCCTTCTAGACTTCCTCATAAAAATATGCAGCTGGTTGCAGATGGTGGAACTGTTGTCATGTTTATTCTTTCCTTCTGCGAAGGACATCTGGATTAGATCAATTTCGTGTTCTGTTGGAAGTTTACGTTCCAGGAAATGGTTATATCATCGGTTTGGATGAAAATACGAAGGCTGAATGATTTAACTTAGAGATTTTTCTTCCTGAAGAGCAAACTCTCTAGGTGCAAGCTTGAACCACTTCAGTACTGGCCAGTAAGGAGCAGAAATGCGTTGTTTTACTAGTGCACAGGGCTAGTTCCTTGCCTTTGAGAAGCTGTTCATCAGCAGCTGTGATGTATTTGGCAAGAGGTTTGAATCAAAAGTAAATCAAGAGTTTCTGAATAACTAGGGAGACAGAACCGATTCAGAACCTTCTTACTAATGATGCACCAGCGCAAGATGAGATTTTTACAGTGTCCTGTTACTCTTTGGTTAAAAGAAGAGACGAGGAAAGACCCTTAGTGGTGCAAGGAGACACTGCAGAGTTCCTGTGGTGAATCATCTGAGCTAGACTGGTGCCAGCAATGTTCTCAGATCTCCTTAGAACCAATGGCAGGGTACAGCCGCTGCTGTAATGCTGCAGAAAACTTGCAACATCTTTTTTCCTTAAGGAAGACTTCAGCGTTAAAGATTAATTACAGATTTTATTAAAGGCTAATTACAGATTAAACCTGTAATTATTCACAGGGACATTGACTGCCTACGTGGATCTGATAAAAGATGAGTTAAAATGTAGTCAGTGAGAGCATTTTGAATACACCCCTGGTACGTACTGAAGCAGAAGTGGTTTAGTGTAGCAGTTGGTAAGAAACCCCTGTGCCTCGATCACACGTTGTAGAAGAAAATCCATGTTCCCATTTTGATTCCGTCTCCTGTTTGTTTCACTAGAACAATGTGGCTGATTCAGTGAACAGAAGAACTGTCTACCGACACGTAGAATTAGAAAGCATCGAGATGTGACACTGAGAAGCACAAACACTGCCAACAGCCCAGCCTACCAAGCTCAACCAGGCTCAACAACCCAGCCGACCAATGTTCTGAATTACAGAAAAGCAGTGGCATCAAAGCCTTGGTAAGTCCTGCGGGGCTTTCCACAGGGCGTTCATGGAAGCACATTCTACACCCATCTCTAAGCCTGTCCGTGGAGTGATGGGCTTTCTGGTTATTACAAAATGTCTCCTATGATAGCAATGATAGGAAGAAGACAACAGTGTCATCAGACTTCGGACTAGGTTTCTCCCTAACATGCTTCGCTCTGGAAGCGCTGTGAACACCTCCTTAGCTACACAATCACAGCACATTAGGGATTGGAAGGGACCTCAAAAAATCATCCGGTCCAATCCTGAATGTACAGCAGAATATTCTCGTAGCTACTTCCCCCCCAACTCAGATGCTACTTCTCGCATCTTTTACTAGCTGCATAATGCCTTTGCTAACTAAACGTCTCTAAGTGCCTTCTCTTGTACTAAGTCCTATCCCATTAACGTTGGAGTTTTTAAAAGTAAATACTTTAAACACATCTGAGACACATGAATAAAAGGAGTAGTGGTGCTTTTTCCAAGTCCAGGTGCTAGCCAGATCACCCCATAGCAAGTGGATTTGCATAAGCTTGCTGTAGGAACAGTTTCCCTAAGTGTTTCTTTGATCTTTCTCTTAAACTACAGATGCATGAGCTGGTATTTTTTCATGCAAAGAACCCCGAGTATTTAACAGCGAGAACTAGGATACTGTCCTGGTGTTCTACCACGTTAGCCATGAGTCAGCCTCTGTCCCAGGCATTTGTGCCCTTGAAAAAATGTTGTTAGTACTGTTGCCAGGCTGGAGAGATTTACGAATGCAAATTAGAAGTGCAATTCTGAACATGGGATGCCTGACCAAAACACAACCCCCCACAGGCTGTTGATGAACCTACATTTTAAAGCAGGGGTCTCCCGACAGCAGCTGCATGTTGATCAAAACCTGCAGTAAAAAACACAAATCCACTGTAAGGAACAATATTCAGAGAAAAATACAGAGATGGGAAGTCTGAAACCAAACGGAACCCTGCTAAAACCGTGGGTGCTGAAGTGTGGTCGTTGCTGAGAGTGTTTAACCGACTGTTGGTACAGGAGAACTGGTTGTCACAGAATCACAGGACATTAGGGATTGGAAGGGACCTCAAAACATCATCCAGTCCAATCCCCCGGCCACAGCAGGATCCCCTAGATCCAGTCACACAGGAACATGGCCAGGCAGGTTTTAAATGTCTGCGGAGAAGGAGACTCCACAACCCCCCTGGGCAGCCCCTGCCAGGGCTCTGGCACCCCCACTGTGAAGACACTCAAAGCGTAGGACCAATTCCATTGCTGACTGCTTGGATTTTAACGTTTCTCTCTATACAGCACTTAGTTTTTACTTCACAAAGTTCTACAAAGAGGTCCAGTTTCACCTAGACCTCTCTATTCTGAATGAATACATTCACAGTTTCACTAAGTGCTGAATACTACCACTTGTTCTCTGCTTTATTAGTTTAAACATGATAAAGGAAACAAGTTACTTTGAGGATGGAGTTGTCCTGTCTCGTATTTTTGGTATCATAACCTTCCAGTAAACAGCGACGAGTGGTATTTCCTGATCCAGCAAACTCTGCTAGATTGAGGTCTGCAAATCCCAGCTGTCAAGAGAAAATGACAAAGTTCACAGTAAGCAGATCGCTAAATGAAGATGCTAGTTAGATGCTCAGGATTAAGTGCCTGTCACAGCGGTTCCTCTCAAATATGAGTAAGAGGATTAAAGTACAAGTTTATCTCAACTATGAGTAAAAGGCCCATTAAAGGGAGGGGCTCAAGGCAAAAGGCAGGAAAGCTTTTAGTTAAAAATTAAATTCTCAAGGAAAAGGAACAAGGAGAGCGAGCTTCATTTGTTTTAAATAACCACATGCAGAAGGGTTGGGGTTTCTTTTAATCAACCCTTTTGACAGACTACGTTGAAAGAAAAAGACATTCTAGTGGTCTGATAATAGTACAGACATTAAATGCACCGGTTAGAGTCACAGCAGCACTGTTCACTGCAAATGCACACCATGAAATCATAAGTCTTAGAGAACTACTCTGAAATTCCTTTATAAGGGTGTCAGTAACATCACCAGAAGGGAGAGCTAATTTGTAGGCAAAAGGAGCTGCGTCTCTCTTTACCTTTGCGTACGCCTTTCCTCCTTTTAACTCCTAGAAAAAAAAGACACTCCGTTAAGATACTGACTGGAGGGGACTTGGGGTTTGTTTTTCAGAAAAGCAAATATTAAGCCCTGTTCTAAAATAGCTCAACACACATTTGCTCAGCTGTAGTGGTGTCACTCAGAGCTTTGCTGAGTGTGTTCTCAGCGTAGGCCAGCAGATGTCATTTGGCAGAGCAAAAGAAGGGGGATGCTGACCAGTGTGACTAATGAGTGACTAATGAGTGGTTCCTTTGCCATCCTGCTGGAATAAAAGTTCTCTGCAATAAGGAAATAAAAACTATAAATTAGTCCAACTAAGGTAACTAATAGGATAATTAATAAGAATAGACATTTTGACTGGAATAGTTCACATGGTTCCAACTCAAATCTCTCTTATGAAGTTGAACCAAAGCAAGTGAAGAATGAATCACAGAATCACAGAACATTAGGGATTGGAAGGGACCTTGAAAGATCATCCAGTCCAATCCCCCCACCACAGCAGG
>JAOXOE010000698.1:3592277-3605095 GCA_028565055.1 Phoeniculus purpureus
GGAGCAGAGGAGGTTCCACATCAATGTGAGAAGGACCTTCTTCCCGGTGAGGGTGCCAGAGCCCTGGCAGGGGCTGCTCAGGGTGGCTGTGGAGTCTCCTCTGGAGACATTTAAAACCTGCCTGTTCCTGTGTGTTAGATTTTCCTGAATAAATGGAGGGGAAAAGCCACACAAAACCCCCCAAAACGCTCAAAGAGCTGGCATATAAAGTCATGAAATAACAGACTTCCATTTCTCTGCCGTAGGGGACCTCACAAAGCAGCTTCCTCTGATGGTGGTGGGAGAGCACAAGGACAAAGTCATTCAGTGCAGATGGCACACGCAAGATCTCTCTTTCTTGTCATCTTCTGCAGACAGAACTGTAACCCTGTGGACTTACAACGGATAGAGTGCAAACAAGGGCATCTATGCAGCTAAAGCACAGAGACCTGAGCCTATGGAACTGTAAAGAGCAAAGTAGTAATAATCAGGCATTGGGAGAGCAGCAGTCAAGCAAGCGAGCGCTTTCTCAAGAGGCAGGCACGTGTCACAGATGTTTCTGGTTTCTAGGAGGTCTTGGTGTTTTTAGTATCTTCTTTTGCAGTGCTTTTGGTCTTCCACGTGAACTCAAGCTGCTGTGACCCGTTGTAGTCTCGTTGCCAAAGTCTTTGAGGAGAACTCTTCCGTTGTCGGTGTGCACTCGAAGTAACATGAGCGACGTGTTTACAGTTTGGTATTAATTGCATTCCTTGATCTTTGCCTCAACCACGATTTAATCTAGCGAGTCAAGTTGAACAGCACTCCCGCCGAGTCTGCCCATGACTGGCTCAACACGCATCAGCAGTCAACTACTTCCACTGTTCTTTCAGGGTTGTGTTCATCACGTCTCAGCAAAAGCTCCAACTTCATACCATCTCCACGACTTCCAGGTTTGTAGCGATAAATTCTGACCTTTAAAGCTGGCTAGGCAGTACCCGCATCTCGATTATCGCAGGGGTATGTCGTGGGGGGGTTTTCTTTCTTCACGAGCAAAACGTCTTGGAGGTGGGGGGGAAGTCAATGAATTGGTTTTTGCTGTAGAACCATACAATACTCTAACTTTTGAATGCAACAGAATACCTCTTTGTATGATGTACTGTAGGTAAGAGTGGGCTGGCAGCAGTTGTTGCAGTGAGCTTAATGGCTATCGGGTTTTCGAGTCAGAGAGACACCATTAACGCTGTAATAGGAACCAGCATGGCTTCCGACACTATGTCTGCATGATAACGTCAGAATGGTTTAAATCCCCAGTTCAGAAGCTTCTCTGACTTTTCTTGCACTGTTTATGGGAGATTGCAGTTTTATTCCTGCAGAACTTTAGTTTCCAATGTTTATGTACTGTTCTATTTTCTTATTGTACAGTTCATTTTACTTTTTAAGATACAAACCTTAAGACACTAGGTTATTTATTTGTTTGAGTGGCACTTAAGTTTTGGGTTCTCTCGGTTACTAAGGTATATGTGCACCATAGCAAGCGTTTTTAACTATCGTATACAAGTGGAAAGGTAACTCTAGAAGTGTATCTGTGCTGTAATCTTAATAAAGACCTCCGACACCCGCAGCTGCCTCATCTCTCGCGTTGGGTTCAGGGTTTGCAGTTCCTCTGGGCGCCGCTGAGACACGAGATGTCAAAAGTCGTTGTGTACCTGCAGCTGTGAAGCACCTTAGATCTGTGATACTGCTTCAGTGTCTTCAGACTTCTGTTGTGGTGGGTAACACTATGGCAGCAGAGAGCTGAAAATGCATTTAACTCCTTCCTGGTGAGGGGGATGGAGCCCTGGCAGGGGCTGCCCAGGGGGGCTGTGGAGTCTCCTTCTCTGGAGACGTTTGAAACCCACCTGGCCATGTTCCTGTGCGACTGGATCCAGGGTATCGTGCTGAGGTAGGGGATGGGACTGGGTGCTCTGTCGGGGTCCCTTCTGTGACTTTCTGAAACGAACGTTACGCAGTTTCTGTCTCTAGAGCGAGGATCTGGCTTCACGTCCGCCCCTCTGCTGCTCTCGCTCGTGTTCCTGTGCCGACAGCTGGGCAGAGAGCCCTGTGCCGCGGGAAGGCGGAGGGACGGGAGGTGAAGCCGCTGGCGACCGCTGCCGTTGATCCGCAGGCACCGAACCCGCCCCGGGCCAGCCCCTGTTCTCGGCCGCGGTTCCGGCTCCGCCCCCCGCCCCGCCCCCACTCAGCGGCCGCCGCGCGCCGGCGTCTCTGGCGCCTGAGGGCGGGCGCGAGGCCTCGGCGGCCCTGACGGCCGTTGGTGGCGTCGGCGGGGCTTGCGGTCGCCACGGGCGGAGCGGAGAGTGCGGCCCTACACCCCCACCCCCTCCTGCCGGGGTCCCGGGCGTGCGGGGCGGCTCCAAGCGAAACGGGCCTGGGATCGTCAGGTACCGAGGGGAGCTGGAGCGCGGGTGGCGGCTGCGGGGCCCCTCTGAGGGCGGCAGGGCCCGGGCGTCGGCGGCGGCCGCTGTGGGCAGGGGCGGGAGCGGGCGGTGGTGAGGACGGAGCTGAGGGCCGTGGTTGTGCGCGGAACGTGAGGGACGTTCGTGTGTTCTCGGTCTGCGGCCGTCCCCGCGGTGGCAGCGGGCGGAGCCGTGCGGCCCTGTCGGGAGGGGCCGGCCCCAGCCGCTCTGCGAGGCCTGCTAGGGGCCAGGGGCCCGGCCGCGGGGCGGTTGGTGGTGCTGGACCCTTGTCTGGGAGCCCGGAGGAGTCGTGCGCTGTGCTGTCGTGCTTAGCAATGCTGGACTCTGTGACACACCTGCTGATAGTACCCACGGCCGGCTGTAGCGATCTGTTGACCCAACGCAGTCTAGTTACGGCTTTTTGCTAGTGTTTTCTTGGCGAATAAAGGATTAAACGACGCTTAATCAGCTAAACGCAGAACGGAGTTACGGCGGCGTTGTTTGTTTCAGCTGCTTTTGTACCACGTTCTGCGTCCTGAACTAAACGTGTGCTTTTCTCGTTATGTTTGATGACAACAGGATGCTGTTTCCTTTGGTGGTGTGTGCAGTGGCGCTGGTAGGGAGTGGTAAGGTTCAAGATGATGAATGGATTGACCCCACAGATATGCTCAATTATGATGCAGCATCAGGAACGATGAGAAGATTTCACAAGGTACAAGGTGCATGTATATCTGTCTTACCCAAACGGTTTTTAAGCCACGTGTTGTTGAAAGATTTGCCTTAAGTAGCAATATTAAAAAATAATAGGAGTACTTCTGTGGTTGTTCTTTCTAAAGGCTTGTAAGGACGCATCTGAATCCATGGACTGAAGGGTGTTGCTTGTTCGTTGTTAAAACAGCAAAGGAAAAAACCAGTGATCCACGTTGTTGTAGATAATTTGCTTTAGAGCCTCTTACTGAGGAGTTCTGTGCTGGTATGGGAATAAACCCATCTGTTCTGGGAAGCTGTCAGTGGTGTTTGTAGTGCTAGGCATCAGAGTTTGTCGAAGGGGGGTCAGAATAGGTGTTCGAGTGCAATGCTGTCAGTGTCCGTCAACACCGACGATAAGATAAAAAGCTGGTTTAAACAAAGCAAGTAATCTCGATTGCCTCATACGATGGGTAAACTACATATGTTACACGATGCATGTTGCTTATCTGGTGCACAGGTGCTCTCGTGTCACTGGA
This sequence comes from Phoeniculus purpureus, assembly GCA_028565055.1. Classification (NCBI taxonomy): domain Eukaryota; kingdom Metazoa; phylum Chordata; class Aves; order Bucerotiformes; family Phoeniculidae; genus Phoeniculus; species Phoeniculus purpureus. The sequence continues at coordinate 3,595,915 of JAOXOE010000698.1, forward strand.
AACTGCGGTTGGCTACGTGGGCACCCTTGGGTTTTGTCACTTTTCAGCTCCTAGGTCAGTTTTGCAGTCTTCAATAATAACTGCTTTAGTGCTTCAGAACATAATTTTCAGAAGCCTGAAAAATGCAAACTGTAGTGTTTCTGTGCAGAGTTCTTTCTCAGAACAGACTGGTGGACTTGCAGCCTAAGGACTAGCATGCCTAAGGCTTTTGAGTCTTTAAACTTGGTGCTCAGCTGGTTCAGGTCTTTTAAAAAAATACTGTAGGAAGCAGAAGTTGAACTTCTTGCAATATAACCGCATCTTAAAGGGAAAGATGGCGGCTTTGGGCTAATCCATCTGTTAGGATTTATTATCTGCCCCACAGTTGGGTTAATCCATCTATTTGGATTATTACTCCACAGTGAGAGACCATACGTGGACAGGCTGCATGGGGCTGCCTCAGTCCTCCACTCTAAACTTTCTATACCAGCACGAGTTTGCTGATTCGTGTGACATTGGCCTTCCCTGGAGACTCTGCTCAGCGTCGTCCATACACAGTTGTGCAGAAGCACTGCTAAGGCTAAATCTGAGCAACAAACAGAGCAAATTGAGTGCTTGAGTGACGCGAGTGAACGGTGTACAGCCCAGAAGGGGTATCTGTGTCTGGCCAGCTGGACTAAGAATTTTTCTGGCTGAAAAAACTGCACCTTTGCTTGCTGAGTCAGAACTTGACCAGTCACGTTATCTAATCTTCTGCACTGTGTGGCTTGCCAGCACTCAGAGGAGAGGAAAGGGCAGGTGGGGGAGGACAGGGCAAGCATGCCTTAAAGATGTTGCCCCTTCGGAGCCTGAAATAGCAGTGAAGAAGCAGCTGGAGTATTGTGGGGAGAGTTATCAGCAAAGACTAGCACTCAGTTTTTATCTCCTTTGCTCCTTCTAAAATTGTCTGACTGTAGAATTGTGCTGTGGCTTATCGATCTAAACTTTTTATTCTAAAGTTAGGTGGTTTCATTATGTAATTCTAGGCAAATCAAGACTCCGAGGACAAGACTGAGGATGCTGTCAGTACCGAAATCTTATCCTTGCAACAGCAGGTTGGTTACTGATCTTCAGCCTGCTCGCTAGCCTTGTGCTGCTCGTGCTTTCTGGTGACGCTTCCAGATAACACAGAGCGTGTGGATTGCTGGCAGACTTTGCGAGAGACCAGGCAGGGGAACGTCTTTGTTCAGAGGAGAGACTTGAGCCGGTTGGATCCTGATTCCAGGTTGCGTCTCTGCCAACCAAGGTCTGCTTTGTAAAATGTTCCACAGTATAGTGGGAACGGATAGGAGCTGCCGGCTTCTGTGCAGCGTCAGCACTTCAAGCACGTGGTGTCGGTGTCGCATCCTGCGGCCAAAGCTAAGAACGCTCACCTTTTGTTCGGTTCTGTTAGATCTTAAGGGGTGGGCTGTGGGCGCAGGGAATGTTTGTGACCGACCACAGCACAGTGCTCAGCTCGCGGAAGACACTGCAAGGCCCCTACACCGTTCCTTCCTCGCCTCAGGAGGTTGTGCTGACGCTTGTGTAGCTGTGAGGGCTCTCACTTCCCTCAGCCGGCTGGAGACCTAATGGGACATGTAGTTTTGATGTTTTGGCTACTCAGTGTCTCTTACAATATTAAGTGAGGGGGGGGGGGATGTTTTGGATGTGAGTTTGAAATGTAGGGCGATACATATCTACAATCTTCTTCTAGCCTCGCTGGGATTAATATCCAAACTACAGTATTAGCAGATCTGAAATCAGTAGCCAGTCCTACGGAAAGTAGCATCTTCAGTGGCTGCCGTTGCTGTTTGTCTGCTGTATTAACATGGAATTACCGCTGAGCTGAAGGGAGGCCGCACTCTTGGTTCTGTGTTTAACGTGTTGGGAGGGCGGTTCTCTCTGAAGAACGGGCTGGTTTGAGCAAGAAGTGACTGAAGTGTCTTTCATTGCAGGTTGCAGACTGCGAGAAGAGGAATGCCAGATCACAGGAGAACCGTAGCTTTTATATTTTTAAGAGATACTTGAATAAAATTTTAAATGAAGCTGCAAAACTTGGCCTTGTGAGTGTTTGAGGGGCCTTAACAAGTGGTCAGATTTCCTCTTACTTCTTTGTGTGTTACACAGTTATCAACTGTCGATTACGCACTCTTAAAGTGAAGGGGATTGAATTGCAAAGGGGAAAACAGCCCATGTGCACCCAGCACCACTGTTAGTTTACAGCTTAGGAGAGACTCGGAGGGGATGTAATCACTGTCTGTAAATCCCTGAGGGCTGAGTGTTGGGAACAAAGTGACAGTGTGTTCTCAGTTGCGCTCTGTGACAGGACAGGGGCAGTGGATTAAAGCTGGAGCGCAGGACGTTCCACCGGAAGGTGCTCGTACACGCTAAGGATGTTCAGCTGGCTCTTTGCTTAGCGACAGGGTTTTCCTTCTGTTCTTCTGTTTCCAGATTAGCAGCTTTTAACCCTTGTTTTGCTTTGCTTTTAATTCAGCCTGAGGAAGACAAGAGCCAAGTCCACTACGATGCCGAGATCATCCTTACAAAACAGACCTATCTGGAGATCCTCAGGTTCCTCAATGAGGACACTTGGCAGTCAGGTGCTGTGGATGATGCACTGAGTGATATTTTGATCAACTTTAAGCCACACAGTTATGAAGCTTGGCACTGGAGATTTGAAGACACTTTTGGAATTGATCTGTATAATATGTTTCTGGTAAGAGAAGAGGAGGTTCTTTAGTTGCTGTTACCTGCTGTTTTCTCCAGTTTCTTTGAGTGTGGTCAGGGAATATTGCTGTCGTAACTACATATACAAGGGGGTTCTTTCTGCCGTATGTACAGTGAGCCTGTGGTTCTTGAGGGTAGAGCAGATGGACCTGAAGAAGAATTCAAGTGTTTCATTCTTGTGATTGCCTTTTCTTACTGTAGCTTTCAGGGTGTTTTTCTGCTTCATCTGCTTCCTGCCTTTTCTGTCAGCGTTGAGGGACTCCCTGGACTCCAGTACTTTGTCACTTAAACTGGCTACTTGTGCGTCAGATGTTCCAGATTGGTCTCTGGTGTTCAAACGGATGATGAAGTTGTCGGCTTCTGAAGGAGATGGAATATGTTTATGTTGAAAAATACTTATTTGAGGTCTCTTATGTCAGATAATTAGTGAATTTTGCAGGGAAAAAATGACAGTGGTAGAGAAAGGGGGCGGCATGGCCGTGTGAAAGTGTCGTAGTCTCAGCGGTAGAGAAAAGGGGCGGCATGGCTGTGCAAAAGTGTTGTACTCTCTAAAAAGCACTCGTGAAGTGCTAAGAAGCTCTCTTGAGCAGGCCCACGGCAGCTTGTTGGCGCTGTAGCCTTGCAGATAGGTGATAGGCATCTTCAGCTGGAGAGAGGCTGTGAAGGGCGGCACTGAGCTCTGCTGGCAACAGGACCGTAACTTAGTCTCGCAATTAGACTGCAGGAGTTGGCAGCAAAGGTTCTGTGGTTCGTACCAGGCAGGTACTACTCAAGCACCATTACACCAGTGTCAGAGTACAGTAGGTAACATGATAAACACTGTAAGCAGCAAATGACTGTCGCAGGAAAGACAGGAGCGACTGCAGCAGAGGGCTGTACGACTGGTACCAGCACCACAAAACTTTCCTGCCTTCTGCTTCAGATCCGCTGCAAGAGCAGGGGAGAAGTCTCTCAACTGTTCTGTGTAGATGATGCTAAAAAAACAGCTGAAAGTTCTTTCATGTTCTGGCAGTGAGCTTGGAAAATCCCAACTGCAGATCATCAGTCTTTTCTGTTTCTTTTTCAGATACTTCTGTGCCTAGTGTGCGTCGTAACCATAATAGCTACAGAGCTCTGGACACGGATTCATTGGTTTGTTCAGCTAAAACGTGTTCTATTAATCAGCTTCCTCATCAGTTTTGCATGGAATTGGCTCTACTTGTATAAGGTGAGTTGTTGTGGAATCCTAACGGCTTTTAACTTCACGGTCAGAGACTCAGAGAATCGTTCAGGTTGGAAAAGACCCTTAAGATCAAGTCCAACTGCAAACACAGCACTGTGTGGGGAACTTCACAGAATCACAGACCATTAGAGCTTGGATGGGACCTTGAAAGATCATCCAGTCCCATCCCCCTGCCACAGCAGGATCCCCTAGATCCAGTCATTAGGGGTTGGAAGGGACCTCAAAAGGTCATCTAGCCCAATCCCCCTGCCAGAGCAGGATCCCCTGGATCCAGTTGCACAGGAACATGGCCAGGCAGGTTTTAAATGTCTCCAGAGAAGGAGACTAGTTCCTTTAGTTTAAACAAAGCAGTAGCTGACCACAAAATAAATCACAGTATGAGTGGTTTCTCTTCCACGTTGACAGATGTATTTTAGGCTTAAAGAACACAAGACACCCACCACCTTCTATCCTGCTGCAAATTTGTAGAGCAGTACAGCTGTGATTTCACTCTGTGGGCAAGGGAGGGAGATGTGTTCCGTCTGCAGCAGCTTGGCAGAAAAGTCTTACAAAAATATACTGTGGGGAGTTTTCCCTGCTGAATGGTATTTAATGAGCGAAAGACCAGAGGTAAGTGGTTCTTTAATGGTGATAAGGTAGCTGTCTGTTCAGTGGGTTCAGTGAGGGGAGATTTATGCAGCTAGGTCGTAGGCCAACCACAAAATCTCAGTCCTCACATCTTGTCTTGAGAATTTAAGGGCAGACACTTGTCACACTCCTGTCAGGAACAGCAGAGTGCCAGGGAGTGGCCTGGCTCTGAGTGTCAGTGGACTCCCCTGCAGAGGAGTGGGATTGAGTGTGTGAGGAGTGTCAAGAGTTTTTCAACAAGTTGTGTAATTTTTCTCAGGTTGCCTGTCAGCTGCGAGCTGTAAGGCCAAAGTACAATCAACTTAGTGCTGTGTTCGGTGATGGGAATTGCTGAAAAAGTGTCCTCGTCTGACTGGTAAATGAGTGGCAGCTGTTGTGGTTTTTCATGCAGCCACATTTTTAGGCAATTAGATGTCATCTGGTTATTTTTGCCTTGAACTCAGGTCTTCCAATATTGGTAGTTTCTGTTCCACAAGCGACTTTGTGTCTTTCTTGCAGTTGGCCTTTGCGCAGCATCAAGCGGATATTGCGAAAATGGGGCAGTTTGATAACGTCTGTGCTGAGAAGTTGCACTGGGGGGAGAGCCTCATCGGTAGGTACTTGACTGGTTATCTTGTGATGGTCTGCAGTATCCCAAACCGCTCAGGAGCAGCAGCCGAGAGCGTTCCGATTGCTTCCCCAGCAGTACACGCAGCGTTTCCCAACCAGACGTGATTATGTGGTTGGAGCATTTTTCCATCCCATGAGACTGTCTGTGCTGGGCCTTTGGAGCAGAGCTCTGGGTGCACAGAGCTGGACTTAGAGTGTGTCGTGGTGTTACTTCTCCTCCTTGCAACGTACCCTGAGGGGTATGGCCCAGTACTGTTCGGTGTCAGTCACTAGAGACAAGAGGGTGAAGGTCAGGATGGTTTCTTCGTGTTCCATCTGCCAGCGGGCAACGTGCAAGTTCAAAGGACTTGGGAAATCAGATCTGTACCTACTTACTCAGCTGGTGTGGATAAGCCTGAAAGGTTTTGAGGAGCTGTTAGTTGTTACCCAGTGCTAATAACAGGTAGATCAGTTACGGTGTCTCCTAATGAGCCTTTCGTGGTCTCCTGCGGTTTATTGCCCATTGCTTTGTTTGTGTCAAGCCTCAGGGGTTTGTGAGGTGCCTGCACTGAAATCGAACTACAGAGACGAGTGACTTGTCTGTGTTACTCCTTCAGGTAACTTTGCAGTTGTAACACACTCTGCTTGTAATTACAGTAGTCCCTGGAAGTCTAGCACGTGGAGTTCACACTTGCGGTTGGTTTGCAGCCTGGCAGATGAGCGGTAACGCTCAGAATTATGTCTGTTGCAGTAGCTGTGGGCAAAACGTGCTGGGTAGTAGTTCCCACAGAACTTCTGGAACTTCCAGGGACTGAGTTAATCTAACACAGACAACTGTTGTGACTGACATGAAAGTGGTCAGAGAAGACAGGCTGAGAGAGTTCTTCAGCCTAAAGAGGAGAAGACTCTAGGGGGACCTTACAGAGTCCTTCCTACACCCAAAAGGGGCATATAAGAAGGGTGGGGAGGAACTGTTCAACAGGGCACAGAGTGATAGGACAGGTTTAAGCACAGGAAGGGTGGATTTAGGTTAGACATCAGGAAAAAGTTGTTCGCTCTGAGGGTGGTGGGTCACTGTAAACAGTTGCCTGGAGAGGTGATGGAGGCCCCATCCCTGGAGACAATCAGGGTCAGGCTTGCTTGATGGGGCCCTGAGCGAGCTGTTCTAGAGATGTCTCTGCTTGTTGTAGGGAGGCTGGACTAGGCGACCTTTAGAGATCCCTTCCAACCCAACAGATTTTTACGGTTCTATGAATCTATGACCAAACATGGGGAAAACTCAGTGTCTTGTCTTTCTGGCCTGCCTTTTCCTCCCTGCATCCCCATGAGTGGATCAGTTGATTGCACCACCAGGCTGACCTCTGCTTTGTCAAACTAAACCTGTAATGGAAAGGCTGCTGTCTGTCTCGCTGCTGTGTCATAAACGAAGTTGTAAAAGTGTGTCTCTGCTTTGACTACAGAGTGGCTCAGAAGTAAATGGACATTTCAGGACGATCCTTGTCAGAAGTACTATGAAACGTTACTAGTAAACCCTGTTTTGCTGGTGCCACCGACAAAGGTACAAGCCAGCCCTTACGAGACTTGTTTCTGTGTCTGTGTGTAATCAGCGACAACACTTGTTCCCGTTGTGTTTTCCTAGGCCTTGGCAATTACTTTCACCAACTTTGTGACGGAGCCGCTGAAGCACGTCGGGCAGGGCATCGGGGAGTTCATCAAAGCACTGATGAAGGAGATCCCATTCATCCTGCAGGTTCCAGTGCTGATTATGATGGCTCTGGCTGTGCTGGTTTGTATCTCTTTGTTACGTTGAAAAGCTCAGTCTGTGCGGATAGACTCAAACAGAAAGTGGATTCTGTTGGTGCTGCTGCTTTATCACAGAAGAGACTATAGGTTTTTGTTGAAGGAACATAAATGCCCTTGCAGAAATCGAGCCCAGTTGTTTTCAGCAACAGGTGAGTTGTGAACTCACCACTTCCCAAGTGTGGCAAAATAGCATCAAACTGCTTAAAGTCTTACCCTCCGCGACAGTTCACTGCACCTTGGGTCACGTTTCCTGGTGTCGTGACACGGCGAGGCACAGAACTGGTGTTCTGCACAGGCATGCGTTGAGTTACAACCTCCAGCGTCTTTATCGTGGCGCCAAAGATGAGCCACGGTAGTCTGGGGGCTCCTGCGCTGTGGTCAGGCTGCCGAAAGCTTCAGTTGTACAGGAGTCTGTGTCTTTTGCCTGAGCTGCTCTTTCAGTGTTTTTCAGCTGTGGGACTGTGGCCGTGTGCGAAATCCTGGGCATTTTGTTCTTTTCCCCTCCCTCAGGCTTTCTTCTACGGAGCCGGATCGTCAGTGTCTGTGTTAAAGTACTTGACAACATCTTCTCCGAGAAAGAGTCTTCCTTCGCCGCCTGACAGTCACCCACAGAAAATGGACTTTGTGCAGTATGACAGGAGCAAATTGGATGGTTACTACGTGCAGAAGGTTCCTTACGTTTATAGAGGACCTTACGACAGAGAAGGTGCCCCTGTGAGGCCAGGGAACGGCAGCAGAACTCCTGATGTCGCACGCACGAGCGACGTGCCAGACGCGCAAGTAGAAGAGTCTCACAAACCCGACCCTGGTGTACGTTAGTCCTGGGGCTCTGAGCTGCGAGTGGATGTCGCAGATTGCCCTGTAGTTTGAACCAGCAGTTTAGCCCAGACTGTGGAGAGAAAGGAGCTAGGGGAGTATCTGTGCCCTGACAGAACAGGTGCCATGGGCACATCTGGGTGTGGCCAGCTGGGCCAGGTGTCTACTGAATCGAAACTCTCTGCTATAAAGACTTGAATAACTTTGCTTTTGAAAGCTGACATCAGCCGGCGTGGTGCTGACTGGCCCTGGCAGACGGGGCAGACAGCAGCACTGGCTCCGCTGTAGAGCGTAGAAAATCAACCCCTGGCCCTGTACCCTAGATGGGGCTGTGTTACCTCTGCTGTTTCCCCTGGGGAGTAAACACCCCACTAGTGCCTTGCGGGGGTGGTCTGCCCCTGGAGCTAAGATGCACCTAAAGCAAAAGCTGCCATTGCTTTTGACTGCTCTGGTCATTAATAGCTTGTCATTAATTTTTACAGAGCAGGTTCCACCCTGAGTCTGCCATGTGTAGACTAGAAACTGTCACAGCTGACACCATTCCGGAAGAGCCTGTGTGTGAGCAGCAGAACCAGGAGCCAGGCACAGCACAGCAGGAGACTGGTGACAGCACTGTGCCTAAGAAACACCCAGAAGGGAAGAGTGCGGCAGTGGAACCGTGTGAGAATAGCAGCAGTTCACATCACTCACAGGAGGGAGACTAAGGAAGCCCCAGACTGCTGGTAAGTCACTCTTGGCTAATGTTTAGTAGTCACGTGGCCGCTGCTTGTGCTGTGGGTCTCACAGGTACAACAGAGACCAGAGTGAGCTGTGGGGCCCTCAGCTCTTCTTGTGGCACCAGTGTACAGCTGTAAAGTGGGGGCTGAGCTGGACAGATTGTAATTCTCTGGGCCTGTAACTGGCTGATTAAAGAGGCTTCTGGGTGTTGCTGCCTGTTGCAAATTAATGTCATGGCCACAGTGTAGATCTACACTAGTGTTATGGTGAGACAGCACAAGGGGATAGTGTCACTGTGGGCCTCATTAGGTAACTGGTTCACAGGCCAAGAGCTGTTGGTACTGCTGTCACACACATCATGCCCACTACAGATGGACTAGACGCTTCAGACTAGGTTCAGAGTGTTGGCGGCTGTTCCTGGGTGGTGTTGGCAGGTGTCACCAAGGGTTAGGTTCCCGGGTGTTGGTAGGTGTTCCCAGGTGTTCCCAGGTGTTCGTAGGTGTTCCCGGGTGTTGGTAGGTGGTCCCAAGTGTTCCTAGGTGTTCATAGGTGTTCCCAAGTGTTCCCGGGTGTTCGTAGGTGGTCCCAAGTGTTCCCGGGTGTTGGTAAGTGTTCGTAGGTGTTCCCAAGTGTTCGTAGGTGTTCGTAGGTGTTCATAGGTGTTCCCGGGTGTTGGTAAGTGTT
>JAOXOE010000698.1:3636227-3646504 GCA_028565055.1 Phoeniculus purpureus
CGATCTGCTGGACACACTCCTCCTAATACACCCCAGGATCCCATTGGCCTTCTTGGCCACCAGGGCACATTGCTGTTGTCAGCACCTGTGCAGCCTGGTCCTACCCACGCTGTTCCTGTGTTAGATTACTGCAGATTAGTGTGTCAGAGCCTGCGTCTCACAAAATCACAGCATCGCAGAACATTAGGGATTGGAAGGGACCTTGAAAGATCATCCAGTTGAATCCCACCACCAGTGCTGCTGCTTCCCTTACTGCATCACACCTTGCTGCAGCAACAGCAAAAGAAATGCATCAGTCTTTGGTCTTTTCTTCACAACAACCCCCTGCAGCGCTACAGGACCTGGGGGTTCTAATTGACAGGCGGCTGAACAGGAGCCAGCAGGGTGCCCAGGTGGCCAAGAAGACCAGTGGCATCCTGGCCTGGATTAGAAACTGTGGGTCCAGCAGGGGTAGGGAGGTGATTGTCCCCCTGTACTCAGCACTGGGGAGGCTGCGCCTTGAGTACTGGGTCCAGTTTGGGGCACCTCAGTGCAACAGAGACATCGAGGTGCTGGAGCGAGGGCAGAGCTGGGCAACGAAGCTGGGGAAGGGCCTCGAGAATCAGTCTGATGACAGGAAATGGAGAGAGTTGGAGCTGTTTAGCTGGAGGAAGAGGAGGCTGAGGGGAGACCTCATGGCTCTCTACAACTGAGAGGACACTGTAGAGATGTTGGTGCTGGGCTCTTCTCACAGGTCATTAGCCACAGAAGCAGAGGGAAGGGCTTCAAGTTTCAACAGGAGATGGTTAGAGTGGCCATCAGGAAGAAATTCTTCATGGAGAGAGTGGTCAGGCCCTGGACTGGGCTGCCTAGGGTGGAGGTTGAGTCCCCATCCCTGGATGTGTTTAAAACTTGGTCAGATGTAGTGTTGAGGGATCTGTTTTAGGGGTGACCTTGTAGATTAGGGTTGATGGTTGGACTCGATGATCCCAGGGGTCTTTTCCAACCTGAGTGATTCCATGATTCTGTGATTCTGGCTCTCTCATGAGGACATTTCTGCCTGGATGATCTTTTGAGGTCCCTTCCAATCCCTAATGTTTTGTGCTTCTGTGATTTGCATTGGCCAGGGATGAAAACATGCAGAAGGCACAGAGGTTCTGCAGTAATCGGAAGGCACAGATGCCTCTGCTGAATTTCTTTGCACTGCCCATTCCCCATCATCCAGATCTCCCAGGGCAGGAGATAAACTTGAGGCTTCTAGTTTTAGCCAACCCACTAATCTCTTCCATGGCCAAAGCTGAGCTGAATGAGGCCTTCCTGGGTTGTTCCTCTGGTCAGATGGCTGCCTTCTGCCCTCCCTGTTACCCAGCTCTGCCCATCTCTGGGTCATGCAGCTGCTTCTTTATCATGTTCCTGTGCTGCTGCTATGAAGAGATGTGTTCACTTGGCATCCACGAGCAGCCAAACTGATACGGGACAAACAAATAGCCTTGTAATCAAAACGTAATGATAGAACATCTGCTAACCATTGTTATCGTTAATATTCTTGGGAGCTGGGGCTCTGCGAATGTGCTGCTTCATACTGCTCTGTGCCTCATGCAGTAGAACATGGTCTCGATGAAATTAGTTTAGCCTATGAAATAATAGAATTTAGGTGGCAGGGGATGCTATCGCTTGTAGTGAGACATAAATGCCAGTGCCAAGATAAACGTGCAAGCTAGTCCTGTGAGGCACCCTCTTACGTGCACATCGCTGCTTGCTGCACTGTCAAACACTAAGAGCAGGCTGCTTCTGTGGACAAAGTCACAGCATCACAGAGCATTAGGGATTGGAAAGGACCTCCAAGGATCACCCAGTCCAATTCCCCTGCCACAGCAGGATCCCCTACATCCAGTCACACAGGAACACGGCCAGGTGGGTTTGAAACATTTCCAGACAAGGAGACTCCACAACCCCCCTGGGCAGCCCCTGCCAGGGCTCCATCAGTCTCACCATGAAGAAGGTCCTTCTCACATTGATGGGGAACCTCCTCTGTTCCAGCTCACACCCGCTGCCCCTTGTCCTGTCACTGGGTGCCCCTGAGCAGAGCCTGGCTCCATCCTCCTCACACCCACCCTTCACATATTGATCAACACCCATGGGGTTACCCCTCAGGCTCCTTTTCTCCCAGCTCAAGAGCCCCAGCTCCCTCAGTAGGGATATGTTCCACTCCATCATCTCTGTGGCTCTGCGCTGGACTCTCTTCTGCAGTTCTGTGGCTTTCTGGAACTGAGGGGCCGAGAACTGGAGACAAGATTCCAGCTGTGGTCTCCCCAGGCCAGAGTAGAGGGGGAAGAGAACCTCTCTCCATCTCCTAACCACCCCCCTTCCAATCCACCTCAGGATGCTGTTGGCCTTCTTGGCCACCAGAGCCCATTGCTGGCTCTTAGCCATCCTGCTGGCCACCAGCACCTCCAGGTCCCTTTCTCCTGTATGGCCAGCAATGCATCTTACTACTTGTAAGAAAACACTATACTGAAAATATAAATACACAAGGCAACAATTCATCCTGGAGTGTTATTAATCTCCTGCAGCACTAAAGAACAAACAGACATCACCAGTCAACCCCTGGTAAAACTGGTATCGCAGGTCACAAACACAATGTGTGAGAACAAGCAAGTCCATTAGACATTTTGTTGAGAGAATTTATAACACTCACACAGAACAAATCCTTTTCACCTCACTTAAACCAATCTGCAGCAGCATTTTACACAAATGAGGGGAAATAAGCAATGAGAACCATGTGAATGGAGCTGAAGTGACCAAACCCAAAGGCAACAGAAAAAAAAGGGAGAAACTTCCATTCAATAACTTGATGTGGAAACTTTGACTCACAATCCATTCCTCAGCAAACACAGATCCCAAGTAACACTATGCTACTTTTTCCTCGCTGACCTAGCAACCCAGTCACACTCAATGGTTTAAATCTAATGCAGTTAAGCGAGGCTCAGGTGATCAGTCTGAAAGGGTTACTTGCAACCACACAGCCCAACTTCCCACATAACACAAGACTTTAGAAAAAGGTGTTTCTTTCTGTGAAGATGGAGGGGTTCAAAGTTTCCCTGTGACACCCCAAAGTTTAACAATCTTTAATGACTTACCTTGTACTTCTTTGTCGTGACATTCTTTCAGCTTGGACCACAACTCCTTAAAGAAATCTCCTGTTGACTCTGCAGAACTAGGGCTGCCACAGCTTCCTCCACAGGCATTCATCTCACTGTCTTCTGCTCCCAGCTTCTTTGATGTCTCTGTAGAACTTGCTCCCCCTTACCCGTTAAGTTTTAAATTACATAATGACGAGGCCGCTCCTGAAGACAGGTGTGTGCCTGGAATGACAGATCAACAACACTTGGGTTTGCATCTAGCAGAGGATAACTTGCAGCCACAGATGAGCTGCAAGCACAGAGCTCACTGCCCACCTTAGTTGAGTGGTACTGTCACCCTCTAAGTGTGAAAGGTGATAAGTATTTTGCTCTAAGTCCTTAGAAACTCACATGATCCTTAGAAACTGACCGTGTTCCTGTGCGACTGGATCTAGGGGATCCTGCTGTGTCAGGGGGATTAGACTGGATGATCTTTCAATGTCCCTTCCAATCCCTAACGTTCTGTGATTAGTCCTCAGAACACTCAGTGCCCATTTCAGCCCCTAGTTTCCAGTCAGCAAATTTTCTCTTAGGAGAAGTGCTAACAGGAAATGAAGTTACCTTCCTATTTAGCTACACCTGTAATTTGCTTGTCTCTTTGCAGCCGCAATGCTGCCCACTTTGTGTAGTCACATTAAGCCATCTTACAGCACTTCTTTGGGGAACCGGCTGCCTAGTGACACTAGAAATGTCTTTTCAACACTTACTTCTCCTCCTCCAGTAACAGCTATCCCAGAAACCACGTTTCTTTGTCAAGTAGTGTGGCAGTGAACTGAAGAAGCTGGCTCTCACTTACTTAGATGTGAGTAGGTCCGATGAAACACTGTCAAGGATCAGTAAAGGTTGTCCCCTGTGGTCTGGTTTGGGTTTCACAGAATCATTCAGGCTGGAAAAGACCTCTGGGATCATCCAGTCCAACCACCAACCCTACTCTGTGAGGTCACCCCTAAACCAGATCCCCCAACACCACATCTCAAAGAGGGTTCTTTTCCCCACTTTCAGACAAATGAACTGCACAGACCTTGTTCAGTTTCTGCACACGATTAGGGCATCACGCAAAAACAGGTCGGGGAAAGAGCAATGCGTTTTCCTAAGCTTCACGACCCCAAAGCGATGCCTTGCTCTGCGCAGGGATCCAACCTGCCTCCACATGGAGGGTCCCCAAGTGTCCGAGCAGAGCCGGCAGGTCTGGGCAGTCTCACAGCCGTTGGGCGCTCAGTGCTGTCGGGCTCTCGCTCTCTAGTCCCAAGAAAGGCCTGAGCTGGGTGTCCAGGCAGTTGCAGGCAGAGGGGAGCTCAGCGCCAGGCCCTCCTCCCTCTGCGCTGCTGCGGGACGCGGGAGGCAGCGGGGCCGCTCCGGGCCGGGGCTTTGCCCTCAACTCCCTGCCGACCCTTCACAGACCCCGTGAGCACTTCCAGTCTCCTTTCCGTTCTCCACCGCCAACCAACTGTCTGCGACACCGCAGGGCTCCTCGGGCCGTGCGGGATGCCCGCCCCGCTGAGCACCTTCCAGGGGCAACTGCGGGGCTGCGCGAACACCGCACCGAAAACTCACTCGTGAGGCTGCCGGGGCGCTCCGGGACGTCCCGCCATGACCAGCGGCTGCGGGGAGCAGCCCGGGCGGAGTTGGGGGGGGACCGTCCAGCTCCTAGGGGTCCCACAACCCAGCGCGAGCCCCGCTCCGGCCGGCACCTGATTGGCTGCGCGCGAAAGGGCGGGAAAAGGAGAACCCCAGCGCAGCGCCCGGCCCGCACGGGGAGGCGGGGCCCGGGCACTTCTCGTGAGGCTTCCGCGCTGCTCTCGCGAGAGCAGTTCAGAGGGTCTCTTGAGGCCTGCGGCGGGTCTCGGCCCTGCGCACTGCTGTGGGGCTGTGACTGTTCCTACCCACCCAGACCGTGCCGTGATGCCCCGCCGTGAGGCCTTGCTGTGACACCCTGCTGTGACACCCTGCTCTGAGGCCCTTCTGTGGCTCTCTGCTGTGGCGCCCTGCTGTGAGGTCCTGCAGAGTGGCGCCCTGCTGTGAGGCCCTGTTGTGATGCCCTGCTGTGGGGCCCTGCAAGTGGCAGAAGAGGCCCCAGTGGTGCCAACACCACCTTTACTACAGGATTCATGTGGTTACACAGCTGCCTGCCAGCCGCTGGGGTCACGCGCTATTGGCGGCGCTTCCACCCAGACCTGCGGGCACTGCTTAGTCTCTGCGGGTCTGTGGGTTGAGCCGAAAGACTAGCGGGCGTTGTGATGCCCTATGAGTGTCCACACCCACAGGCTCAGGTGACGGCTGTGGCCCCCCCATGTCCCTTTGGAGATGTCAGCCAGTGCCATTGTTTGCTGAAACTGCACATCGTTGCGTTTCCATCCGTTGGGACCGGCCCTGCTGGCTGCCATGAGGTAAACATGATTTCCAGTCTGTAGAGTTTTAGTGATAAAACTGAAACAAAACAGCTTCTCACTGTTCCGCTCTCACACGACTCCGGTGAGGGCAGGAACGACTGCAGAGGGCTGCATGGTGTGGTTGGAAGACATGGGGCTGATGAGTTTGCAGGGGCTAGTGCTGCACACGCAGACTTTCTAGATGGTTAATTATGGTATGAAAAAGCTTCAGGTACTTAGTAATTGTTCATGCCTGTTCCATCTTACAGAATCACAGAATGGTTTGGATTGGAAAGGATAGATCATCTAGTTCTAACCCCCTGCCATGGGCAGGGACACCTCTCACCAGACAACATTGCCCACAACCCCATCCAGCCTGGCCTCTGCACCTTCACAGGAAGGAATTTCTTCCTAATAGCCAGTGTAAATCTGCCCTTGCTTTAAATACAATAGATTTTCCACCTCAAACTTCTCTCATACCTCTCCATTCCCAAACATCCCCTAAGTAAAACCCTGCTGCAATCATAAATCTGAATCTGAAATGGTATTTTGACATTTCTGAAGTATTGGAAATCCTGTCAGAAAGGAGCCCAGGACAAGTTGTGATGAAGCTTCTCTGGAGAAGAAATCTTACAAGGAGAGATTGAGAAAGTTGGGGCTGTTTAGTTGGAGGAAGAGGAGGCTGAGGGGAGACCTCATCGCTCTCTACAACTATCTGAAAGGACCCTGCAGAGATGTTGGTGCTGGGCTTTGCTCACAGGTCATTAGCAACAGAAGCAGAGGGAAGCGCTTCAGGGTCCAACAGGGGAGGGTTAGACTGGCCATCAGGAAGAAATTCTTCCTGGAGAGAGTGGTCAGGGGCTGGGATGGGCTGCCCAGGGTGGGGGCTGAGTCTCCATCCCTGGATGAGTTTAAAAGTCGCTTAGATGTGGTGTTGGGGGATCTGGTTTCGGGGTGACCTTGTAGAGCAGGGTTGCTGGTTGGACTCGCTGATCCCAGGGGTCTTTTCCAACCTGAATGACTCCATGGTTCTGTGTAGTTCCGTGGTGTGCTCCTGGGTCACGTTTGCGTTAGAAGCGTATGTATCAGCTGGGATTGTTTCTCCACCAGTAGCCACAGCTCCATCTGCATTTCAGGTCATTGCACATCATGCAGCTGACGCTAACACGATTTGTCATTGCAAATACGCAACTGCCTGCATCTCTTGGTGTTCTGAAAACCGTGGCATAAGTGTTTAAATCTATTGCTAAATACGATGAACATAACTGTTTGGCTTGAAGTAACCAATGCAAACCCCCCTGCAGCTGGTTTTACTCTACTACGGTGTTTATACCTTTAGCTTCCCTGCCTTCCTACGCGTGCCGCTGGAGTTCATTTTGACACTTGTGATCCCCTGGCCTCAAGTCTCAAATGAGTTCTCCAGGCGGATTGCGTACGTAGGGTACAATTAGACGTGCGAAGGCATTAAATAGAACCGCATCGAGCTGACAGTCCTGTCTGTGGGATCACCGATAAGGGTGATCGACAGAGCCCGCAGACCTATGTCTCCGCTGTTAATTCCTGCTGGTTCGTTGCACGTGTGGATGTTGCAGTGCACTACCACCATTAAATGACAGCTCACTGTTGTGCAAAACTGAGATTGTTAAAGAAAACTGCTTTGTGAAAGTGATGATCAAATCTGATAAATTCTTCCTTTTTTTTTTCCCTTTGCTCTTTGCTTTTATTCTTTTTTCCTACTGCTTCCTCTGAAGTCTCCTACCAAATGGTTTTGGAAACTGGTTCCTGTAAGTTTGCCCAACTGCTTCACTTTGATCCGATAGCTTGTTTTGGGAATGGCTTGGTCCATGTCATGCTGGTGTGATCATTCATTTGTCTGTACGAGATAATTTGGCGAGCGAGCGATTGCCCTGCGAAGGTTTGTGTAGCACAGGAGCCCGTTCACAAAGGTAACCTGTGCACGAGAAGTGACAGACGGCGCTGGGTAAGGAATTCCTTCTGGAGCAGCCCAGTGTCTCTGGATTTGTGTAAGGCAGCGCTGCCTTTTATTGACTACTGTCAAGCGATCAGGTGTCTTGCAAACGACTTTTCCGTGGAGTCACCTTCTCTGGAGACGTTTAAAACCTGCCTGGACATGTTCATGTGCGACCTGGTCTAGGGGGTCCTGCTCTGGCAGGGGGATGGGACTGGGTGATCTCTGGAGGTCCCTTCCAATCCCTAATGACTGGATCTAGGGGGTCCTGCTCTTGGCAGGGGGATGGGACTGGGTGATCTCTGGAGGTCCCTTCCAATCTCTAATGACTGGATCTAGGGGATCCTGCTGTGGCAGGGGGATGGGACTGGGTGATCTCTTGAGGTCCCTTCCAGTCTCTAATGACTGGATCTAGGGGGTCCTGCTCTTGGCAGGGGGATGGGACTGGGTGATCTCTGAGGTCCCTTCCAGTCTCTAATGACTGGATCTAGGGGATCCTGCTGTGGCAGGGGATGGGACTGGGTGATCTTTGGAGGTTCCTTCCAATCCCTGATGACTGGATCTAGGGGATCCTGCTGTGACAGGGGATGGGACTGGGTGATCTTTGGAGGTTCCTTCCAATCCCTGATGACTGGATCTAGGGGATCCTGCTGTGGCAGGGGATGGGACTGGGTGATCTTTGGAGGTCCCTTCCAATCCCTCATGTTCTGTGATTCTGTGTGAGGCTGCCAGTCCCAGTCTGGTGCACTGGGGACTTCAGCTGATGACCCACTGTAGGTCTTTTGAGTCTTTTTGTAGAGGGATGTGTTTCTGTTACCATGGATACGGCGTGTGCTGCTGACTGGTGAAATGACACTGAATTGAAGGGAATTTGCTCCTCAGACACTGTTAATTTTGATTTCCTTCTCCTTAATTCAGCCCCAGTCATGGAACAGCCTCAGGGCACCTGTGACCTGCAGTACAGACTATTTGGTGTGAATCTGGGCACTGGTTTTCTGGAAACACAGTAGCTAGTCCCTGTGTTGGCAAAGGTGCAGAATCACAGACCATCAGGGATTGGAGGGGACCCCTAAGATTGTTTGGTCCAGTCCTCCTGCCACAGCAGGATCCCTTAGATCCATTTGCACAGGAACATGTCCAGGAGGGTTTGAAACGTCTCCAGAGAAGGAGACTCCACAGCCCCCACCATAGGCAGCCCCTGCCAGGGCTCTGTCACCCTCACTGCGAAGAAAGTCCTTCTCACACTGATGTGGAACCTCCTCTGTTCCAGCTCACACCCACTGCCCCTTGTCCTGTCACTGGGTGCCCCTGAGCAGAGCCTGGCTCCAGCCTCCTGACCCCCACCCCGCACATATTGATCAACATCCATGGGGTCACCTCTCAGGCTCCTTTTCTCCAGCTCCCTCAGCCTTTCCTCAGCAGGGAGCTGCTCCCCTCCCTCCACCATCTCTGTGGCTCTGCGCTGGGCTCTCTCCAGCAGCTCTGTGTGCTTCTGGCACTGAGGGCCCAGCTGTGGACAGACAACACGAGTAAAGCAGCTCTTCATTTGAATAATTCTGTTATCAGCTTCATTGAGTCCATTTAGCTCTGAAGCCAGGATCGATTGGAATGGAAAGGAGAGAGTTTTTTCTGCTCAGCCTCACAGCCTGACCCGCCAGCGCTTTCCTGCTGCTCTCCGGAGCCCTGCCGGTTCCGTCCCGCCGCACCTGCCCGTCCCTTGTTCTCAGCGGGCACCGCAGCCGCCCGGGGAAGCCTTTTCCCAGCCTTCAGCTGTTGCTGTACGGGCGGCGACGCGGGTTTAGCAGCAGGCGCAGGTACCTGTGGAGAAGCAGACGTGTCCCCTCGCGGCTGTGGAGCTGTCTGCCGCGATGATGCCACAAACAAGTCGCGCTTGCGGGAGGAGGAGAGGGGGTGTTTTATCAGGCAGGCTTGGCGCCGGCCCGGATAACTCCCAACAAACTCCCTGCTAACAGGGGTTCAACAGGAAAAGGAGCTGCCGGCGAACAGATCGGGGCTGGGAGCTGCAGTCGCCGGTGGGTAGCAGCCGTGGCTGCCGCTCAGCCCAGCTCTTCGAATGAAGACATTTGCCAGCAGAGCGGCTGCGGCTGTGACGAGGACACGGGGCTGCACCAGTGCTGCCGATCAGAGCCGGATCAGTGCGATAAGGCTGCCAGGATTAGCTTTTCCCTTTCCTGAAATTGTTTTTCAATTGCGTTTAAGCCTGATTCTGTTTCGCTGAAATCACGGTGAGGCTTGTCTGTGCATCTCGTGAATTCGGGAGCAGGTCGCTGCTGAGTGCAAACAGGTCGGTCCCTCGAGAGTAAATCCTCGCTGTCCGCGCAGGAGATGCCGCGTCCTGCTGTGGCCGGGGGGCCGGACCGGGTGATCTTTCCGGGTCACTTGCAGTCCCTCGTGTTCTGCGGTGCTGTGATCCACGCTGGAGTTCTGTGTTTTGTAGCAGAATCACAGAATCACTCGGGTTGGAAGAGACCCCGGGATCATCGAGTCCAACCATCAACCCTCTACAAGGTCAGCCCTAAACCAGATCCCCCAACACCTCATCTACGCGACCGTGTCAGTCTGTTTCCCCCTTCTCTGAGGGCTGCTTTAGGGAGATGCCAGGTGAGCTCAGCTTTATGCCACTGCCACTGGGCTTCCTTCGCTCAGATTGACAGCCAGGGGAAAGCCACTGGTAGCGGGTGTTAATCATAGGATCATAGGATCATAGGATGTTAGGGGTTGGAAGGGACCCAAGAGATCATCGAGTCCAACCCCCCT
>JAOXOE010000698.1:3654753-3666356 GCA_028565055.1 Phoeniculus purpureus
CAGAGCCTGGCTCCATCCTCCTGACACCCACCCTTCACATACTGATCAACATTAATGGGGTCACCCCTCAGTCTCCTCTTCTCCAAGCTCCAGAGCCCCAGCTCCCTCAGCCTTTCCTCAGCAGGGAGCTGCTCCCCTCCATCATCTCTGTGGCTCTGTACTGGTCTCCAGCAGTTCCGTGTCCTTCTGGAACTGAGTGGCCCAGAACTGGACACAATACTCCAACTGCGGTCTCCCCAGGGCCGAGTAGGTGGGGAGGAGAACCTCTCTGTTAACCACCCTCTTTCTGATCCACCCCAGGATGCCATTGGCTTTCCTGGCTACAAGGGCACACTGCTGGCTCATGCTCATCCTGCTGGCCACCAGGACTGTCTTTGCAATGATTCTATTCCTCACATCAAGAATTTAACACTTGTGTTTGACTCCACTTGCACATATTAATTTTCAAGACTTGATCTAGGGGATCCTGCTGTGGTGGGGGGATTGGACTGGATGGTCTTTCGAGGTCCCTTCCAATCCCTCATGTTCTGTGATTCTGTGTTTTAAACTCATTGAGATTTGTCCATGTTCTCACCCTCCAAAACAAATAATCACAGTCTGAGAGAAGGAGAGGAAGGCATTAGGCTGTGAGACTGCAAATGGAGAGGGTAAGGAAGACTTTGACCACAGTCAAAGAACAGACCTCAGGGGCAGAGCCTGAGGAGAATCTGAGAGTGGCTGAGCACGTTGTGCAAAACAAACCTTCAACCTCAGGAAACACAGACAGTGGGATTCAGAGCAGGAGCTACGAGAACATCAAGCAAAACCAAGCAGAGCACTTACCACCATAGTCTGTCAGTACGTTGATGGGTAGTTTGTTTTCAGAACCACGCACAGCAGCGATGCACGTGTACTGATGGTTAGGTGTTAAACCACTCAGCTCTCCGCAAACTCCATCTGACTTTCTAAAGAGTGTTTTATCTGTAGACACAACAAGATGTTTACTGACCTTTTTGACCACTTCAGAAGCACAGGGTACTGTTTTGATGGGACTATACACAAGCGTACAACCCAATCCAGTGACTAGGGTTTAGATTCGCTTATAGTAATTTGCATAGGTCTTTGCTTTTCATCAGTAAAGTTACGATGATTTGACTTGCTAAGAAAACAGACTGCCCACAGAAATACAAGTGTTTCAAGGGAGTCTGGCAGAACCGTGGAGAGGCTTCCTAGCTCTTCATCTTCCCAAAACGTGTAATCTCCAGCTCACACATCTGTGGAGGACGCACGAGGACATCCAGCACTGATATCCTTCCCTACCTTGTACCACGCTAAGTGCCTTTGGGCCAGTGTTGCCTCAGGCTAGTTTGGTCCAAAAGCAGAGAGCCTAGATTCCTGTCATCTAGAAGCCACGAGAGGAAGCTGCCTGGGCAGTCCACAAGCGATCAGCTCCCAGCAGACGCACAGATGACTGTACTTCCCCTCTTTCAGGAAATGGGCTCTCTAGGTTTGACCCTTCCTTAGATCTGCAGTGTGTGTGGGTGTGGGGGGAATCCCCAGCCCAGCAATCCCACAAATTCCCAACAGCTCTTCCCTCAAACTGGAACAATGAGTTTAAATCTGCCCAAGTCTCATGAGAATACAACACCTACACGGCTTCATAAATACACAGGTAGGTAGGTAGAGAGCCAGCCAGCCAGCGACAGACAGAGACAGACAGACAGACAGAGACATAGAAAGACAGAATGAAAGGTAGACAGAAAGACAGATGGAGAGACAGACAGATAGACAGATGGACGGACGGTCAGGCAGCCAGCCAGCCATCTTACACGTGTCTTACCTTTGCAGCTAAGGGTCACATCACACACGGCAAGTGAGTCATCCCAACAGAACTTTGCAGTTGTGTCGGTTTGATCCGTAACTGTGACAGTACGATTGTCCAGTGCTGAAAAGAACGAATTTTACACGTCACTGTGACAGCAGCTCTTTTGATTCTCTAACCAGCTGTTTATTCTTCTTTTTTTTTTTACTCATTCTGCAATGTGAAGACGCAGTTGGCAGAAAGTAACAGCGAGTGTCATAACAAGAAATTGAAAGTAAAAATTGAAAAAGCCTTCGTGAGGTAAGGGTACTGCTGGTATTCTACTACTTAATCCAAATTTAATCTAACAATCTCTTCAGTGAAATAAAGATCCAGCGGCTTTCAGTTGTTGGCCAGTCCTGCTATTGCTAACGGTGCTGCGTACGGCAAACTTAGTTGTAAGTTCTCTTTGTTCCTTTACAAGCAGAAAATTACATGGTTTTACATCCTACTTTATGAAAAAACTGAGAGGTCTGCAGGTTCCAATTCAAAATACAAAATAAATTTAAAATACAAAGCGTTTTAAACAATATAAAACAAATACAGTAGGAGATTAGCAGAGAAAACCACCAAGACCCTTCCATACCTACCAGGCACTACAATAAGATCGATCTCTCCACATTTTCCAGGTTTAACTGTGTATTTCTTGCAAATCTGGAGTTTTATTGTGTTGGACTGTGCATTTAGGGTCTTGTTAGCCTCCTGAATTAAGTAATCTCTGTTATCTTTCAGACTGGTCAGTGTAACTTCAACCATGTTACTCTCATCCCTCTGACTTAGTATCTTGTAGGCAATAGAACTATCTAAAAAAATGAGAGATAAAATAACAAACAGTGATTTTATAACAATTTTGAGAGGATCAGGAAATGCTTTATGGCCCCCCCAGCAACATGTGTGCTTTAAGAAACGGAAAACACAGCAAAATTACTTGTTCCTTCAACCCTAACGTTGGCCTTTGACTTAAAAAAACATCTAGTCCCTCAGAAAACACTTTTCTAAATCATTTTCTAGGTAGGAAAACAAGATGATGAGCACTGCAGAACCAGTTTTGCTTCAATTGAAAATGCCTAAGTGAAATCATAGAACCATTCAGGTTGGAAAAGACCCTTGGGATCATCGCATCCAACCATCAACCCTCCTCTGTGGCTTCTTTCGACACACTGAAGCCTTCGTTTGAACAGCAATTTCACATCTTCTCATAGAGAACATTTTCTAATCATCTAGTAAACAACGGGGTCTAGTCTAGTCATGAAAATTGGAAGTGAGAGGCCTCAAACTGGTATTAGGAAAGATTTTGTCACAGCAAGGGTGGTCAGGCACTGGAATGGGCTGCCCAGGGAGGGGGCTGAGTTGTCATCCCTGAGTGTGTTTAAAGATCCTTTGGATGAGCTGTTGAGGGACGTGGTTTAGGGGTGAATTGTAAGGTAGGGTAGATGGCTGGACTTGATGATGGCAGGGGTCTTGTCGAACCACAGTGACTCTGTGATTCTGTGAAATTACAAAGAGAGAGGAAACCAATATCCAACCTTTAGCTTTACTTCTGTTCTGACTTGCGGTTTGCAGCGTGATGGGAAAATATTTGAGGGGGCCTAGTGGAGTGAAAGGCAGACCTCATCTGCAGTCCTGATACCAACAGCCTAGCATAGAGCAACTTAACAGAACTACGAGTCACAGAACATTAGGGATGTGAAGGGACCCGGAAATATCATCCAGTCCAATCCCCCCACCACAGCAGGATCACCTAGATCCAGTCACACAGAAACGTGTCCAGGCGGGTTTGAAACACCTCCAGAGAAGGAGACTCCACAACCCCCTGGGCAGCCCCTGCCAGGGCTCTGGCACCCAACACTTGCTAATTTAGGGGTGGAAAAAAAGGTTGACTGGCTAATAACAACTGTAAATCAGGAGTCATCCTTTAGCCACCAAGAAAGCTCAGCCAGATTAAAAACACAATCAACCCACCACGTTCTACTGACAACTAATGATTTTTGGCCAGCTCAGCTTCTTGAACTGGTGGTGCTAGAGCAGCCAGGCAGTCACTGGGGCACTGAATCATAGAATCATTAGGGATTGGAAGGGACCTCCAAAGATCATCTAGTCCAGCCCACCCACCACAGCAGGATCCCCCTAGATCACAGAACACTGGGGATTGGAAGGGACCTCGAAAGATCATCCAGACCAGTCCACCCACCACACGGCAGGATCACCTATGTCAAGACACATCTACATTACACCAACCTAACAACTATTTGTTGCCAAAAGCAGAGACTTCCTAGTCCCTGTCGGAGCCGGTCACTCAGTCACACAGGGAAAAGAGAGCCAGGGCCTCCCCGTGAGCAGCAGCCTGCTACCAACACTCTCAGCTCCAGACTTCAAAGCCAACTCGTGCAATTCGGGATGACTGCTGGTCATCAATCGCTCAGTCACCGGTTCCTACTGTGACTAGAACTTCCTTCCACAGAGGCCACTATTTGAACTGTTTCGACACTCCCAAGTGTCTAAAATCTCTCCCACCAGTGCGCCCAGGTACTTGTGGCTTCGGGATGGCCTACGGGGCACATCGCCGACCCCGCCTGCTCCTAAGTGCCCAGCTCCTGAACCACTTAAAGGCTCTTCTTCCTACCTGAGCACCCAGCAAGCCACGGAGACGCAAGTTCAAGCAGGAGGGACACGGACAGAGCAGAGGCGATGACAAAGTGGCCGCTCGGGCACCGCTCCCCTCAGCCCCTCCGCCGGTCAGGCCCAGCTCTCAGCCGGTCCCAGCTCTCAGCCGGTCCCGACCTTCCCAGCAGCCGCCACAAGAGGCCCCGGGCTGAGCGCGGCGAGGCCCGGCCCGCCCGGCTGGGGAGAAGCGGCGAGGCCGGCAGCGGGTGGGGCCCGGCCCAGGGCCTCCACCCATTTCTACACAACCGGGAGGCCTGTGCCGGCCGCAGCTGCTGCCGCTGGGCTCCGGGCTAGCCTCATCACACCCGAACCCCCTCGCCCCTGAGGCCCCGGCGGCCCAGCAGCCAGCACCCCCCAACTCCCGTAAGAGGGAGCGCTCCCACGTGACCTCTCGGCGGCAGCGACACCAGCGGAGAGGCGGTGGCGGAGCCCGCGCATGCGCAGTCGCGCTTCGCCCGTCTAGTGCGGCACCGGCGGGTGGGAAACCGCAGCGGCAGCTGCTGATCAGAGCCCGGGCCGGCGGCGGGAGAGCCGGCGCTGCCGCTGCTGGTTCGGGGCCGCCACTGAGGCCGGTCGGGCCGTGCGGCGGTTCGGAGCCGCTCTCCGGTGCTTTGACACCGCGACGCCTCCGCTGTCGCTGGGAAGGGCCGCGGCCCGGCGCGCTGCGGTCTGCGGGGGCCTCCTTGGCGGCTCCCGCCCTGGGCCGCGGGGCTGGCGGCGCGCTGGGGAGCCCAGCACGGGCCGGAGGGTCTCCCCTGGGCAGGGGAGGCCGGGACAGCCTGGGGGTGTTTTTCGGAGGGTGGGTGGCATCGTGAGTGAGTTGAGACAAAGAGCGGAGAGGAAGAAGAAGAGGACGCTCGGGCTCTGCCACATTCCTGTGCCGAGGAAAGCGGGAGGCGGCGATCGCCCTCCCAGACAGCTGAGACCGGCGCTGCCCTTAGCTGCCGCCGCCGTGTTTACCGACGGCTCTGCCGGCCGCGGGAGGAGGAGAAACGAGGAGGAGGAGGAAGAGCCATGTAAGTTGGGAATTGCCGGGGGTCCTACGAGAAGATGGGGGATGCGGCAGACGCCAAGGAGATGAGGAAGACTTTCATTGTTCCTGCCATCAAACCCTTTGACCATTATGATTTCTCCCGAGCGAAAATCGCCTGTAATCTCGCCTGGCTGGTGGCCAAAGCCTTTGGGACAGGTAGGTGGCGTCTTCTTCTCCTGCCCTTCCTTTGATGCTGGTTCTTGCTCGGTTGCTTCGCTCCTTGAGGACGTGCGAGCGCTTCCTTGAGGAGCCGGGAAGGGAGGGGTGAGGGAATAGGAGGTGCGTTGGAAATGGTTTTGGTCTTTTTCCTCACCTTTATGTTGCCTCACACCTTCTGGGACTGGGTTTTTTTCCTTCGTTTTTCTTTAATTGCCTGCGTTGTTCATGGAGTAGTAGCACTGCTTCCACTAGGAAGTCATTTTTCTGTATCGGAAGGGAAAGCGTTCGATTTGAGGATCCAAACTAGGTAAAGGGGATTTTACTTATTCCCTGGGTCACACTTACAGGATACGAGAAAACACCATCGATCCGTGTTTGTGTGTTGTCTCAAAAATCTTCCTGATATTTTCTAAGAGCCGAATGGAAATGGCTGTCTGCTGTTCTGACATGTGTGACAGTAGCCTGCAGCCATTGGAGAGGGGTTTCAGGCTAAAGAGCATTTAGTGTTTTGGCCTGCACAATGCAGAGCCTCTCCTTGTCTGTGAACATACATTGACTTGATTGTAGTGCCTTTGAAAGGCATCACGGCTCTGCCTTTGAAAACCTGGGCCTTGAGGAATACCAGACCTATTATTCTGTGCCTGAAATACTGTTGGGCCTTGAGGAATACCAGACTGACAGAGGGCTTCTTAGGAAAGCATTTTGGACATTTACTGAGCTGAGTTGGTTGGGTTTTATTACTGCTGTTGTATAGTAATCACTCAATTTTCTGTGGGTTAAAACATAGGTGTCTTTTCCTGGAAAGGTGACTTAGTATTAGCTGTCAATAATTTTACCTCTATTTTTCGTACAGTAGCATGAAAAAGTTCTTCCTTCTGGAATTTTATACTGTTTGCATTTAGGGGCAGAGCACTTTTATGCGTTATGATGCCCTGGGAACTGGTGTTGTGTGACGTGCTTCCAGAAAGCTACTTTTGAAGGGGTTGAACCTAGTGAAACCTCGGTATGTTCCTGTGTGACTGGATCTAGGTTATCCTGTCGTGGTGAGGGGATTGGACTAGATGGTCTTTTGAGGTCTCTTCCAATCCCTAATGTTCTGTGATTCTGTGACTTGATCTAGGGGATCCTGCTGTGGCAGGGGGGTTGGACTGGATGATCTTTCGAGATCCCTTCCAATCCCTAATGTTCTGTGATTCTGTGACTGGATCGAGGGGATCCTGCTGTGGCAGGGGAGTTGAACTGGGTGATCTTTCAATGTCCCTTTCAATCCCTGATGATCTGTGATTCTGTCATTCAGTAAGATTGGTAGCTACTGAAATAAAGTGCATGTTCATCACTTCAGAAAGATAAAAGAAGATCAAACAATATTGTTTCCGTATGAAGATTTGTCAATGAACTCTGTTTACTTTGTGATTCTGGGCAACACATAATATTTATATGTGTTTCTTCATTGGCTATGCAGATATGAAAGCAGAAGTAGAAGTGAAAATTGTTGAGAGTATTTCATTCAACATTTTCAAAGATAATTATCTTGATCTAGGAGATCCTGCTGTGGCAGAGGGATTGGACTGGATGATCTTTCGAGGTCCCTTCCAGTCCCTAATGTTCTGTGATTCTATGACTTGCATGTCCGTAATACAAAAGCTTCCTTTATCCTTGAAGACAAACAGAAGAACTGACCTTCGCCTCTCCCGTGAAGGAAGGAAGTTTGGATCTGTTAAATGATTTTAGTCTTTGCAGTAGAACACAACCTCAGGCATATCTTCTACCTACCTTTACATTTGAACAGAGGAAATACAAAGGATAAGTCATGCCTTTATGGATACTACTTATTTTTCAATACCTGAAATGTTGGAGTAGTGGACAGAGGAAGGGAAAGATTTCCCCTCACTATCTCTCAGACAAATTCATGCCATTTGTTTTGGATGATGAGAAGCCTAACCTGTTGAAATGATACATCCATTGAAGAGAACTAATTCTTTGTAGATGAGATCACAGAATCACAGAACATCAGGGACTGGAAGGGACCTCGAAAGGTCATCTAGTCCAATCCTCCCACTACAACAGGATCCCCTAGATCAAGTCACAGAATCACAGAACATTAGGGATTGGAAGGGATCATGAAATATCATCCAGCTCAATCCCCCCGCCACAGCAGGATTACGTATTTCTGTGTATTTGCTTACAATCTTGAAAGTGTTTTTTAATTCAATCAAAACAGTGTGTGCAGTTTGGCTGGTTGTTGAGAAGTCTCTTGAAAACAGACTTTGAAGTAGATGCCATTCATTAACATCGAGTAGTAACTTTTGGTGTTTGGTGATTGATGTATTAAACTTTTTTGTTTATTCCTGTCAAAAAAACCTTCTGCTAAACCAGTGAAATTTGTTGCTTGTTTCAATACCTCAAACACCCAGACATCAGTAGTATATTGCTGTTGTTCTCAGTGAAACTGCAAGAATGGAGTCTGGCCTACAACAAGGCAAGTCAGAGTCACCTTAGCCCATGACACTTGTTTCTCAAGTAAGGTGTATCATGATGGTAAGAGTATGCTGGCAGTTATGTTGAAGGCATCTTCTGTGAAGGGTTAAAAAAAACATTACTGGAAGACAACGTTCATAAGTAGGTGTTGAGGGACTTGGATTTTGTGCCCTGATATTTTGCTGCAAGAAAGTCTATCAGATTGAGAGAGCTGGGGCTGTTTAATTTGAGGAAGACAAGGAAAAAGGGAGACCTCATTGCTCTGTACAACTATCTGAAGGGACCCTGCAGAGACCCTGCTGGGCTCTGCTCACAGGTCAGTAGCAACAGAAGCAGAGGAAAGGGCTTCAAGCTCCACCAGGGGAGGGTCAGACTGGCCATCAGGAAGAAATTCTTCCCGGAGAGAGTGGTCAGGGGCTGGGATGGGCTGCCCAGGGTGGGGGCTGAGTCCCCATCCCTGGATGAGTTTAAAAGTCGCTTGGATGTGGTGTTGGAGGATGTGGTTTAGGAGTTTGGACTAGATGATCTTTCAAGGTCCATTCCAGTCCCTAATGTTCTGTGATTCTGTGAACTTGTAGAGGATGGTTGGGCTTGATGATCCCAGGGGTCTTTTCCAGCCTCAATGATTCTGTGATCAGTGCTAGGACAGGCCCACTTAAATGTTTAGTAATAACCAGATAATTTAAGTGACACAACTGAAGAGTAACTGAAAGGGGGGAAAAACCTCTAAGCTTGAAGTGTGCAAGTGGTAAGATTTTACTTCAGAGATTAAATCTTAAAACACAGAATTTCAGCATTAGCTTGCCACAGTGGGAGTTAGTAATTTCAAAATAGAAAACCTGCTTTTCAAAGTAGTTGAACTCTATAAATACTACAAGCTTGCTTTGGCTTATGAGTATTACAGGACCTACTTTATAGCACTAAAAGGTTTTGATGTTATCACAGAATCACAGAACATTAGGGATTGGAGTGGACCTTGACAGATTGTCGAGTCCAATTCCCCTACCACAGCAGGATCCCCTAGATCAAGTCACACAGGAGCTGTGTTAATGTGTCCTTATCCACTTCTGCTTTAGAAATGATTTTGTTGTTTCAGATGTCAAGTTTTTGTCTTCTGTACTATAGTCATAGAAAAAGTGGATGGAAAATTTGTTACCCATCTGCCATCCTAAGGACAGGCTGAGATAAATATACGGTGCCCCTGACAGATGTTTGTTTAGCCTGTTTTTTGAAAATCTGTAATTATAGAGCTTTCATGGTAGGTCTGCTAGTCATTTTGAATCCTTATTTATCCCTAGATGTTAGAACAGCATAATAATCTCGATATCTTTTGCTGCAGTGTAAGTGCATTACTTCCCTTATTCCCGATGGGTGTGAGAATGTCGAGTGCCTTACCTCTCTTAACGTCTTCCACGTAATAAAACCAGTGCCTACTCTCTGCTCTGCTGTTTAGACAAAATGGGCTTTTTTCAGCTTAGTCCGACGGCATCCTGGGGTGGGTCAGAAGGGGGGTGGTTAGCAGATCAAGAGTGGTGCTCCTGCCCTGATGAGACTGCATCTGGAGTATTGTGGCCAGCTCTGGGCCCCATAGTTCAAGAGGGACATGGAACTGCTGGAGAGAGTCCAGCGCAGAGCCACAGAGATGATGGAGGGGAGCATCTCCCTAGTGAGGAAAGGCTGGAGGAGCTGGGGCTCTTGAGCTTGGAGAAAAGGAGACTGAGGGGTGACCCCATGAATGTTGATAAATACAGGAAGGGTGGGTGTCAGGAGGATGGAGCCAGGCTCTGCTCAGGGGCATCTAATGACAGGAAAGGGGCACTGGGTGTGAGCTGGAACACAGGAGTTTCCACATCAATGTGAGAAGGACCTTCTTCCCAGTGAAGGTGACAGAGCCCTGGCAGGGGCTGCCCAGGGTGGTTGTGGAGTCTCTTTCTCTGGAGATGTTTAAAATCCACCTGGCCATGTTCCTGTGTGACTGGATCTAGGGGATCCTGCTGTGACAGGGGGATTGGTCTTGTTTATCTTTTGAGGTCCCTTCCAATCCCTAGCGTTCTGTGATTCCGTGAACTTCAAGAAAACTTGTCTTGGGAAAATGGTCTCTGTGTTTTGGGGTTTTTGTTTGGGGGTTTATTCATGTATTTTTGCGTGGTTGGTTTTGCATGAATACTGTTCTTAAATCTAGATCTAATGGTCCAGCAAAAACCTTACCAGTACGGAGCAGATTTGAAAAACCCTTCATTTTTGTGACCTGTAATAGTGTCATTTATTCACTAGAATGTGGCGTTTGTCGTTTTTGCATCAGCTTAGAATTGTTGACTCATTCAGTCTGTGATTCACTGGAGCTCTGTATCTTTCTCTGCAGAACTACTGCCTACTCAGTTGTTCCCATCTTGTAATGGTGCAGTTGTAGGTTCCTGCTTTGCAGCTCTACTTATATAACTGCATCCTATTTTCAAGGCACTTCTTCCACTTATTAAAATCATCTTGAATTATAATGTTGTCCTTCAAAATGCTTTTCAATCCTTCTGCAGCTTGGAACTGCTTATCTAGAATGTCAGCTAGTATGAGACTGTAGGTTTTGAACCTTGAAGTACTTGTTCTTCTCAGCTGATAGAGGATCTCAGACTACTCTTGGAAAACTGCTATTCAGACAGCTTTGCATCCAGTTTTTAGTTATTAAGTTAAGACTATCTCTGATACGTATGAGTCTCAGAAAACGATGGGAACAATTTGAAAGTCAGGCTAAATCTGCTGGTTTTCTACTATCCATGTGATGTTTTATCACAGAGCATGAGGGATTGGAAGGGACCTCGAAAGATTGTCCAGTCCAATCCCTCTGTCACAGCAGGATCCCCTAGATGCAGTCATTAGGGATTGGAGGGGACCTCGAAAGACCATCCAGTCCAATCCCTCACCCACCACAGCAGGACCCCCTAGATCCAGTCACACAGAAACATCCCACTGCAGTAACAAATTTCACTGGTTTATCCTAAAGATTTTTTTGATAGAAAGAAACTGAGAACTAAATAAAACCTGCTCAAGTCTGAGCTCATGTCCTACCTAAACATTGTTGTGTTTTCTGCATTCAAAACTACCTTTTAACATCGAGTTTACCCTTTGCAGATGTCTGAAACAAGATAAAAAATTGCATCATTTAAAACCTGCTTGGTCACGTTCCTGTGCGACTGGGTCTAGGGGATCCTGCTGTGGCAGGGGGATTGGACTGGATGGTCTTTCAGGGTCCCTTCCAATCCCTAATATTCTGTGATTCTATGATCCAGGGGCTGTGGCAGGTGGGTGAGACTGGATGATCTTTTGAGGTCATTTCCAATTCCTAATGTTCTGTGATTCTATGACTGGATCTAGGGGATCCTGCTGTGGCAGGGGGATTGGACTGGATGGTCTTTCAAGGTCCCTTCCAATCCCTAA
>JAOXOE010000698.1:3672630-3683324 GCA_028565055.1 Phoeniculus purpureus
ACCAGGTGCCATGGAGATGAGATAACCTACAAGGCCACGAGAAACAGGGATGGGGCACCTGGGGTAGAGCAGGGAAGCTCTGCCTGCCTGCCAGCAAGACCTGAGGAAGAACCAGTTGGGAAGCTAGCTAGTAGGTTTGATCCTCCCGTGAGCACTACTTGTTGTTATAACTTGTGAGGTCACGTGGAGGGGAAGATTGTATATAAGGGACAGCGTGGGAACTAATAAATGGCTTCTACTGTGATCGCATCGGTCTGTGTGGAGTCGGTCTCGCAACAGGAAACTCTAACAACCCCTCAGTCTCCTTTTTTCCAGGCTAAACAGAACCAGCTCTCTCAGCCTTTCCTCATATGTCAGCTGAACATTTCAACAGAATCTACCCTGTAAAATTAAGTAAATGCAAAGAACCTCTTGATCTGTTATCTGATATATCAAGAGATAGAAACAACTTCTTGCAGAGGGCATGATATTACTTCCAATGACATTCTACCCCATGATTTAGTTACCTTTCTGAACAAGTCGAAACTGAACACTAGGCAGTACTAACAGCGCTGCTTTAGCTCTCAGCCAAACTGAAAAAACACCCAGAATAACTAAAACCCATCAGCACTCCTCCTCTCCAAGAAGAGGCTCCATCAATCAAAAGCAAAGTAAGTCAGTGGATGCCAGTAAAAACCACTGCAATTACAATCTCAGTTGCACGGGGAATTCAAGTGATAAAGTTGCAAACTGCTGTCTCTAAACAAGAAGTTTCATTACCTCTGTCAAAACCTTCATAATAACAGGGAGTAGGAAGGCAGCTGTTTTTCCAGAGCCCGTGTCCGCACTAGCCAAAATATCCCTCCCTAGCAGTCCAACAGGGATCATTTGCATCTGGATGGGTGTTGGCACTTCATAGCCAGAGTTCTTTAAATTCTGGTTTAAAGTCTCTGGAAAGCCACAGTGTTCAAACTCCACAATAGGTCTTGGAACTTGCTGACCCTGGGCAGCAATACCCAGCTGCAGTCTAAGGTTCTCGATCTGCTCATCTCGCAAACCTAAAATAAAGGCATGATCTTGGTAGAAATAAGGTGGATCGGGCAGGTGAGTTTCTGCTTCAGAGCCTGCATTTCCATGTTGATCAGAACTCAGCTTCGTTTCCTTTGCTTGAGTTTGCAGAAGGTGCTTGGCTTTACATTCCAAGCTACAAACGTCTTCATCTGTTTTATCACAGATATACTCTCCGTAGCGACCACACACAACACACACGGGTTCTCCAGGTTCTGGCCAACGCTGAGACTTGCTGAAGGATTTTATGGGTTCTTCCAAAGAACCATCTTCATCAGGATTTTGTTTGTCTTTTCCCAAAGTTGTATCAGCAACAACTAGGTCTCCAGCTACAGGTTCTGCATGTTCTTCTACAACTTCATTCAAACTGCACCTTGAAGCAGAAGATTCTGTTCTAACTGACTCAGACTCTTGGAAAACACTTGTCCCCTCGAGCAAAGATCCTCCAGAAGACAATTTATTTTTCTTAGCTGTATAGCTTTTGTCCTCCTCAGCAGTCCTCTTGACTTTAACAGATCTTGGTAAAAACATGCTTCAGCACACTAGAAAGAAAATTGTACAGTTATTAGAAACTACTGCCGTGGAGAAAGGCACCTTCGGTCGTTACCACAACAATAGATTCAGGTGTATGAACTAAATGTGCAAACCTAGAAACCAATGCTCAATCCCTCTAAAGATCTAGAAACCACCCTCTTTAAAAATGGCCTTGGTCTTAACAATGTTGATGAAACATAACACTTTAAAAAGGCAGCAGAAGCATGGAAGAGAACAGAAAGATCCACCTACAGCTAGTTTTCAGCAGGCAGACACTTGTAGTTTCATAATTTTGATTTTCACTATCATAAACTTCACTTTCCATAAACTTTGAGATCTGTTTCAAACCCAGGTCTGCTGAGATTGTCAAAGAAAAAGCAAAGACCTACAGGATCCATTTCACAGAGTCACAGAACATTAGGGATTGGAAAGGACCTCGAAAGATCACCCAGTCCAATCCCTCCAACACAGCAGGATCCCCTAGATCCAGTCGCACAGAAACATGGCCAGGTGGGTTTTAAACGTCTCCAGAGAAGGAGACTCCACAAACCCCCGGGTAGCCCCTTCCAGGGCTCTGGCACCCTCACCGGGAAGAAGGCCCTTCTCACACTGATGTGGAACCTTCTGTGTTCCAGTTCACACCCACTGCCCCTTGTCCTATCAGTGGGTGCCCCTGAGCAGAGCCTGGCTCCGTTCCCCTGACACCCACCCTTCACATCTTGATCAGCATCCATGGGGTCAACCCTCAGGCTCCTTTTCTCCAAGCTCAAGAGCCCCAGCCCCCTTATCAGGGAGATTTGCTGGATCTCTACAAGGAGACAAGGGACCCGAGTTAGCCGTCCATAGATAACCATCACTTTTACACTCCGGACTTCCAGCAG
This sequence comes from Phoeniculus purpureus, assembly GCA_028565055.1. Classification (NCBI taxonomy): domain Eukaryota; kingdom Metazoa; phylum Chordata; class Aves; order Bucerotiformes; family Phoeniculidae; genus Phoeniculus; species Phoeniculus purpureus. The sequence continues at coordinate 3,675,093 of JAOXOE010000698.1, forward strand.
TTGAGCCTGAACGTGCCAGACGCTCTCACCAGCCCTTCGCTAGGGTACAAGCGGTAGGCAGAGCGCCCACAACACGGCGCTGGCAGCCTGGGGAAGGGCCCGGCGCCCACCCGCCTCTGTCAGCGTTTCACACCGGCCCGCTACGAACACCCGAGACACCCCTGCGCTCCCTCGCAGCGGCTGTTCCCTAGCGGACCCGGAGCGAGGAAGCGCCAGCAGGGCGCCCGCGGCGGCAGCAGGCCCAACTCACCAGGCCCCGAGCGGCTCCGCGGCAGCGGCCCCGCCGCCCCTCCTCCCGCTCCGGCAGCCCGAGCAGGCGCAGAGCCGCCCCCCCGACCGGCCCCAGGCTCCGCCTCCTCTCGCGGGCTGGCGGCGGCGGCCTCGCGCTCCGGTGCCGCCCCCTCGGCGCGCCGGGGGGGGCCTTCCCTGACACTGCCGAGGGCGAGATGGGGGGGGAGGCTCATCCTCGGCAAGTGGAGGCGGGTGTTGTCATTGGTTATTGGACCTACACATGGCTGAACGTGGGCCAGCAGCGTGCCCAGGTGGCCAACGAGGCCAATGGCACCCTGGCCTGGACTAGACACTGTGTGTCCAGCAGGAGGAGGGAGGTGATTGTCCCCCTGGACTCAGCACCGGGGAGGCCGCACGTTCAGGACTGGGTGCAGTTTTGGGCACCTCAGGATAAGGGAGACATCGAGGTGCAGGAGCGAGTGCAGAGGAGGGAACGAAGCTGGGGAACAACCTGGAGAATCAGTCTGATGGGGAGAGATGGAGAGAGTTGGGGCTGTTGAGCATCACCCACTTTCAATACGTTCCTTAGTCTCTGAAAAATCTCCACCTTTCTCTGGACTGGATGATCTTTCAAGGTCCCTTCCAACTCCAACTGTTCTGTGATTCTGTAATTCAGCCTCTGTCACTGCCCTATTTGCATGGACTTTCTTCATTCCTTCTCCTGGAGAGTTTCTAACGTAGCCTAACTTCCTTTCCTCGCTTCCATTTGTACAAAATCATTTCCTGCAATTCAAAACATAATTTGCTAAATAAAGACAAGGATTTCAGCAGTGTTCAATACGAGATGCTTCAAACCCTAGTGAAGTGCATACACAGAAATGCAGACACACCCCAAGCCTGTAGTACCGCAGGGGATTGCTGTGAACCAAAAGCATCGCTAGCTCTTGTCAGGAGGAACAGTTCTGAAATATCTCAACATGTGTCCCGGGTATCATCACTCTGAACTGAGAAATCCTGGTGCTTTAATGTTGGTGTTTCATGTTATAAAGGATGAAGAGCGTGACGTTTATTAAGATGTCACCTCAGGAACAGAAGTTACTGCCTGAACTGTGTCTGCCAGGGTACATTTGATTTGAGCTAGCAAAACACCCGTGGATTCAGTGAAAGGGACAGGGAATATCTTTCCACTTAGAAGACACGGAAGTCAAAGCATGTTTACCTGGGATTGGTGCCTGTGTTTGCTCCACCTTAGGCTCTGAAACTCAGTATTTTTTCTGTTTCTTAAGTGTTCTGGGATTTTGAAGATGCTCGGCAGATGTGCAGGTATGTAGTGAACACAGCTCGAACCCAAAGCAGACTTTATGAATAGTTCTTTGACCGAAGGAAAGAGTGAGTCAATGGCTCCACTGTTTTCTGAATTACAGCTTCAGAGGAACCACACAGGAAAAATCCAGATAATTTAAACACAAATGATGAGGGCTGACCATTCACCGGTGAGTTCTGCTAATACTAATATAGAGAGTCCTGATTTAGTACAAGTCTCTTTAGCTTGGAGAGAAGGAGCCTGAGGGGTGACCTCATTCATGCTGATCACCATGTGAAGGGTGGGTGTCAGCAGGATGGAGCCAGGCTCTGCTCAGGGGCACCCAATGATAGGACAAGGGGCACTGGGTGTGAGCTGGGACAGAGGAGGTTCCACATCAAGCTGAGAAGGACCTTCTTGCCTGTGAGGGTGCCAGAGCCCTGGAAGGGGCTGCCCATGGGGGTTGTGGAGTCTCCTCCTCTGGAGATGTTTCAAACCCACCTGGCCACGTTCCTGTGCAACTGGATCTACGGGATCCTGCTGTGGCGGGGGGATTGGAATGGATGACCTTTTGGGGTCCCTTCCAATCCCTAATGTTTTGTGATTCTGTGATCCATCACAGCATCAGACTGAAGCAAAAATTGACAACATATTCTTTTTGAGTACATGGATCATGAATTTTGCTTTCCACTTCTAAAGGTCATACCAGCACCACTAACTGTGACAGCAGAAATTCAGAATGGTCTGGAGAACCTGCCAAAGAGCTGCTAGGAACTAGACCTTCCACCAATCGTCCTGCTAAAACTGATGCCAATACTAATCACTGGGTTTAACCTTCATATTTCCCTGTTATATTTGGTCCCTCTTTGGCCTGATGAAGTCATAAATTTGCCTAGGTGACTCCCTCACACAACAACTATTACAGGCCATGGAAAGGCTATAACTGCATCTACAAAAGGCCAACTTGCTGCTGCCAAAGTAGAAGCCAAATTCAGGATGTCCCTGCTCCTGAGTGACTGCCAGCTGTGACTGTTGTCCTTGGAAGCTACTGGCAGCTGCTGCAAAACAGAGGATCTTTCCAACTCCTGTACTTTCTGCTTGCGACAGGATTGGTGGCTATGCATCCCCAGGATCCAAGTCTCAAAAGCTTCTTTCATGTCAGCCTTCAGCACCGCTCTGACTGTTACTATTGGGCTCTAGCCTACAGTTTAACCTTTTGAGTCTTCCTCTGTGTGCAGCATATTCAATTCCATAGAGTTTAATTAAAAAATGCATCTCATTTTTAACAGAAAAATACACCAGATGGCTTTCATTTCAAAAGGCAAAGTATTTCTTTCACTTTTCTCTCATCCCCACACTGCACTGTCCCTTCCCTATAAGTAATGCTTCCTCACTTACTTTTTAATGCCTAGAAAAGAACAAGTGAAAAGATTGTTAACATTTGCTATGGTTAATGACTTTGTTTTTCACAATTTTCTTCTCCAAAACACACAAACCTGGAGAGCTGGAAAAGCAGGGCTGCAGTCTCCTGACAGGTCACCTCTGCTACATAATGTACAGCTATTTGCAGCAGCCTGAAGAGGTTTTTCTGTCGCCTGGTAGGCCAGGGCTTTCAACTCCCTGATGAAGAAAGGCTGAGGGAGATGGGGCTCTTCAGCTTGGACAAAAGGAGCCTGAGGAGTGACCCCATGAATGTTGAGAAATATGTGAAGGGTGGCTGTCAGGAGGATGGAGCCAGGCTCTGCTCAGGGGCACCCAGTGATAGGACAAGGGACAGTGGGTGTGAACTGGAACACAGGAGGTTCCACATCAATGTGAGAAGGACCTTCTTCATGGTGAGGGTGCTAGAGCCCTGGCAGGGGCTGCCCAGAGGGGTTGCGGAGTCTCCTTCTGTGGAGATGTTTCAAACCCTCCTGGCCATGTTCCTGTATGACTAGATCTCGGGGATCCCACGGTGGTGGGGGGATTGGACTGGATGATCTTTCGGGGTCCCTTCCAATCCCTAATGTTCTGCGATTCTCTGAAGTGAAACCATACCTTAAATTTCTTGTAATTCCACTTGCTTATGTGTTTTTCTGTCTTTATCGACAAAGAGCAGGAGCATTAATCTAATTATAGTGTCGCTGGTTGACAGACTGGTCAGGTCTGGGACTAACTGGCTTAATTAGCAAAGTGCTAATAAACTGAAACAAAAGACAGAGGGTGGCTAACTGGGCCAGTAGGAATTTCACAGAATCACTGAACATTAGCGATTGGAAGGAAACTCAAAGGATCATCCAGTCCAACACCCCCACCACGTTGTCCACCCGTGGGCTCACTGCACGCGTAAGGACCACAGACAGCTGAATTTAAACTGACAGACTTGTCCTTCAGCAATGCAGTTAGTTTCCTAACTTTGTTTTCTGTGAGAACATGCAGACAATGTGTTATCTCAGCTTGGCAGACACTAATAGCTACGAAACTGGAGGGTGAGCCTCCAAAATGCCGGATACCTCACTGCCAACCTTGAACGACAGCTCCCTGTGTGTTTTATTAGGAAGATTCAAAGATGCCAGTAACCTTACAGCTGGCAAGTGGACTAACAGAGGGTAGTAAGACAGAACCCATGAATGCCTCCTTGTTAAGCAGGCCGGTTTGTGCTGTTCCAAGAGAGATCCGCCAAGAACTTTCCATGCAAACCTTATTTTTCTGGGATTTGTAACTTGGCTGCGAGAAAATCCAGCACAATAATGCTCACTTCAAAAGCCTTTGGATTACAAGCGGAAAAATACATTTTCACATTTTGAAATAAATTAAACTTCTGCTAAATAAGGAAAACAATGCAGCAACTTAGAGTTGCTTTACTGAAAAACCCCTCTGGCTAGCACGTTTGCACCCCAAGTGACTGTATGCTCCCTAATGCTTTGGGATGAAATCTGAAGCACAACAGCATGGAGGGAAACTTTGGTGCAGTACAGTCACAACTCCAGTGACATCTATTTTCTTTTTAAGAAAGACTGTAGGAAATACATGAGAAGGACTCATTGGATGACCTGTTGGACAGCAGCGTACGGAAAGGGACCTGGGGGTCCTGGTGGCCAACAGGATGGCCAGGAGCCAGCAATGGGCCCTGGTGGCCAGGAAGGCAAATAGCACCCTGGGGTGGATCTGAAGGGGGGTGGTTAGTAGATGGAGAGATGTTCTCCTCCCCCTCTACTCTGCCCTGTTGAGACCACATCTGGAATCTTGTGTCCAGTTCTGGGCCCCTCAGCTCCAGAAGGATGCAGAGCTGCTGGAGAGAGCCCATTATACCCAGGTCAGCTGAGTTGTATTAAGAATTAGCACAGATTTATTCCACTGAATTGTTGAGCAGATAGAACCACAGAACATCAGGGATTGGAAGGGACCCCAAAAGATCATCCATTCCAATCCCCCTGCCACAGCAGGATCCCGGAGATCAAGTTGCACAGGAACGTATCCAAGCGGGTTCTATGCTATCAACTCCCTTACTTTCCTCTGCTCATTCATCTTTACTACCACTCTTTCCAAACAATAATTAAGCTGCAATTAAATGACACCAGAACACTACTGTCCTGACAGAGCAGTCTCTCCTATTGACTGTGGATCTCATTCAGACAGACATGGGCTTCAGAGGAAACTGAAAGCAGGGCCAAAAAGCTGAAGTCTATTCACGCCCTGCTAATAAATCATGCATGTGCTCAGAACAAATGAGCTTTTATGAACCTTCAGATCTGTCTTCGCATGTAGAAGCTGAAGGAAAAAACAGTCACGTCACTGGACTACAGCTCACCAGGAGAAAGTGCAAGATTTAGCATTCACTCTCATTGAGACTTGGGGAAAAAAGCCTTGCAAACCAATTTAAACTCCTTACTCCCGGCTGAACAAACTGAAAACTACTGCCATGCTCATCTTCCTCTGCAGTGCAAGTAAAACATCATCTAACAGCCACCATAAAGCCAATAACGTCGCCTTTTACTTTTGTACAAAGCAGCTTTTGGAATGCAAATTTCTCCCCATACATTTATTTTACAGTGTGGCTAAACTAGCTCCAATATTTCAAATCTTAAATTCATCTGAAAATCATACTTAGGATTTTCTGCAGAAAACATCTCAGGCATTAGTGGCCACAAGAGAACTAATAAACCAACTTCACTTAATGGAAAAGGATAGGATCCATCCTGTATGTCTTGATGTTTATAATGAAATATATCAGTTACAGCAGGGTATTTGCTCTCCGCATAGACAACCTGGCAATGATGGCATGTCAGGGAGGAGAAAAGCCCTGGAATGAAGGACTGCTGTACGGCACATCTGGGAAGAGAAGTAATCTAAACCCCTAGCAAGAGTGCAATTCCACAGAAGATAGCCAGAGTGAAAACTCCATTAAAAAACTGAAAATCCATTTTAAAAAATCTCATCTGATACCAAGGACATCTTCCTGTGCAGCTGGATCTAGGGGATCCAGCTCTGGCAGGGGATTGGACTGGATGATCTTTCGAGGTCCCTTCCAACCCCTAATAACTGGATCTAGGGGATCCTGCTGTGGCAGGGGGATGTGGACTGGATGATCTTTCGAGGTCCCTTCCAACCCCTAATAACTGGATCTAGGGGATCCTGCTGTGGCAGGGAGATGTGGACTGGATGATCTTTCGAGGTTCCTTCCAACCCCTAATGACTGATCTAGAGGATCCTGCTCTGGCAGGGGATTGGACTGGATGATCTTTCGAGGTCCCTTCCAATCCATCATGTTGTGTGATTCTGTGAAAAAGACAAACCAACCAACCAGCCACGAGTACCACAGGAGAGGAGAGGTTTTGCCTCTCAAAGGCCACAGGAAGCTGTTGCCTGGTTGATGGCCATGGAAATTAGGCAGCTGAGAGTTTAAATTTTTGTTTTCCTGCTTCATGGAAATAAATTAGGGCCAAGTATTAGGAGAAGTGACTGTTAGGTACAACACTCAATTCTCACTTAGCAGGTTTTTGGCTGTAGTGATCACAGAACCACAGAACAGTAGGGATTGGAAAAGACTTCAAAATATCTAGTCCAATCCCCCCAGCCCGAGCAGGATCCCATCAGTAAGTGAGCTGAGGTAGCTATTGCTTGACCTTTTCTATTTTGAGTGTTTAATCCACCATAAAAAACCCCTCACATGAAGCTTTATCTTCTCTACTGGAATCTGTAAAGTTAGTAAACTCTTCCCTTTTAAACACCTCAGAACTTCCTGATTCAAAACTAAGGGAATTCTTCAAAAGAACAATGATGTAACTGCTCTTATACTTTCGGATCGCTCTGAACCAGGAAAGCACACTCCCCAAACCGTGCTTTGAGAACGCTCCTAGTCTGCAGAAGCTACAGACGTGCATCTCAAAAATAATGCCAAAGAAGTTTAGTTATTATCAAGGGAGTGATCGAATTAACTACGAAAAATACGTCTTCGCCTTTAAAGTTTTCCCGGTTATACCATGACTTAGAAAGAAGTGCATTTAATACTCTATCTTAGGTTTAAGGAGTTGGAGTATCAGAAACCCCATTTCACAAGGCATCCCGAGGCTGTGCTAACCTTGCAGAATCAACTACAGGATGACCTGTTCAGCCACACACACCCAACCCAAAACCTGCTCAAGTCAAGAAGCACGTTTCCTGTTTCACATTGGGACCTAACTGGTTCTTGGTCTGCATGTTGGCAGTCTGGCAGTACCACATCAAGTTGTGCACACTGCCTCTTTGCCAGAGGTTACAGGCCACAGGCTACACCCCTCCCCTCAGCCATTTCTGTCACGACTGATACCCTCTGAGCTATGGTGAACAGATGGCATCATCTTAAATAGGCAAATTTGATAGCAGCAATTAAAGGTAATAACCCCACTATTACTGGGGTTACTAGGAATAATACCCAGACTAGGAGTTATTCCTGGTCTCTTTCCAACATCAAGGCTGAAGCATTACATGGCAGAAGAGTTGGTATGCCCTGCTCTAATGCATAATACAAAATGGGAATGTGTGGTGGGTCTTGCTCTGGATCTCCATGTGTCCCACCTTGGGCAACCACTAATGTGAGTCAGTCACACAGGAACTTGGCCAGGTGGGTTTGAAACGTCTCCAGAGAAGGAGACTCCACATTCCCCCTGGGCAGCCCCTTCCAGTGCTCTGACATTTGCTAATTTAGGGGTGAAAAAAAAGGTTGAGTAGCTAATAATGGCTGTAAATCAGGAGTCATCCTTTAGCCACCAAGAAAGCTCAGCCAGATTAAAAACACAACCCACCACATTCTACTGGCAACTAATGATTTTTGGCCAATTCAGCTTCTTGAACTGGCAGAGCTCACCACACAGGTGCTAGAGCACCCAGGTAGTCCCCGGGTCACAGAATCAGAGAGCATTAGGGATTGGAAGGGACCTCGAAAGATCATCTAGTCCAGCCCACCCACCACAGCAGGATCAACGTAGACCACAGAACACTGGGGATTGGAAGGGACCTCGAAAGATCATCTAGTCCAGCCTGCCTGCCACAGCAGGATCCCCTAGATCACAGAACACTGGGGATTGGAAGGGACCTTGAAAGATCATCTAGTCCAGCCCACCCACCACAGCAGGATCCCCTAGATCACAGAACACTGGGGACTGGAAGGGACCTCGAAAGATCATCTAGTCCAGCCTGCCTGCCACAGCAGGATCCCCTAGATCACAGAACACTGGGGA
>JAOXOE010000698.1:3683424-3707104 GCA_028565055.1 Phoeniculus purpureus
ACCTTCTTCATGGTGAGGGTGGCAGAGCCCTGGCAGGGGCTGCCCAGGGGGGTTGTGGAGTCTCCTTCTCTGGAGACATTTAAAACCCGCCTGGCCGTGTTCCTGTGCAACTGGATGTAGGGGATCCTGCAGTGGCAGGGAGATTGGACTGGGTGACCTTTTGAGGTCCCTTCCAATCCCTAATGTTTTGTGATTCTGTGATTAGTAACACTAATTATTGTCACTAATATAATGGAAGTAATAGAACAAGGTAGATAAAGTATAAAAATCATAAGGAATTTATCTGTTCAAAAATATTTCCCCTTATGACAGTAAAGATAAATTACTTACCGGAGGCCTAACTAGTACAGAGTCTTGTGTCAGCTTTTAAAATCTTAAAAAATACCTAAACATACCTAAACTATGACATTTTAATGACATTTTCATACAAAAGTTTGAAATCACCTTTCTAATTTAAATAATTTCCATTAAACAGCTGGTAAAGAAACAGCTGGCTTTAAAATGCAAATTAAATTATGAAAGTTTTAGACTGTCAGGTTTAGCTGAAGTGTTAAAGAAAGACCCAGGAATTTAAAAAACTAAAGCAGCAGTAAAATATTAGTCAGTGCCTATGAGAAATGAGTCTGTCCCTTTATTCAGGGTGTCTGTGTTTAATGGTAAGCTGGGATGCATATAAGCTAGTCCAAGCATGAAGGGCAGTAGGACACTTGTATGGAAAGCCAACTTTGTCCCTCAGTTATCAAGATAAGAAACCTGTCATTTCTCTCATTCACTCTGTCAGCCTTGAGATACTCCAAGCAGACTTACCTCTGGGTTGTACACCCCATATATCAGGAAGATGAAGAGACCCTGTAAAATAAAATGGAGGGAAAAAGCTGTTAACTCTAATCATTTCAGCAGTAGAAATACCTGAAATAAACTTCCCTGGGAACAGACAAAAGAAGACACACTTCATCAAGGTCAATTTATTTTTCTATTTTTCAACATTATCAGCTGTACCTTGAGCATTTATTTGATAATGTGGGAGTGCATCACCTGCAGTGTCTGCGGCATTCAGCTGGTTGGCAATGAAGCTCTGAGCACTAAAGGATCTAAAATAGTAATTAGAAAAATCAGATTTGTCTTCTGAGCGAAGCTACTAAATGAATTTTTTTAAAGGTGAAAAAACATGGACTTCCTACAGCAAACTGAGGGGGGACAAACAGCTCTACTTCTGGAGTTTTCTTCCAACTGAAATTAGAAAATTATATACAACCCAATATATGTGTGTGTGTTCCTGCAAATATATTGACAAGTATCAAGAGTCTCTATATGAGACTCTATATATGCCTCTATATAGAGTCTCTGTCTGATCACAGAACGTTAGGGATTGGAAGGGACCCAGAAAGAGCGAGTCCAATCCCCCTGCCACAGCAGGAAGTCCATATCCCCCCACTTGATCATTTTAGACATTTAAATACAAACAAGACCTGTAAGAGGATAGGAAATAGAAGGCAACTAAGCAAACAATACATGTGGTCTATGCGTTCAAACTGTTGTTAGAACTGTCCTGACAACTTGCTTCAAATTGGTGTATTAGACAAAACAAGCTGAAAACAAAACACACCTGGACGTGTTGCTGTGCAACTGGATCTAGGGGATCGGGCTGGATGATCTTTTGAGGTCCCTTCCAATCCCTGATGTTCTGTGATTCTGTGAACACTTTCCTCACTGGCTTTCTCTGAATGTTTTCACCTTGATCGGAGGATGTGTTTCCAGGATCTAAGTCAGAGGTTCATTGTTACTGATCCTTGCAATCTGCAAGCAGAATCCTGGAAAATACAGGTAAATTACTAGGAAGAACAGAATATCAAATGGAAATCAAATGTAAAAGATAAAGTTTCTTAAGAAAATACCTCCGTGACTCAGATTCACCAGGTGCTTTTCACCCGTTTCTAAAATTACTAGTAAAGCAACTCGTTAGTAAAGCAAAAGTTCTTACTATTTAAAGTGACTGCTTGACTATATCAAGAAAAAGCACTTTCAGACAGAAACTACATTTGAGTAGCGACCAAAAAAACCCCACTTCATAATCCAGCATGTAAATGACTTGAAGACAGAACCACAGAACATTAGGAAGGGACCTTCAAAGATCATCCAGTGCAATCCCCCTGCCAGAGCAGGGTCCCCCAGATCCAGTCACACAGGACGTCATCCTGCTTGTTTGTAAACAGAACAATCAGAATCCAGGATCTTGGCAATTAAGATGAGCTAATTACTAATTATTTTGTAGAATAAAATCCCTGTTATTGCTTTACCTGGAGTGGGCGATTTGGAGTCACTTCACAGTATCATCTCCCAGGTACATTTAGGTTGGGGGAAAAGCACTCCAAAAATCCAAAACCACCAGAAACTTTATCTAAAGCTGTACCCACAGTAAAATTACCTTTATCTGAGATAAAAGTAAATATCACAGAACCACAGAGCATTAGGGATTGGAAGGGACCTCGAAAAATCATCCAGTCCAATCCCCTTGCCACAGCAGGATCCCTAGATCAAGCTGCACAGGAACATGGCCAGGCAGGTTTTAAATGTCTCCAGAGAAGGAGACTCATGAATTGCACAAAGTAAAATGAGCCCTTTATAACTGCATCAAACACAGGCACCTAGCAGCTGATTAATCAAATTATTCCTCATGGAGTAAAACAAGCAGCACCACTGGTATTTTGTAACTGAGTCTTCTTTTAAAAACAAAACCTCTGCAAACAAAGTCCCTTAGTTGAAACTTTTACAGAAACACTAAGTTTCTAATAGTCCAGAAAGGCATCAGTGATAGCGTTTAATGTTAGTGCTAGTAACTCAAATGCAAATCACATCAAACACAAAAACATAAGCTGCTATTTATTTATCTGGTCAGACCTGCTTTATCCATACACTTCAAAGAAAGGGTAAAGCACACACATTTATGTTCTCTCGTCTACATTTCAGGTTCCCAGGATTTGACGGATTTCCCTCCTAGGCAGGAGGCTGCACTGGCAGATGCCATAGGAAGAAGCAGAAAGCAATCAGCTGAAGAAAAACTACCCAGAAAAGCCCGCGATCCTTTCTCAGGCTGCTCCCCGAACAGTGAGTAAAATCACATGCTGGTTGTTACTTACGTACTGTTATGAGTGAAAAGGCTGAACAAAACTGTCAGACCAAACAGCATTGCTTGCTGCAACGTACAAATCTACGCACGCTGCCTTCAAACACACTGCCAGGCTGTCTGTTTCACCTGAAAAGTCACAGATTATGTTTCTAAGTATTCCTCAGCCTTTTCCAAAATCTGTGAGTCTCATGTAATCGCAGACAAACAAACTAGCTGGTTGGTTTATTCACTTCAGTTTGGATATTCAGCAAACTTGCAGAAAATACAGAAACAAATGATAAAAGGATCCAAATGTGAAACTGAGGTGCCAGATTTTTACTTCTCTCAGGCTTGATTCCAGCTCATGGAAGTTTTTAACTGTTGGAGATAGGAAGTGCTGTGGCCATTCTTATCTTAGTTTGTCTTGCAGACTTCTGGGAGGTCTTTGTGTCTCGTTTTGTTTTATTCGGGGTGGGGAGGGAGGCTGTTACCTGCGGTGTGGTTCTACGAGCAGCTGCCTCAATACTTTGGTTCTCTGGAGATGTTTAAAACCCACCTGGACACGTTCCTGTGCAGCTTGGTCTAGGTGATCCTGCTGTGGCAGGGGGATTGGGCTTGATCTTTCAAGGTCCCTTCCAATCCCTTGTGTTCTGTGAATCTGTGATTTGGTTGCTCAGCCTGGTCAGATGTTTCTTTGGTCTCTGAGAATTAGGGTTGTGTCAAGGTAGCAATTTTATCCAGACTGTTTATTGTCATAAACTGTTGGAATTAAAAAATGCTGCGTTGAAAAGCACTGAAGATGTTTGTGTTCCAATAGGGTAAAGCATTTCTATGTGCTAAGTAGGACATAAAGACACAATGAAGCCTTCTACTGCCTTGGAAAGGTTAATAGTTTCTAGGCAGAAAACATGAGTAGAGAAAGGAGAAGGTACAAGCACATCTGTTGTTTTTGAGGTCTCAGAGAAGAGGATGACATGTTCCTAGTAGGCATTAGCTAGAAGTTGTAAACCTTTGGCTGAGCTAAAATCCTGCCTTTTGGAGACTGAGGAACAGTCAGTTCAGTTGTATTTGTCCCTGCGCTGGGTGTAAATGGATTAGCTCAGCTTTTACATGTGGCAGCTCTTAACAGGATTGTCCTTGCTATCTTGAATAAATCAGCCTATGGACAGTTGTAATCTTTAGCAAGTTTGTCAGGATCTGTTCCAATTTGGGTGGTACCGCCGAAAGCTGACACTGTTATCAGAAGTTCATTCTGCTTTAGGGCAACAGAAATCTGCACGGCAGCTCTTCTATCAGAAGTTCCTTTCCTGGGTTTTAATGTTCCCCTCAGTGCATTACTATTTAATGCTTTTTTAAAAGCTCCCTTTCGCGGACAGCATTCAGACAGCTGAATTCAACCCTAAACAATAAATTACAACCAGTTTTTGGTGCCGTGGGGCATTTTAAACTGATACCTGTGTGCTTTTGAGTGTCAGCACTCTTTTCACATCCCCCTTTTGGCATCTATGGAATTACTTCATCCTTCTGTTAATTTTTAAGCCTTCGATTCTTTCATTTGTTTGACATAACTGAAAAGGATTTTCAAGAATTCTCAGCGACTAAAATACAAACTGGAATGCTTCAAAAGGTCAAAGAAATCACAGAACCATTCCGGTTGGAAAAGAAATAAAACCCTATTAGTAAAATATGCATTTAAACACTATATAGAACTGCAGAAGAATTATAATAAATAGAAATAATTCTTCAGAAATTAATACCAAATTAAATAAATAAATATTTTAAAGCATATTTCTGGGATGAGCTTGGTTTTCATTATGGGAAAAGTTTGCATTACAAGGGAATTTCTGCTCTGTGGGAGACAGATATGAAGCTGAACTCATCCTGCTTATGTTTTCATAAAGTAAAAACATTAGTTTATATAAGCTAAAAATTATCAGCTACATTTTATAACTAAGATTTATAAACTAAAAAGTGTAAAGTTAAATCTATAACTAAGAATTATCAACTAAGATTTATAACTAAGAATTATACTTTAAATTTTATAATTAAAATTATAAACTAAAACTTATAAACTCAAATGTATAAACTAAAAAAATAGTTTATAAACTAAAATGCTAATGCAGCAGTGGAAAGTGCAGACTGGATATAAAACTCTTTTTATTGACATAAACAGTGTTCCTGTAATCACAGAACATTAGGGATTGGAAGGGACCTCCAAAAGGAAGTTTTTGAATTGCTGTCTCGCAGGACAGCTTCAGCTCTCATAGTTACCACAGAACATTAGGGATTGGAACGGACTCTGAAAGATCATCTTAGTCCAATCCCCCACCACCACAGCAGGACCCCCTAGATCCAGTCACACAGGAACATGTCTAAGCACGTTTGAAACTTCTCCAGAGAATTGAAACGTCGCCAAAGAAGGAGACTCCACAACCCCCTTGGGCAGCCCCTTCCAGTGCTCTGGCACCATCACTGGGAAGAAAGTCCTTCTCATACTGATGTGGAACCTCTTCTGTTCCAGCTCACACCCACTGCCCCTTGTCCGGTCATGAGATGCCCCTGAGCAGAGCCTGGCTCCATCCTCCTGACACCCACCCTTCACAAATTGATCAACATTAATGAGGTCACCCCTCAGTCTCCTTTTTTCCCCCCTGTGTGTTTAGAATGAAAGGAAATTTTCACATCAAAAAAAAAAAAATCAAAAGGGTGTAAGGAGCTCCTAGCAGTCATCTGTCCACCTCCTTCTAAGGAACTGTGGGCTGCTCAAGTGTCAGAATAGGCTGTCCTGAGGCAGATGCAGCAAATATCTGGTGCGACTCGTAAACCGCTGTCATCCAACAGGGGTTTTTTATCTGCCTTACCAAGTTCCTATTGGAGCATCTAGATAAGCCTGTGTTGATCTACCTTTTGAGGTGATCAGGGTCTTTCTTCCACCCGTGTTTGAAGATCACAACTTGCCCTTTACAGTAAGTCTACAAGCATTACAGTCAGGGTTACAAGATTTATGGCTTTTTAATGGAAATTTGCCAAACTAGAAAAAGGTTTCCTGCTTCTGCTGCTTCTTTTGTAATGCCCAACAGCATACAGAGTGTGCACAGCCAAAACGTGAAGACAGGGATCTTGTCTTCATCAAATTAATGACTATCATCATCACATATCACTACATCCTTTTTTAAAAGTATCAATACAGCTCAAATCACAGAGACAGATGACACTGTCATGCTTAAAAAAAGAAATCAAACCAGCATCTACTCAGAGCTTGGTCTGGCTAAGCAATTGTATGATTCTAGAGCTGTAGCTGAAGTGTCTTTCTACAAAACCTTGTACAAAACCATGCTGGATGTTGGGGGAAAAATGGCAAATGTCATTGTATCTGCTTACTTCTGCCAGCTTATAACTTCTTCCAGCTGCTGTCTAATCTTTGTGCTCATTATTAGCTCAGGGATTACCTGCTCTGTTATAAAACCATGTTTTCTCGTTATATAAAAATTTCTCCAAGTACTTCTACTGAGCTAGGGAGCACATGGACAAGTGGATTTGACAGAGCACTGGCAGGGGCTGACCAGGGAGGTTGTGGAGTCTCCTCCTCTGGAGACATTTAAAACCTGCCTGGCCATGCTCCTGTGCGATTGGGTCTAGGGGATCCTGCTGTGGCAGGGGGTTGGACTGGATGGTCTTTGGAGGTCCCTTCCAACCCCTAATGTTCTGTGATTGTGGGATCATCTTAGATTTTCTTCATCATTCTGCAGCAAAATTGCTCAGTTGTAACTCGTGTTCTTTTCTAAACCAGACCTGCTCCATGAATGCAGAAGGCACAATGGCTTCTGGTTGCTTGTGCACAATCAAGCTGTCTTAGCTATTTAGATTTGCACTGTATGATTTGTGTCCCAAACATGACTTGGAAAGTGCTTTCAATTGTGTGTTGTGGCAATTAGAGTAGAACCCGCCGTGCTTATGTGCTCGGAAGGGCTCTGGTTTTCCTGCATGTTGTGCAAGGAAGCCTTAAACTGTTCAGTTAGCGAAGGCAGCTGACTTTCAGAAAAAAACCTGAGCAACAGTCAATACAAGATGGGATCTCAGGTATAATTAATAAAAAGAACTTGCTGCACTACACCAAAACCACCATTAAACTGTAGGACTCTGTAAATCACCGAGTTTTCAATCAGTATTTGAAAACAGGCACTGAAATCAATCAATACTTCAGGATTGACCCAAATTAAATACATCCTCAGTCCTTAGATCAAAATAAACTGGGGGGGGTGTGTTTAAGAAGAAAAAGGAAACATTTAAAATCTCATTTGTCATTTTCTTAGACTTTTTAAAGACCTCACAAACATATGTTGTAAAACGATGGCATTTACAAGGATGAGGATATTAAGACATACTTTTTACACCTAAAAACTCCCCAGATGTTCAAGGTTCTTTCCGAGAAAACCCGTCTGAGTATTTGGTGCAAGTTCACGTGATTCCTGTTGAACTCCGTTTTCATTCCTGCGCGGCACTGCATTTAGAATCCAGTTAACCAAGAGGGGCGTGTGAAAGAGGAAAGGAAACGGGAATGTAAGATAGGAATGACAAAAAAGAGACACGGTCCTATTTCCGTCTTTGTTTGCAGACCAGACAATGTGCTCCAACAACACTCTCTCTGAGAAGCAGTCATTTCAGCTTTGTGTTCCAAAAAATCATCGCATCTGCCTTTCCCCCCCCCAATTCTTATTGACTATCCATAGCTACGGCAGAAACTTTTCCTGTCAGCCTTCCCACACTTCTCATAGCATCCTCCTGCTCAACATTACACATGAAAGGAACAGCAGACGCTTGATGAGACACGGAGTAACACAGGGGCAACGTGAAAAAAAGGTGGGGGGGACGAGAGAAAGGAAAGAGTCAAACAAGAACGGGAGCAGGAGTGCCAAGGCAGGCAACTGCATCAGGCTGCTCAGACAGGTGTGATAAAAATAGATTGGAACAGATGGGCTAAAGACCAGAAACTAAGTCCCAAACGCAGCCAGCAGAATAGCTCTTGAAATACAGCTGTGAAGGGAAACAACGGTTCTACAGCTTTCAAGGTCCAACAGAGGTTATAAACAGCATCTCGGTACAGGGAAGGAATTAATTGAATGCACATAATATTAAATCCTCCTTTCAAAACAGACAGTAGCGGATGCCATTCCAGCCAGTCTTAATTGAACCAGAAAACCCCTTTAAAATGTACAACAACAGAACAGCACAACTAAAACCTCATTTACCTCTGCACAGCGCGATCGAAGTTGGACCACTCAGGGAAGCACTGAAAGCAGCTGGAGTCAGAGAGCCACTGCAATGCAAAAAGAAAGAAAGAAAGAAACAGAAATTCTGATGGTTTTTCTACTGGTTTCTTACTGGGACAAGTCTTTTTTTTAATTATTACCAATACACAATTAATTTTTAAATATTTTAATTAAAATATGAAATCATTCTGTGCTTAAAGATTCTGGAGCCTCATTCATTTGTCTGTGCATGCCACAGCTGCAATTTACCTGAGCTCAGGCCAGACCATAATGGTTCCAGTTACTTTTGAGAAACTCGTATATCAAAGGGTAAATAAACAAAAAACCTCAGGAGTTTCTTAAGACCCAGAGATTTGTGCAGTAATTGTAGGACAGCAACGTTCACCAGGACTTCTAAGAGTAAAGTGGGGAGTTCATTGTCGAGATGGAGCTGGTTTGGGTTTTTGTTTCCTTAAATTAGTTAAATTAAGAAAAGTCAAATCTACAGAACTTTAAAATCAGATTTAATATTTGGAAATGTCCAGTTAGCCTGGAGAACTCAGCGATGGAACGTGATGCTGAATGGAAGAGGCAATTATCCTGCTGTGGCCGGGGGATTGGACTGGGTGGTCTTTCGAGGTCCTTTCCAATCCCTAACGTTCTGGGATTCACAGAATCACGGAACAACATATCCGAAGGGACCACAGGTATCACCTAAGTCCAAATTTCTCAGCTAAAGACAATATCCAACCCTTACTTGATATCCCCAAATTCCTTCCAGTCCCCAACGTTCTGTGATTTCAGGGTGTAATCTGTCTAATAGCAAAGGAGGGGTGTTTTGTTTCCAGATAGTTCCTCCAAATATTTTACATTTTTCTTCTAGGCAGGATTTTTCCCCATGAAAGGCTAGATCACGTGAGATATTAATTTCCAGAGACGTACTTCTAATGGCAATAAGCCGTGCAGGGTGTACGCTGCCAGACTTACCGGCAAGCCTTGGGAGTGATTGAAAGCACTTGGTCTTCAGGCTGTTTCTGTTCAGTGTTCCCAGGATATGCACCAACAGCCCACAAACACACATCTCTGTGGGCATTATTACTGCTACGTGTTAATCGCCACAGCACTCTGATGTCGGTCACTAGTCGTTCCCCTACAGCTGGAGAGAACTGCAAAACAAACATTGTGATTGCAATTAAAAGACCACAGTGTCTTCACAGAATCACAGAACCTCAGGGATTGGAAGGGACCTTGAAAGACCATCCAGTCCAATCCCCCCGCCAGAGCAGGACCACTTCTTGAGGAAACAATTTCCAGTCCAACGAGGAAATATTTTCAGACTTCAAATCACTAACTTTACCAGCCCAGCCAACCTGAGATTCAATTGTGCGATTCTCTACTAAAAGCTGATCATAAACACAAAACTACAGGGCATCTAAAAAAGTGCAATAAAGAAGAAAAACATATAGACCACTAAAAATATTAAAAACTATTATTCCATTTATTAAAAATAAAAAAAAATCAATCTTATCACAAACTAGGTTGGCATTTCAGTGCCTCGACAGCGCCAGATGCTTTTTTAAGTTGACTTCCTCAATTTACAGAGAGTAAACATACAATTGTCTCTCTTTTTTCAGTCTCAATGTACAGCAGAGTGAAAGCCAAGGGTGTCTGAAATTCAGAGAGTGCAATTCTTTGTGCCAGTTCCCACACACGTGTGTTTTGCCTGAGCCGTCTGTGTTTCTGACACCACTCTCCACTACTGCTCGTGTGCCTGCAAGGGGTCGGTGCGTTACCTCCCGTACGTGAGCACAAGGTGCAACGCTGATTGTACTGGCGGCGTGAGGCGTTTGCTTTGGCCGGTGGACTGAGGACGAGAACACTGGCTTACATGATTACTTCTGTTTCATAGTAATTTGATGTCGAGCTCATTACGGAGCACGGGTAAGAGCCGCAGTGCATCCGTTCTGGAAGTTCAGGGGCTCCTACAGAATCCGGCGTGATTTGTTTATGATGTGGGTGATGATAGACTGTCAGTTACTAATAAATGGTAAATAAAAAAGTAACCTGTGATATTAAAGTCCTACATTAGCCGCATTGTGATTAAATTGCGGTAACAGCAGCAGCTATAAACCTTTATAGAATCTCCTCAGCCATGCAGTAATTCTCCTAACTATACTATTATGTAGAGCACAAATATTTCTTTGTAAGTCCGAAGCAATACATCAGGGAAGCATTTACTGCTAAAGCTAGATTGAGAGTAAATGCATCTTGGGTTGCTATGAATAAAGCTCTAGCTTCTCATTACTTTATGACAAGACACAGAAATTCACTTTACTTTTCATTTAGGCTTTTCTGCTCCAGTTTATAGATGTATGCCTTCACGCTTTTATTCCCTTCTCGCTTCAGCCGTACATAATAAATGATTATAAATTTTCACATTTGACCACCTCGCTGCTGGGCTCACGCTTAATACACAAAGTTAGGGAGCTGCAGGTAAAAATCTCACAAACACTTTTATTTATGATGTTGTCCTTGGTAACGGAAATTTCAATGTACTGAAATGAAAAGTATGATTAAAGGGATACGACGTCCTGACAAGGATAGTAGAGGGCAGCCTTCTATTTCCCACTGAAAATATATAATACTTTTCTGACATCAATTTCATAGAGAATAGACATGGGCTAGTCAGGGAAAAAAAGAGACACACACATGTTTCTAACTTCAGGGCTGGTTAAAATGAAACCTGTTCCAGAAACATTCTGAGTTCCACAGATTTCAAATGCAAGCCAGGCATCGCTCTAATTTTGCGTAGACAAGATACTTTGCGGTAAAACAAGAAAAACTAAGTCTTCCTGATAATTTTCTGCTAAATGTACAACATAAAGCACAATCTTCTCTCATTTCCTTTTGTCACTGTCCCCATCATTTCACCAGTACATTAGGATTTCTTAGCTAGAGCTTTAGCCTCATTTTGATTCTTTATTAATTTTAACTAAGTCCCATGCAGTTGGAAAGCTGTGACATACTTTATGCATTTTAGAAGTACTACCCTAGTAGGGACTGATTTTAATTTGTTTAATCACAAATCATTAGCGATTGGAAAGGACCTCGAAAGATCATCCAAGTCCAATCCCCCTGTCAGAGCAGGATCCCCTAGACCCAGTCATTAGGGATTGGAAGGGACCTTGAAAGATCATCCAAGTCCATTCCCCCTGCCAGAGCAGGATCCCTTAGACCCAGTCATTAGGGATTGGAAGGGACCTCCAAAGATCACCCAGTCCAACCCCCTGCCAGATGCAGGATCCCCTAGACCAAGTTGCACAGGAACATGGCCAGGTAGGTTTAAACCCATTTTGTTTTCTCAAAGGAAATAAAAAGAGGTGTGAAGATATCATACAGTGTTAAGAGGACTGATTTATGCTGTTTAGGTGTAAATGAGGGAACTGAATTAACTCTGAGGTTATGCTACTGACATCTGTGGGTTTAGATCACATGAATTTGTCCACCTGGGGAGGCTGCAGCTTGAGCACTAGGTCCAGTTTGGGGCACCTTGGGACAAGGGAGACATCAAGGGCCTGGAGCAAGTGCAGAGGAGGGCAATAAAGCTGGAGAATCCATCTGATGGGGAGAGCTGGAGAGAGTTGAGGCTGGTTAGTTTGGGGAAGAGGAGGCCGAGGGGAGACCTCATCGATCTCTACAACTATCTGAAAGGCCACTGCAGAGATGTTGGTGCTGGGCTCTGCCATTCCATTATGAAGCCAAAACCCCGTAGATGCACACTCAGAACGTTCTTCAGCCTGTACTTGTAGCTGTGTCAAATCTTTCTCACTACTGGGATCTGCAAATATTTGCTGACAGGTTCCATTCGTTGGCCACCTGTCACCGAACCCTGAAAAACACCCGATGTCTTGTGTCAGTTGTTAAAAACAGCCACAAATTGCAGTGAAAACAAAATTACCAGCAATTATCATTTGAACGTCGGTCCTAAGCCGTTTCAGATTTACTGTTCCTCGAAGGTTTTCACCTCGCTGTTGTCTCCTCCTGCCTCGCCCCACAGTTATAAGCGACTGTGATCATTTCAATTATGTCTTTGACAATCGTTACAGTAGAGCAGTGTAGCTCGCTGAGCGCTCCGCGCAGTGACCTCACTGAGCAACGCTGCGTTCTGAGTGCCTTTTAATATTTGCAGCTTGAAGCCTGTCAAAAACCACCCCCTTTAGACATGTGGGATCAATTATGTGGAGTAAAGGGAACAGGTTACAAGTTCCACAGTGGAGCTCATGCTTTCTTTTTAACTTGCTAATGTCTCTGATCCCTCCGTTCAAAAGCACTTTAATCAACGCTCCCATATTAGGTTTTTTCAGCCTTCCTATTTACCAGGCTGTAAAAAGTGTTTAGCAATCAATTATAGCCATCAAGTTGATACGGTGCAGGGCTGGAGGTGGTTTAAGCTCCCTACTACAGCCAAAGAGTTTGGGAAAGCCACACCGGGAGCAAACTAGCTTTTCCCTTTCCGACTTGCTAGCAAAAGGACAGCTTAATTAACGCATGAAAACTCACCTCCTCCAGCTTTCTGAGCCCACTGACAGCTGTTCTTTTGGGCCTCAAGAGCATGGGCTTTATTTCTTCAGGCCCTCGCCGTGTGCACATCCCGTGTGAATAAGAAACGTCACAATCAAGTGATCGCATTAGATGAATTTGATCGTGATCACAGGGCCTAACTCATTGCTGGAACAATAACCTACATCTGGACCTGGCTGCTGATATCTAGTATGAGATATGGGTCAGCGAACATAAGTGCCCTATCTGTAATCATAAAAAGAGAGATAATACAGAGGATGCTAAACTATTGCTGTGCCTCCCCTTCATCTTACGAGGAAATTGATGGTCCATATTCTCTAGGATAGGGAGAGCATGTGGCTGATTAGGAATCAGGGCTTTGGTCTGCCTACACAGTTTTTTAAGATGCTTCTCCTCTCTTACCACTCTTCCTGAGAGCATAATAAGGGTAGATTCCCCACAACTCAACTGCAGCATTGATGGGGTGGGGAGCATCTTTTTCATTCCTTTATTGCCCCAAATACACCGCTCCACTCGTTCTAAGTTCTTGGGCAGCTCAGCAGCCCTACCTGCTCTTCTTAGGGTTCACACAGAGACCAAGTTTTTTGCTTGTGGAGATCCTCCAGGCTGTGTGTTTCTTGCAGAGGACCTCTGCAAATCACCTGCTAAGCTAGGGGGAAGAATTGGAGCTTTGGCTGCCACTGTCTCTGACAGGCAGCAGGAAACCTCATTTTAAAAGGATTTTGCTTTCACAAACATTAGTCTCATGACATCTACCCAGGCCAAACAGACTCTTCTCAGTACCACTGTGCCTAGATGAAAACCACCCAAACCCCACGAAAGGCCATTTCACTGACGTCTGGGTTTTCACGCAAGTGCTTACTCAGAACAGCAGCTAAATGGGGAACGCAGAGGCTTTTTCCCCTTCATTGTCATCGTCAAAAATAGGACAACCAGGATTCTTCCAAAACTCTACGTAGTAAAGTCTGTAGTGACCATAACACCTACTTCATGTGTCTCAGCACCCATGCTGCAGAGACAGTGAATGTCCAAAACCCTTAGATCCCACCTAATGGGCAGCTCAGGGTTGACTTGAACTGGAAATACAGAAGAAACAGGCCCAGAGGGTCTTGTGTGGAAAGTAATTTCCTAACACAGCTGGTGAGTGAAACAACTAGAGAAGGCTCCCTGCTAGACCTGTAGTTTGTGAATAGATAAGAACTACTGGGAGGTGGGAGGGTTGCAGGTCATCTTGGGCTTAGCCATGGTGAGACTGCAGGTTTCAATTCTTGGAGAACTACCTCCTTGGGCTTACAGAGGGCAGATGTTGAACTATTCAGAGGACAGGTTGAGAGAGTCACTCCTGAAGGACATCTTGGACATTCCTCGAGATGGGAATCTTCGAAGCACAGGAACAGGCCATACCTGAAGGGTCTGGAGCACAAGTCCTGTGAGGAGCAGTTGAGGAACCTGGAGTTGTTTAGCTCTGAGAAAAGGAGGCTGGGGAAAGTGGATCTTATCACTCTGTACAACTACCTGAAAGGAGGTTGGAGCAAGGATGGAGACAACGGCTTGTCCCCGGGGGTAAACAACAGTACCAGAGGAAATGGCTGAGAGTTGTGCCAGGGGAGGTTTAGGCTGGATGCTAGGAAGAATTTATTCACCAAAAGGGTTATCGAACGTTGGAGTAGACTACCCAGGGCAGTCACCATCCTTCAACATATTTAAAGGGCACATAGATGTAGTGCTGAGGGACATGGTTTAGGGGCAATCTGGTAGTGCTGGGTGAAGGGTTGGAACTGACCTTAAAGGTCTCTTGCAACCAAAGATACCGAGTGATTCTGTTAAATGATCCAAGAAAATCCAGACTGATGTAAGCTCTGTCAGAGAGCCAGAGCAAGGAAGTTGTACGGTTGTACAGAACTGAAGTGCAGCAGCTTAGTTTGGAAGAGGGGCAAGAATGTTGTTTCTTACCGGAGTTGTGCATTTCACTGAATTATTCTAGATGCATTGATCCGTCTTGGACATGAAGTTATCGAGGTTTTATGAACTGGCAATAAAGCTTCATTTGAATTAACCAGCCAAGCACATGAACATTGTAATGAACTGTTTTTACATGGCTCGTTGAGTAGCTCCTAGTCTCCTGTAATACAAATCACTTCTCCGTGGCTCTCAGCCCTCTCAATACAGGCCCTTCCTTCTCAGTGTACAAAATGCAAATTGAATAGCAGTCCTATGGAAACTCAGAGTCACAGAACATTAGGGATTGGAAGGGAGCTTGAAAGATCATCCAGTCCAGTCCCCTGCCACAGCAGGATCCCCTAGATCCAGTCAAACAGGAACATGGCCAGGCAGGTTTTAAACATCTCCAGAGGAGGAGACTCCACAACCCCCCTGGGCAGCCCCTTCCAGGGCTCTGTCACCTGCACTGGGATAAATGTCCTTCTCATATTGATGTGGAACCTCCTCTGTTCCAGCTCACAACCATTGCCCCTTGTCCTATTATTAGATGCCTGGCTCCATCCTCCTGACGCCCACCCCTCACATATTTATCAACATTCAGAAAACATTAGATTTCAGGCAGGGTACTTCCCAGCAGTAAAAATGTTCAGTTATTGTCTCAGATAAAGCAAACCTCCAGCAATCGTAAGCAATGAGATAGAGCCCACAGAAGAGGCAGCCCTGCTGTTATCTCCAAGAACGCTGCTAGGGACCGCTATAAAATAAGCTACCGCATTGCGCCGCAGACGCCTCACACAATGAGGTACAGTGTTGCCATGGAGCACTCGGGAAGCAAAGTTGTCATTAATCACAGACCAGACCATCTCCCAAACAGATATTTACTTTATATTGACCTAAAGGTTGAAATAAATTATTGAAATCAATATCAGTGCAGACCGAATCTCTTTGGAGTAATTAAAGGACATTAACGACGAGCATTGCCCTGGCTTCTGGTGGAACCTTTAGCAGCAACATGAACAGCATCAAATATTTATTGTTGTTGCTTTCAAAAAGACTTTGAGGCACATTATGTATTTTTGAGATTAAAGATGAGCTCTACCACATGATTTAATCATGAATGCAAATTCTAAATGAATATTTAACAAACCATGTCACGTTTTATGTCTTAACATACCCTTCGCCGTTCCTTTGACTGGATGAGAAATGGCTCCGTGATGTATTGTCCTGCTGCCCAGGGCCCGGGTGGTTTCACCTTGATATGGCCTTTAAAATAAATTAATTTGTTAGCGTTTAAGGGCTCCGCGTAAGGGTTGACATCAAACATTTATAAGTCTGTTGATGATTGAACAAGCCAGGCACTAATCAGATATTTATCTCAAGAAGAATTTATTTGGCCAATTGTTCCCTGAAAAAAGATTTGGAAATGTTTCCAAATCGGGTTCAGGATTAAGTGGTACTAACGGTACCATAAAGATGTTATATAGTCTTAATATCACCTGAGTATTAAAAACATAACGAATCGGCTATTTAGGATCCATTAAGTGCAACCCAACCCTAGAATAAACTTCCTGTCATTACAGATCTATTAATAACCTCTGTCTTTCCCCACCACCCCCCTCTTTACCAGATTCTCTCTTCCTGGTCACAGACGACTTTATGTTTGCAGGATGAGATGAAGTCTTTTTAAAGCAATATATACACAATATATTTCATGTCTTGTTTGCTTAATTGACAAAGTAGACCACTGCCACTGAAAATGTTTTGCTGGATTTTCATTTTTACTTTGCAGTTGGATACCTGCCCCTATATAGCTTATGTTGGAAGGGACACAGGCATCTCGGCTTCACGTTTGTGTTTGGTTTAAGTGGCCTAATTCAGACTTCCCTTTAAGAGAGTGTTCCACATTCAACTTAAACCAACTCCAGCGAGTTATAGTGATTGAAATCACAGAACAGTTGGAAGTGACCTTGACAGATCATCCAGTCCAATCCCCCTGCCACAGCAGGATCCCCTAGATCCAGTCGCACAGGAACACGGCCAGGCACTAGCTATCCGCTGAGCTGCTCTATTTTCACGGCCTTGCTCATAGCAAACGTTTGGATCACACATTGGCTGATCCCCAGGGCCAACCACAGCACAGTAAGAGGTGAAAGAGACAATTGTGTGAGGATTAGTCAGTATTTGCCCCTGTTTTCAGTTAGAAAAGCTGCCATTCTCCATACGCTGTAGTTCAGACAAAAGCCAAAGCTCAACCCTGGATGACAGACCAGTTTCACTCAGTAAAGCAGCATGTCAATTCTCCAGAGTACTCTTCACGAGCCAGAATGTTTTTGTTATCTTCGGGCTTTAGGTCTGGAACAATCTTGTTTCTGTTTCACACTTTTTTCCTCCTCCTCCTATAATGAAACTCAGGCTTCACACCAGTGTCATTCTGGTTTATAAACTGGGCAAGTAATACAGGTGAGGTAAAATATACTTCAGAGGAGTTTAAACAGCCAAGCAGAACATCAGACAGCAATGGGAGCATTAACAGACCTGAGGTTTAATTGTCAGTGTTTTGAAAGCATCATCATCTTATAGTAAGCTTCGTGCGCTTTAAAAATAGTAATTTAATCAGATTTGAGATCATTTTAGCTTTACTCTCAGGACTCGGGATGCTGGTGCTGGGCTCTTCTCACAGGTCACCAGTGACAGAAGCAGAGAGAAGGGCTTCAGGCTCCACCAGGGGAGGGTCAGACTGGCCATCAGGAAGAAATTCTTCCTGGAGAGAGTGGTCAGGCCCTGGACTGGGCTGCCCAGGGTGGGGGTTGAGTCCCCATCCCTGGATGGGTTTCAGAGTCACTTAGATGTGGTGTTGGGGGATCTGGTTTAGGGATGACCTTGCAGAGTAGGGTTGATGGTTGGACTCAACAATCCCAGGGGTCTATTCCCACCTGAATGATTCTGTGATTCTGTGACTCTGAGCACACTCTCTTAAACTACACAGGAAGACTTCCAAGGGGAAATGTGCAGATTTCCCTGCTCTGCCACCATCTTTTCTCAAATTTCTCAACAACCCCCACTGGTTACCCCAATATTCACTCTGAGCCTCATTCAGTGCAACCTACAGCAAACCCAAACCCCAGTGTTCACTCTGGGCCTCACTCAGTGCCACCTACAGCAAACCAAGGCAGTTTCATAGACTTTCACGTGAGGCTCAGCAGCAGCCCGTGACCATAAATCTAATCAGCATAATAATTAAGCATATTCTCCTCTCTCTCAACTCTCTAAAGCTCTCTTTAAAACAGTGCGGTAGGTGCAGTCTAGTGTGCGAGATGAGAAGCACGAGAGCACCGTGCATCACCGTACGCTACAGCCGAGATCATGAAAATCACTTCAGCTGTGACAACATAAAACCCGAGTCAAGCCTCGCACCAAGGCAGCGGCACACAGCTACGCTCGTATCACTGGTAGGCCCATTCTGTCACACGCACCTGGCTACAATCGCTGCTTGGAAAATCAGCAGCTCCATTTTATGGCCCGAGAAAAGGGAACAAGCAAAACATCGACGTGTGAGAAAGCCCCGTTTAAACTGCTGAGGGAGAAATGACGGGCAGCGATCAGCTGCTTCGGAAAGCCAGAAGGCTCTCGGTGGTGTTTTTTACTCCGTGCCCAAGTTTTCAGGAGACAATTCCTGGCTAAAGTACAGACAAAGAGGAGAACCCTCCCCTAGGAGCACAGCATGATAAGTAGCCACAGGGAGAATCACTGTGATCAGTCAGAAAGGCAGGAGAGTTATTAGCTTAGCCCTGAACCTCCTGCTTAATGTGGGGCCAGTGGTGATAGTTAACAGACCCTGGCTAAGGTGACAAGCTTTGGACCTGCTTGAAGAAATCCAATTGAGAAGCAGCCATGAGGAACAAGCAGCTAGAAACAGATGTTGCAGGCACCAGGATGCGCATACGGTTCAACTGAATATGTAGAAAAATATTATCTTCTATAGATAGTGATTTCATCTCCTTGTGCAGCTCAGGTACTGTCACATCTCATTATCCACAGCTGAAGAGCTTCCTTCACATTTTCAAATACATCTTAAATCCAAGCAGAAGAGTTTGAGTGACAGCGACTGAATGAAGAATTCAAGGCGCTCGACTGATAGTCTGAAGATAATTTTAGTGTTCAAGCAAAACGAGGCTCGGCTCACGGGGATACACAAAGTTAAATTTCAACAGAGAGTTGAAATAATCACTAACACCCGTTTAACCCAGCACAAGGCAGCAGAACAGCCCGGTTCCTTTCAGCTGTCGACTCATATTTAGCAACTACTCTTGATCACGTCTGCTATCAATAAAGTATCTCCGTCGCTGCCGAAATGGGACAGGAACAGGTTTGCAAGAAGGAGCTAATTACATTCGAATCACAGAACATCAGGGATTGGAAGGGACCTCGAGAGATCATCCAGTCCCATCCCCTGCCACAGCAGGATCCCCCAGATCCAGTCATTAGGGACTGGAAGAGACCTTGAAAGAGCATCCAGCCCGATCCCCCCGTCACAGCAGGACCCCCTAGACCAAGTCACAGCGAAGGTTTCTTTAACTTGATGCTCTGTTTCTTTGACATCTCTGGTCATCGCATGTTTCACGAAGGACTCTGTTAGACACAAAAAACGGAGAGAACATTCAAGTTGAAATATTTTTCTATCTGTATCTGAAACGCAGATGCGGTCTCACAGATGACTGGTGTGTTTAAAGTACGAAGTTGATTGGCACATGCTTTTGCTTAATGAGGGTAATTACAAAGAATAACAACTCCAGGGCACATCTGTTCAGTGTAACGATCCTGTTGTGCTGTGCAGATTACACCGAGAGCTGTCAGAAATGCCAGCTCCACCACAAATCACGCATAAGCACATTCGTAAGACAAGAAACAGATTAATAAGCATCAACACTTTGCTGTAAACACTTGTGGAAGAGAATAAAAGCTGTTAGCACTTAGGGAAATGCTACAATAGTGGAAGCTTTCTCTGTCAAGCTTGAAATAAGATATCACAGGAAGGACAAGAGTGCAGGCTGGATCCCCAAAGAACAATTCCCCCTGCAGCAGAGACCACGATGTGGAACACTCAGCCACTGCGCTTCACGTGAACAATATGGAATCACGTTCATTTTACACAGCACTAGATCACAATCAGCTAACACACGCTCAGTTGTGCTGGATTCAAGTATCTAAAGCGCTGAACAGAGAAAACAGGAAGCTCAGACCTGCGTAAGCGCTGCTCCCACCTCGTAGGAGGTGTTTGTCAACCGTGTTAACGTCATTTTTAAATATGCCAGTATCTCATGGCTTAGCCGACTCCAAACGATCACTGCAGGGGCTGCGCAGGCACGTACTTCAGAAACTCCAGAGATCGTCTTTTTGGTTGCATTTGTTTTCCCCAAACGTCTGAAGTTACTGTTGTGAAGCGGCTGCCGCAGCAGGTAAACCATTCAGTACCTTGGTGCATCACTTAGACAGGCTGCAGGTTTAGCCAGACACAGGACCTTCCCCGTGCAACGTTTGCTCTTTGGTTTGGCTTTTGTTTCTCTGGAGGTTGCAAGTGCACTTGTTTTATTTAGGGATCATGCTGATACACTGCCTCAGACACCCTCCAGAGAAGCCAACAGTAATTCACATCACACCCAACAATTTCATGACAAGACTGACCTTAAGTATTACAACCTGCAGAAGGTCAACAGTTGTTTCTTGCTGTAAACTCACTCGGTTCCTGATGAAATGAACAAAATGCTTTGGTAACTAATAGGATGCATCTTACACAACAGCAGGTTTCGTATCCTGCAATCCCTTTTAGTACTGGGCAACCCAACCCACCTCAAATCAACGAGGTCGCATCCACAATTTGGATCAGTCTAGGGGATCCTGCTGTGGCAGGGAGATTGGACTGGGTGATCTTTCGAGGTGCCTTCCAGTCCCTGATGTTCCGTGATTCTGTGAAGCACTTACAAGCAGACAATGTTGAGGGTGGTCCTGCTATGGCAGGGAGATTGGACTGGGTGATCTTTCGAGGTGCCTTCCAGTCCTTCATTATCCCTTCCAATCCCAGCCTATAGGAAGGGACCACAAGGATCACCTAAGCCCAAATTTCTCATCCAAAGACAATATTCAAACCTTCCTTTATTTCACATCCATGTACCTCTGGTTCTGTGTTCAAACCTCACAGTTCGTATCAAGCTCCCTCATTGCACTGAATCATTAAGGATTGGAAGGGACCTCAGAAGATCACCCAGTCCAGTCCCCCTGCCAGAGCAGGATCCCCTAGGTCCAGTCGCACAGGAGCATGGCCAGGCAGGTTTTAAATGTCTCCAGAGACTATACGACCACGCTGGATATCACAGGTCCTAATAACCAAACCAGGGAAATATTTTGAAACCAGTTCAGAGCTCCTACAACTGGCGTTTGTAAGTGTCTATAAAATCTACCGGACGTTACGACAAGAACTAGCAGCTACCAGGATTTGTAACCCACAGCAGCACTGCTTCTACCAAGCCCTTAGCAATAAAATCCCCTATCTGTTACTTCTCGCTGTCAAGCAGAACCAGTGGCATCACTTAGGGAGCAGAGGTTTGCAAACTGTGTCACAGAGCTGGAAACACTTGACTAAGGAGCGCACCTGCCCATCAGAAGCAGCGTTTAACCCTCTCTTCAGGGTAGAGCACAGCAGGCTTCCTAGTGCAGCAGGAAAGGGTTCTCCAACGCAATATCCTTCATCACAACCAATATGCGAGCCTGAACAAATCTCCTCAGACGCAGCTGCTTCTGTGGGATCGCAGCGTTCAAGGAAATGATTTGCAGAAATTCCACAAGGAAGGAGGTACTTTAAAGGCTGCCAGGGAGTATGATAGGGCTACAAGAAGAGTGAAGAGGCACAGCTGTGGCAGCTGAAAGCAGGATAAGCTGCCACTAATCTATTTCTATGCTTATCACAACACCCATTAATCAATTCTCATCACAGCAGGCCCACCAACTAAACTACACTCCACCTCTCAAAAACTGACTGCTCAGCCTTGTAATCCTCCTGAAAAGCCGTTCCTCTGAAAAAATGTCAGAGGAACCACGTGGCAGTTACTTGACTTAAAAAGGCCAAAAGACCAGCTCTATCAGAGTCACGTTTGCTTTAAACATTAAGACAAGAAAGCCTGAACATACCACAGAATCATCCGGGCTGGAAAAGACCCCTGGGATCATCGAGTCCAACCACCAGCCCCACTCTACAAGGTCACCCTAAACCAGATCCCCCAACACAGCATCTAAGTGTCTTTTAACCTCATCCAAGGATGGGGACTCCACAGCCACCCTGGCAGACTTTCTTCACAAAACTTCCTCGTTTGCTTTCTCAGTGCAATTTTAAATGAAAACAAAGCATTTCCCTTGTGCCACAGCTGCTAATTTTAGTGAACTTAAGGTCAACCGCAGACCAAGAGGTCGGTGTCTTCAAGACCAGAGAATGTAGTTTTTAACTCTGTCATCTACAAGGAGTCTGATATAATCCTCACTACATGGAAAAACAGAAAATTACACTAAAAGTGACAGCACACACAGACACAAAGGGCACCAACTGATACCTGATTAGATGTGTTCTCGCTAACGGCATTTTCTGTTCTTTTTTAGTTATTATTTTTAATATTTGCTTTAACGTCCATTGACTGTAAGGTACCATGAATGTGAGTTTTATTCTGAGCCAAGGGCTCAGGGGACAGCACTAACCACTGTCAGCATCTATCCCCACCGTAGCGGGACTGGGCTGGATGATCTTTCAAGGTACCTTCCAATCCCCAATGTTCTATGACTCTGTATCCAGGAATTCTGCAGGGTTTGAAGCAGCCATCTCATTTGCTCAGTACAGAAGTCCTGGCAGTATTTTTCACTGGAACAACTGGGCAGGCAGCTCTGTAATTTGTTTGCTTGTTCACTCATTTTCTAGTCATTAACACAATTTGCAGCAGTTACTGATTTAGCTGACCCCAGGTCTACCCACACCAAAGCTCCAGGTTCAAAGACTCTAACCTTAATTAATTAACAGCAGAATGAACAAGCAAATATTTCTACCCAACACAAGAGCTGGGTGATCCTGCTGTAGCAGGGGGATTGGACTGGATGATCTTTCGAGGTCACTTCCAATCCCTGATCACAGAACATTAGGGATTGGAATGTTCTGTGATTCTCTGTGATTCAGTGAAGATGTTAGAGGACAGCACTAAAACACCTTCCCATAGATTTTAGAAGGCGAACCTGACTGTGATCCCTTGGCACAAGGAGTCAAGATACCTGCATTTCTGATCCCTGATGCTCTCTGTTACATGGAATTCAGTTCGGTGTTGACAGAGCAGAAGCTTTAAGCTTGACGAGGTATCAAAGCAAGCACTGAGTCACAAGCCAGGCTACCTAATGCTACCACTTGGAAGGATTAAGTGCACTTTGTCTCTATCTTTGCTGCGTCAGTTTGAAGCTCAGAGGAAGCTTTTCAGAATAACCCCACAGATTTAGAAGCCACAGTTCCCTCCTATTTAGTTATTCTTTTCAGAATAACCTCTTTTCAGAATAACCCAACAGATTTAGAAGCCACAGTTCCCTCCTATTTAGTTATTCTTTTCAGAATAACCTCTTTTCAGAATAACCCAACAGATTTAGAAGCCACAGTTCCCTCCTATTTAGTTATTCTTTTCAGAATAACCTCTTTTCAGAATAACCCAACAGATTTAGAAGCCACAGTTCCCTCCTATTTAGTTATTCTTTTCAGAATAACCTCTTTTCAGAATAACCCAACAGA
>JAOXOE010000698.1:3757085-3778087 GCA_028565055.1 Phoeniculus purpureus
CCCACTGCCCCTTGTCCTATCACTGGGTGCCCCTGAGCAGAGCCTGGCTCCATCCTCCTGACACCCACCCTGCACATCTTGATCAATATTAACAAGGTCACTCCTCAGTCTCCTTCTCCAAGCTCAAGGGCCCCATCTCCCTCAGCCTTTCCTCAGCAGGGAGATGCTCCCCTCCCTTCATCATCTCTGAGGCTATGCCCTGGGCGCTCTGCAGCAGCTCTGGGTCCTTCTGGAACTGAGGGGCCCAGAACTGGACACAAGATTCCAGCTGTGGTCTCACCAGGGCAGAGCAGAGAGGGAGAACCCCTCTCAATCTGCTAAATCACTCTCTCTCCCTCCTGGAAAACGAATTCCACCACAACAAAACAAGCTGGCTCATGGAAAACATTAGTTTGAAGGATGAAGCATTGTGCTGTGTCCTTTAGCACTATTAGGGGCAGTCAGTCTGCTAGAACATAGTGGGCGATTATGGGCTGGGCCACGCAGAGAGAGACGCCGCTTTCGAGTTAGCAGTAACCATCTATCAGCTCCTGAGATTATGCCATGATTTACTGTCGCGGCATCATGTAGTCTCTGATTTTCTGCCCCCGATGAAACATGGTGCTTTCCTTTTCTATTGATGTATCAACTATAACAGTTACAAGCCGCTACAGAAAAATCAATGGCCAGCTTTGATTACTGCGCACATCAAGGCGCCGCGAGAGCACCCAGCCTGTTCAACCGCCGCCGGCGGGAAGGTGTGTGACAAAGGTCGCCTGTTCCGGTCGGCGTGAAGGATGTCCGGACTGGAAACACCAAATATCCGGGGCTCTTGGCACCACGGGATTCTCCGCCATGTTTTTCTGCTCTGGGACTCTTCTTTCTCCAGCTCTCAGCCTTGCTTTGTGTTTTCTATTCATTGAAGACCTGAAGCTGATGCCGGAAAGTAACATCAAAATACATAAAGTATTGACGGGCTCACGGACTGGGCTGCCCAGGGTGGGGGTTGAGTCCCCATCCCTGGATGAGTTTAAAAATCACTTAGATGTGGTGTTGGGGGATCTGGTTGAGGGGTGACCTTGTAGAGTAGGGCTGTGATGGATGGACTCGATGATCCCAGGAGTCTTTTCCAACCTGAATGGTTCTGTGACTCTTGTTGCATGTAACCATGAGCTCATTATGCCTGGTTGGAAGAAGCGGCAAGAACTGTGCTAACCTTTGTGGAGCTACTCTGTACCATCCCAGTCAGCACAAGGTGACTTCGGTTAAGACGAACAGACTGGCAACTTCTGTGTTAAAAACACACAGGTAAAACAGAGGTGAAAGAGTGTTAGCACAGACCCAGAGGTACTGCTGGCTTGTGCACTAGGAGAAGCAGCAAGTTGCTTGTCACAGAATCACACAACATGAGGGATTGGAAGGGACCTCCAGAGATCTGGACTGGACTGGCTGATCTCTCGAGGTCCCTTCCAATCCCTCATGTTCTGTGATTGTACGAACTCACCCAGCAATTAAGCAGTGGCACGAAGCTTCACCCTGACATGGGAACCGCTACGGTGCTGCAGCTGGCTGGTCCAATACTTGCAGCCGAGTTCAAGAAAGTTTGAGGTACGATAATGAAATGCAAATGCAGTCGTGGCCCAAAGACCAGAAGAATGCCTCTAAGCTAGTATTTATAACAAGAGCCATTCGACTGAGCTCTCTTGTAAATTTTATCATACCTGAGGCAGTTTTCCGCAGTCGATTAGCTGGAAAGCTGAATATGTCCCGAGGCAAACCAGACATCTAGCACCGGCTAAATTCAACTACTGGAGCTTAAATTTGGCTTAATAAATCCCCACTTGGATCTGCCTGTTTAATTCTCTTTCATATGATAACATTGGTTTATTCATAGCCTGGACTCGCCACCTGAACAAACTTTACCTCATCTCTTATTCTAATAGAACACGAAAACTTTGCAAAAACCACAGAAGTTCCTGCCTGAAAATCAAATGCAAATTTGGGAGTAAAAACTGTTTTGTAAAGTGACTACAAGATTAGTACAGAGAGATCTTTCCCCCGAGGAGCGCTGCTTTTTATGATCATGCATTTTTCATACTCTGTGGAGACAGATGGGCTTTATGAAAGGATCCAGCCTGCTGCTCAGAAGGGCCTCAGCGCCAGCTGCGCGGCTGCGCTCTCAGCTCAGGAGAGATTTCTTGTTGGTGTTTTCCCAGAGAATGTTTACACTTCTTCGTTCGGGACCGGATCACCCTTCGGGGCTGCTCCAGCGGTGGCAGGAGAAAGACCCCTGAGATAATAATCACCTGGCCCGTGACTCCCATGTGAAGCAGCACTTGAGTAGTCACACAGATAGAAAGGGGAAGGACAGCTGAAGTCCAACCCTCTCACGGGTGCACTAAACCCAGTCCTTCAGAACTTGGCCAACATCTGTGCAAAAGCAGAACCAGTGTTTTATAGCAAGTTGTTGCATCGCCCTCATCCCCTGTTTCCTAAACATTTAGCCTCTTCTCAGCCCAGTAACAGACTGCTTCTTGCTCCTTTCCACACTACACCACAGTGCCCAGTACTGCAAGTCGCATCGGACGCCCTTTCTGCCTCAGTCCACAGCGTCAAGGATTCCGTATGATGTCGCCATCACCATTCCCAGGGGCTTCGTAAACATTTATGACGTATTATTAGGGGGATGGGACTGGATGATCCCTCGCGGTCCCTTCCACTCCCTAATGTTCTGTGATTCCGTGGTTAAACTATTCGCACCCTACAAATCGTAGGCACCGACAGCCAGCTCCCTTAGAACACCGGCACTGCCCTGTTGTTCGTGTGCTGCTGAAGATCAAAGCGATGTTTCAGGAATTAACTGAGGACATAACTGGATTCATTAATTGTCCTAAGTCTTCTTAGTTTTCAAACTCTTTTCAAAAGCCTAATTTCTGCTATTATCAAACATGTGAGAGGAGACTGAGGGGTGACCCCATGAATGTTGATCAATATCTGAAGGGTGGGTATCAGGGGCACCCAGTGATAGGACAAGGGGCAGCGGGTGTGAGCTGGAACAGAGGAGGTTCCACATCAATATGAGAAGGAACTTCTTCATGGTGAGGGTGACAGAGCCCAGGGTGTTTGTGGAATCTCCTTCTCTGGAGACATTTCAAACTCTCCTGGCCATGTTCCTGTGTGACTGGATCTAGGGGATCCTGCTGCGGTGGGGGGATTGGACTGGATGACCACTTGAGGTCCCTTCCAATCCCTGATGGTCTGTGATCCTGTAAATGACAGGACTCATCAGCCCACTGAGGGTAAGGAAGCTTAACCCCAGTCTGGTATCTGGTCCTGTTGCCTGGAGTATCTGTAGGACTCTTGAAAGGGAGACATTACTCCCCGTGGAGAAGACTCAATACAACCTCACTTCATCTCAGATGATCTTTCGAGGTCCCTTCCAATCCCTAGTGATGCTGCGATTCTATGATCCTTGCAATGCCAGAGCTCGTAACGGTGCCACACACCAGGAGGCAGCTGAGCTGCCCCCGCACACACCTCCTTGTCGCTTCACGCAGGAAGCGCCTCTGATGAAAGACACGAGCGGTGCAGCTGAACCGCCTTTCTCTGGGAACCATTTCTGCTGCTCCTGAGCAGTTCCTCCATTTCAAATGTAAATCTCTCATTCTGTTTCATTTCTCTTCTCAAAATTCCCAGACCAAGGGGAGCTCTCTGCAGATTAGCCAACCCACCAACTCTTCGGTTTTTCATGTCTGTAATATAAGAGGGATAAAATCTCTCTGAAACCTCAGTACTTTTCCCCTCCAAAGACCAGACCCATTTCTGGGCAGAACGCGTGCGGAAGTGTTCTCCTCAGGCTCAATGTTGTCTGCACGTTTCAGCTCCGTGCTCGGCTTCAGAGCAGGTCATCAAAACCGGGGGGTTGCTGGGAATACGGGCAGATCTTTGCTCCGACTGCAGAGCAGATCCTGACACGCTGGAACGCTGGGTTTTGTCTTAATCGTCAAAAATAAGCTACAGAGACCAACAATTCTTTGTCTGACAGAAAAGCAATTGCCATCTCTTGGAAACCATGTAATATATTCCACAAGACCTAAGGGTTTACTCTCCAATAAGGATAGAAAGCGCTGTGTGCCCCACTGTGAGCTCACAGTAAGGCTGTTTCATGTAAAAAGTTGGTAATTAGTCCCTGAGTGAATAAAGTAGAAGAGATAAGAGACCGATACTTACTGCAGCAACACAAAACACTTCTTCTAGCGGCTCGGATTTAAAGGGTGTGCGGGCGGGAGGAGGGGGGGCCTATTCCTACTCATTTAATTTACTACCTCAGAAGATGATTTCTTGCATTAAGCTCCAAAGATACGGACTCTAAACTGGTACTAGCTGATGTAAAGATTGAGGAGCCACTCAACTACACAGAATCACAGAACATTAGGGATTGGAAGGGACCTCAGAAGATCATCCAGTCGAGTCCCTCTGCCACACCAGGATCCCCTAGATCAAGTCATTAGGGGTTGGAAGGGACCTCCAAAGATCATCCAGTCCAATCCCCCCAACACAGCAGGATCCCCTAGATCCAGTCGCACAGGAACAGTAGGCTTTAAATGTCTCCAGAGAAGGAGACTCCACAACAGCCCTGGGCAGCCCCTGCCAGGGCTCTGGAATCTTCATTGTGAAGAAGGTCCTTATCACATTGATGTGGAACCTCCTCCGTTCTAGCTCACACCCACTGCTCCTTGGTCCCATCACTGGGTGCCCCTGAGCAGAGCCTGGCTCCATCCTCCTGACACCCACCCTTCACATACTGATCAACATTCATGAGGTCCCCCCTCAGTCTTCTTTTTCTCAGCTGAAGAGCCCCATCTCCCTCAGCCTTTCCTCAGCAGGGAGATGCTCCCCTCCCTTCATCATCTCTGTGGCTCTGTTATATAGCTCTAGGATCCGATGGCCCTAAGAGTTAACCCAGCTTTGAAGTCTCCAGTTGTCCTCAGTCAGGATAACGCAAATGCCAGATGATTCTTGCTGCACAGTCATCACACTTCCAATATTTCTAGGGATGTCCTTTAGCTACCTAGAAAATTCACGCAGAGGTTGTGTCACCCGTTCCCCAACAAGCAGCATAAATCCAGAAGCCACTCACTTTCCGTCCACAGTGATACTGGGTCAGGCAAAAGGCAAGTCAGGAATGACCACAGCAAAACCCACTCACTCCAGCTCATGCAGGAGTGAACCTGAAGTGCAGCCAGCACGCTCTGGCTCAAGCCTGTCACTCAGGTTCTGGAAGCTGAGCACGCTACCCTGGGCTGCCACCTGCCTACCTCCTTGTCCTGAAGAAGTGTTTGCCTCTTGCCACCCACCATTTCCCTCGTGTTCCAGGACATGATTATTTGCAGGAACCAGGATTTAAGCACTTCTAGGAAAAGCTGCAACAGGACCAAATTCACCCAGGGCTCCTGGGCTGCAGATGGACTGGAAGACCAACGTGTGTTCCCGTTCTGCAAAGGAAAACACTCATTTCCCCTCCAATCAAAGGCTGGTGTTTACAATGCACCCGATTCTGCCAAATTCCCTGACTCCTGTGCTCCAAGAACATCCACAGAAGAGCTGAAGCACGGCGTCTCTGAGCACAACTATGCCGCTCCTTTGCTTTGAATCACAGAACATTAGGGATTGGAAGGGACCTTGAAAGATCACCCAGTCCAATCCCCCTGCCACAGCAGGATCCCCTAGATCCAGTCATGAGGGATTGGAAGGGACCTCCAAAGATTATGCAGTCCAGTGCCCCGGCCACTAGATCCAGTCGCACAGGGACACGTCCAGGCAGGAGCAAACAACAAGGAGCTAACACATGGGCATTTATCTCTGACCAGCGTTTCCAGAGTTTGAACTGGCAGTATGGGAACAGGAGATAATCAAACAGAGGCCGAGTGAACAAACTGTACCCACCTAACTGATGTAAACGTCCCCGTTGGCCAGGACCAAAGAAAATAGCGGGAGCTGGACTTCAGAAGCCGTATTCAGGTGAAAGGGCACCGTGCTCGTCTGGCATTGCACCCAAAGGACGATGATTCCATTTGACGAAGATCATTAGCCTCTGAAATATATATTTGAGAGAGTTTCCAGTAGGGCAGAGTATTTTGGCAGCCACTGGAGTGTACCAGATGGTTCATTAACATGGGCCGGACGAGTCAAAGGCTTTCAGAATCATTTAGAAAATGTCAAACAGAAACAAGAACCCTGTCACGTTTGATTAGAATTAACTACATCACACCCTGGACACAGATTTCACCTTGGGTCAGAAAAATTAATACGGAATTATATGAATTGTGGAACACACCAGGCTAAAGATGGGGCTTCCTCTGGGGACTCATTTGCTAGCAATATATTATGGTCTCCTACTTGAGGAATCCTCAACCTTTCCTTCTGTAAGCTGTGAAAAGAGCTGACCTTGCTCAGGCTCCAGCGGTCTCTAATTGATTTGAGGTACAGGCAGAATCTCAACAGGACGCTCGGCGAAAGCGCTTCTGTGATCATTTTCCCAGGAAAGTTGGCAAAAGGATTTCACTGAATATTCAGCAGATTGTAAAGTTGGCTTCACGCAGGAGGAGCAAAACATGCCTGCGCTTAGTGAGACACTGCCTCCGTGAACAGGGATTAAAGGGCTGTTTAGTTTGAGGAAGAGGAGGCTGAGGGGAGACCTCATCGCTCTCTACAACTATGTGAGAGGGCACCGCGGAGAAACAGGTGCTGGGCTCTTCTCACAAGTGACAGAAGCGGAGGGAAGGGCTTCAAGCTTCAACAGGGGAGGGTCAGACTGGACATCAGGAAGAAATTCATCCTGGAGAGAGTGGTCAGGCCCTGGACTGGGCTGCCCAGGGTGGGGGGTGAGTCCCCATCCCTGGTTGAGTTTAAAAGTCGCTTGGATGTAGTGTTGGGGGATCTGGTTTGGGGGTGACCTTGTATAGTAGGGTTGATGGTTGGACTCGATGATCCCCAGGGTCTTGTCCAAACTGAATCACAGAATCACAGAACATTAGGGAGTGGAAGGGACCTTGAAAGATCATCCCCCTGTCGGAGCAGGATCACCTAAACCAAGTCACAGAGGAACACGTCCAGGTGGGTTTTAAATGTGTCCAGAGAAGGAGACTCCACAACCCCCCTGGGCAGCCCGACTCTATGCATCTATGGCTCTACGATTCTATGATTAAAATGTGACTGAATTGTTCCCTTTTTCTTTTACTCAGATGTCAAAAACCTTGAGAACTTCCAGCTCGTGGAAGGTGTTCAGGAACAGGTGAACGCTGCTCTGCTGGACTATACACTGTGCAATTACCCACAGCAAACAGAGAAATTCGGGCAACTCCTCCTGCGACTACCCGAGATCCGGGCCATCAGTATGCAGGCCGAAGAATACCTCTACTACAAGCACCTGAACGGGGATGTGCCCTGTAATAACCTTCTCATTGAAATGCTGCATGCGAAGAGAGCATAAATTATAGCCTCTATAGCTTCTGCTTGAAAGGAAAGAAATATATATCTATATATTCCGAACTGCTCCGAGCGACGCTAATTAAAATGTGGTTTAAAGACTGTGCAAAATGGTATAATAATCAAATCCTAATAGTAACTAAGTGATGTATCAGGGTATTTGTATTGCAAACTGTGAATTATATGCTACACACCCCCAAAGGAATCTCTGTAGGACTTTACAGCGGAGTGAACACAGCCAGTGGATATCACCACCAACAGCAACGCGAACAAGGACAGAGTGATTCTTGTGTATTTAACTCTGCTTCGTATTAACCGATATGAAGAGACTTGGGAGATAAATACCGGATCTGTGTTATTAAGCTAAGAGAGTGGGGGACTTGGGCACGCCGAGTTCCTTCACCACACAGCAGGACTTCTAAAAGAGTTCGAAACGACGCGAACCTGCATCTGCAATTCCTTCCACCACCCTTCTAGGACCCAACACTTACTTCTTCTGTGCTAAACGATGTGGCATCCCTTGAGCACTCTGTACGAGAGAGAGAGAGCGATGGCGCAGGCCATGTGCTGTGTCGTATGGTCACCAAGTCCTCAGAGGCTGGGTTTGATTGTCGGGCTCTCAGACCTGCAAGAAGAGTCTGTTATCCTGTTATCTCAGTATCCTCACTGTGTTTGTTTCATCACGTGTTCATGTCGCTCTGTCCGGCAGTATTCTTCCTCTGCTGCTCACATGGGGCTAACAGAAATACTCCAACACAAATCCCAGAGCATTAGGGATTGGAGGGGACCATCCAGTCCCACCCCCCTGCCACAGCAGGATCCCCTAGATCCAGTCTTTAGGGATTGGAAGGGACCTCGAAGGATCGTCCAATCCAGTCCCCCTGCCACAGCAGGATCCCCTAGACCAAGTCGCACAGGAACGTAATTCAACTGTAAACTCAGCCTGGACAGCACCTACAACACAGGTCCGCTCCACACTCATGGCTGTTTACTAATAAAGGAAGTGGAAACCTTTTATCCACCACAACCAACAACTTATTTGACACCTTTAAAATTTAAAAACTAGAACACCGACGGCTGTCGTCAGAAAATTCAGATTGGCTTTCAAACTGCCTTTTAGTGATGCAGGAACAGGCTAACCGATCGCGTGCCCCGACAGTGTTGTTCTGGTGACGACATCATGCTGAAAATTGAGGCACCACAGAGATTTAGGTTGGAATTGTAGACTGGCCGGGGTTGGAAGGGTCCTTAAAGATCATCCAGTTCCAACCCCCCTGCACAGGCAGGGACACCTTCACTAGAGCAGGTTGCTCAGAGCTCCAGCCAGCCTGCCCTTCAACACTGCCACATCTACAGTGGGCAACCACAGCTGCCTTGGGCTACCTGTTCCAGTGTTTCAGCACACCCCCAGCAAAGAACTTGTTCCTCATGTCCAACCTCAATCTCCCCTCTTCCAGTCCAGAATGCTTTCCCCTTGTCCTCTCACTACCACCCGTGTAAAAAGCCCTCCCCCAGCTTTCTTGTAGCCCCCTTCAAGGACTGGAAAGCTGCTAGGAGGTCACCTGGGAGCCTCCTCTTCTCCAAGCTGAACAACCCCAACTTGCTCAGCCTGTCCTCAGAGAGGTGGTGCTCCAGCCCTCTGATCATTTGAGTTGCTCTGCTCTGGACACCTTCCAGGAGCTCCATGTCCTTCTGGTGCTAGGGCCTCCAGAACTGGACCCAGGACCTCAGGGCATTCAGAGATCATCTAGTCCAAGCCAGATGTCCAGTGAGGTAGGGAGAGAGGGAGGAAGGGAGAGCACCCAATTTTTACTGACACGTTGTCAAGCATCCAACTTTTTGAAGCTGGGTAACCCACATCTTTTATACAGAGGAAGAAGAGTGATCCTGCTGCATCTGTGTCGGCCAAAGTCAGCTGCAGAACAAACACTAGAGAAGACCAAACAACCCTCTCTCAGTCCAAGTGAGTCTGTCAGTATTAACGTGCAGTGCCACAGCGACGAGCCTTGCCTTACATCACGCTCCCAAGAGGTAACCGCGTGGAGGTGGGTCCAGATCCATTTCCAATAAAAGTATTAATCTCAAGCATCAACAAGCCCATAGTGTTTACATTCTTTAGGTCCTGGGCCGGGGGAACCGACTGTGATAAAATTGCAGAGCAGTGATTTCCTTCTTGTTTCTTTCCACTTGGTAATTACTTTACCAGCCCTTAATTACTGTATGTCGTGAGACACTAAAATCAAGAGGGTTGCTTTCATTTTTGCTTTGATTTTTCGGGATGATCGGCTGCACAATCACTTGTAGAAACTGTACAAAATTCGAATCCTTAGGGTTTTTTCCCCGCGGAGATCGCTGGCTTTTGAATAGTTTATTTATATTGTACATTAGAGTTTCCACTGTAGACAATTATGATGCTAATTTATTGTCCTTCGGTCTCATCCTTAGCTCAGATGTAAACGATAGCGAGAATGAAGAAGCCAAATACATGTGTTTACTGTAGCGTGTCTTCGAGCTGGCGGAACATCGTTCAGAGACACGCAAGGGTCTTGACGGATTAGGATCATTTACTTGATTAAATGTCTGTAAATCTTCATAATCCTAAACGTACTTTATTTAAATCTACTGTAAATTATGTGAGTCACAGCTTTTCGTGTTTCATGTGGACTCGAACAGGTGCATTTCTCTTCCTTTCTTTCCAACGACTCATCCATTGGATACCAAAGACATCAGTTACCGCGTCTGCATCTGCACAACGCACACCGCTGTAATCGCCTGCGGTGATCAGCTCGAACACTGTGGACACGCGTAGGGTACACACAGAGCAAAGCCTGGTGTCTGCAGCTCCTAGGTGCCTCTCATCTCACAGAACACACTGTGCTACAGACCAAAAGCAAACCATCCTTAGTCATCCCATGTGGCAGCCGTGAAAGCATCGTTGACTTTGTCTAGGTGATCCTGCTGTGGCAGGGGATTGGACTGGGTGATTTTTCGAGGTCCCTTCCAATCCCTAATGGCTGGATCTAGGGGATCCTGCTGTGGCAGGGGGACTGGACTGGATGATCTTTCGAGGTCCCTTCCAATCCCGAATGATTCTATGATTCTAAAAAGTAGCTCCAAGAGCACTAACGTGCAGCCACTCACACGGTGTGGCAGGTGTCACCAGGTGGTGCCGTTTCAATCTCCCTATTTTATGTCCTTCTTTTCCTTTTGTTTAAGCACACAAGCAAATGTCCCTTCACGGGATACAGAGTGTTTTGAATCTGCATGACGCGTGCAAAGGGAGCTGTGTTACTGGAAGGCCAGTTTGCTGTTTGCCTTGCTCTTGTATAAAAACCCATTTCTGAGGTGGAATTGTTGCTTCTAATCCCAATTGTAGTGATGAGCAGAGGTTCCTGAACAAGGGACTTGCTTTCACATTGATTATTTTTGTTCCAAAGCTTACTTTATGTGTAACTAAAACAAGTTATACTCAGAATGCAACCACAGCTGGGAGCTGTGGGCATTTCTACAGGTCTCAGATGCTCTCCTGGGCATCGTGTAGGACCTTCTCTGCCACCCTCACCAGCTATACTTGAACAGATGGTTGACTGTGCTTTTTCAGTGTTGTTTTCTTCTATGACTGTGCACTGGAACAGGCTGCCCAGGGAGGTGGTGGAGGCACCGTCCCTGGAGGTATGAAGAAAAACAGGTAGACGTGGTGTTTCTGGAGCTGCCTTAGTGGTTGTAGGATGCATGGTTCAACTTGATACTCTTGAAGGTCGTTTTCAACCTGGATGATTCTATGATTCTGTGATTGGGGAAGAGCTCAGTAATGCCAAAACTTCAGCTTACCTTGTTCCTGACAGAGAGAGTGAGAGAGAACTGTGGTTCTCTTAAGAAAAAGTATTTAGAAGAAATGTCAAGTCATAGAATCATTTGGAACCTTCCACCACCATTCCCACAGAATGTGGTCCACATTCCAGTATCACATGTGTGTGACATAGGCATGACCATTCACTCCACCAGAGCAAAGCTGACATGTTGCATCAAAAAGCTCTGGAGCTCTTGAAGCTCTTCTGTCTGAGCTCAGGCTGTGTCTAAAATGTCTCCTAATGCTCTATGTTTGAGAGAGGCTGCACGTGTAGCAGCCCTATGAGGAGAGGCTCAGGGAGCTGAGTTTGTTTAGCCTAGAAGAGGAGGCTCAGAGGTGACCTTGTCACTGTCTATCTGAAAGGTGGTTGTAGTCAGGCAGGGTTTCGGTCTGGAGACAGGACAAGAGGTCATAGTCTTAAGATCCATCAGGGGAGGTTTAGACTTGACATTGGGAAAAGATTTTTCACTGAAAGAGTGAATGGGCTGCCCACAGAGGTGGTTGAGTCACCGTCCCTGGAGGTGTTCAAGGTTAGGCTGGATGGGGTGCTCAGTGGCGTGATCTAGATGTTAGGTTTACTTGGTTTATTTGGATTTAGGTTGGACTGGATGATCTTTAAGGTCTTTTCCAACCTTATCATCACTGTGATACTGTGAAGACAACTTCCTGATGCTTTCATAGATCCACAGAATCACAGAACGTTTTGGGGTGGAAGGAACCTTAGATGCCATCTAGTCCAATACCCCCATGCAGTGAGCAGGAACATCTTGAACTAGATCAGGTTTCTCAGAGCCCCATCCAACCTGACCTTGAATGTTTCCAGGGATGGAGCTTCTAGCACTTCTCTGGACAGGCTATTCCTGTGTTTCATCACCCTCATATATCCAGTTTAAATCTCCCCTCCTTTATCACTCCTTGTCCGGTCACAACAGCTAAAATGATTGTCCCAATCTTTAAGTGTGTGTGTCGGTCTTTTAAGTATCTACCTAAAACTGGAACATTTTAGTGAAGAACTTGTTTTGTAGAACAAACCAAAACCCAGTTTTATCTGCTCTTCTTTGGAAACCGTTAGCTGTGGTCTCAGACTGCTTTTATTTTCAGTAGCCATTTTACAAGACCTTCCTAATTGTTTGTACCTCAGGATACAGATTTTGGCTGAGAAAAAGACAACAGGAAAAAACCCACCCTCGAGCTCTTTTAAAACCTCTGATAGATTTTAAGACCCCACACTTACGAAGCTCTTTTACACGCCAGTGCAAAACTCAGCTCAGCTGTG
Organism: Phoeniculus purpureus; assembly: GCA_028565055.1. Taxonomy (NCBI): domain Eukaryota; kingdom Metazoa; phylum Chordata; class Aves; order Bucerotiformes; family Phoeniculidae; genus Phoeniculus; species Phoeniculus purpureus. Next base: position 3,769,679 of record JAOXOE010000698.1, read on the forward strand.
CTCCGTGTTGGTACACAGTCGGAGCCACAAAAGCCTACGTCTCTTTTGTCCTTGGGCAATTCTTCAATCTTAACTAAACCAAGTCCATAATGTAGCCCTGCTGGCCAACATTCCAGGTAAATGAATAGCTTTTAAGGAAAAACGATGCTGTTTTTCAAAAGCTTGACATTTTTAAACTACAAGTCCAGAATTGAAACCTTCAATAATTTTTCCGTGCCTATACGTTGCAAGCAGAAAAACGTTGCCCAAATGAATACATCTGGGATTATTTTCAAGCTGTTATTTCCCACTAGGGAAAATATTTAGAAATAAGGCTCAGGGGTTTTTTTTTGTGTGCTGAAACTACAAAGAGGCCAACCATCTTGATGCTTTTCCAGATTCTTTTAATGGTTTTCCTGATATTGTAGAGTGACTTTACTGCCCTGTTTAGTGTGCCCTTATAGTCACCAACAGCAAGCATTTATGTTGGGCTTATTCCAGTTTTGAAATCTGTTTTGTGGCATTTATGGCCCAAAGCTAATAAGGACATTCAGTATTTTCTTGTAAAATATTGAAAATACCTTTTACCGTGAAAATAAAGGGGAAATGTTTTTAAAATGAAAAAAAAGCGGCAAAACCAAAGGCAAGAACCAGCCTAATTTTAAAGTCAGTGGTAAAATGTTGTTTCCTAGGCATCAGGGAAACGGCAGAAACTCATCAAACCCAGGAAGAGCTTCCTGGTTGGGCTGAGCTCGCTGGGCATCAGCAGAGCCTAGCAGAGGCTTGGCAGCTGCAGGTACAAACTGGTACCTAGTGGACCAGGCTAGATGGAGAACTGTGAACGAAATGAATCTTTATAAAAATGCCAGTTAGTTAAAAATTAAATTTCCCCCAGAAGAGGGACTGAACGCAGTGAAAAAATCTGGAACAACTTTCCATTTTTATTCTCAGCTTCTCCAGCTTGAAATGACTTTGCATTGTGGAAAACAAACCAAACAGAAAAAAATGTAAATAGTCTCTCGGATGACAACATTTAGGGTAAGATAAGCACCACGCTGCTGAGGAGAGGACTTCTAGTTAAAGCAGTAGCTCAGGTTTTCAACTCTGCTTTGTTTCACGTTGTCTTTTTTTACCTTGGGAGCGTGAATATTGAACTGGAGCAGAAATCTGGTAACTGCTCTGTGTGCCCAGCGTGCTTCCATATCATGCAGGCATCTCTGCCTGCGTTTTGCAGCCTGGAAGCTGAGGCGTCGAGCAGGACAGTGGCACAAATACTGTCCTTGGACCTAAGGTCTGAACGCCCACATTGGCCAGGTGACACGCAGGTCTTGCCCAGCTCCCCGCTGGATAAACCCGCTGCAATCTCAAGCAGCAAAGCTTCCTCTCGGCTCGTGTTCCTTCTGTATAATAGAGGGTTAATTTGAATAAGTGCCTTATTTACATTCACAACTGTAAAGAATTGACCAGCAGGACCCTAGGTGCCCCAGCGTGCCGCTCGGTGAAATCATGGTAACATTGAAATCATTATTCTGACAGGAACCCAGCCAGCCAGACGCCTACAGAAGCGCTTTTCCTCCCCTTCGCTTTGGGAAGCACGGCCCGCAGCTCTCTCCAGAAAGCTCTCCAGCTCCGTTCATTTATTTATTTGCTGCATCGCCAGGTCACTAAATTCTGGTTTCTGTGGCCTAGGGCGGGGGGGGAGTGAGCTGCCGGGGCGGCGAGGCGGTGGGGAACCTCTGCCAGCTGCCCCCTCCTGCGGAGGCAGCGGTGCCGGGGAGGCAGCTGCAGCTGGAGCTGAGCTGCGTCCCCGGGGAAGGGGGGCCATCGCCACACATCCCACACCACCAGGGCTTCCTGGCCAGCCACCTCGCCCCAGTGTTTACAAGGAATTACGTGTATTTGAGAAGAAAACGGAACAGCGCAGGCCTGGCTCTGCACAGGTTTGCTCCGGCTGCTCCCGTGTGGGATGTGGAGGATTTGGGTACAGTTTGGGCTTTTCAGAGTTTTTTTAAATTGCCACTGCACTGCAGAATAGGAAAAAGAAGACAAAAATGTCTAAGTGAACTCCGCTCCTAAAGTCACATCATCTACAAGGCATCACTAGCCAGTAGCTAATTATTAGCCAGCTCTCCTCCCGCCTCGGCTTATTAGGAAAGTTCAGCTATTAGTTCCCGCTTGCCGTTCAGAATAGCACAGATGGAAGGAAATGAATATGCCATTTGCTTTTTGTGACCTCAGGGGAGCGGAGGAAAAAATGGATGTGAGAGCATTGCCAGAACCCTGAAAGTTATAGTCTCTCATTCATTAGTTTTCCTGCTTCTCTATTCCATATGCCCTCCTTTCCTTCAGCTCCACGGAAAAGTATCGATGAGCCAAGCAAGCAGTACCGTTAGGACTTATGTATGACCTGAACGGTGCACGTGGCTTGAGTGGCCTGTGAGCCAGAGAGGCCGCCATCGTTCCAGAATGACTAGGAATAGCATGAACTACGGTCACGGAAGTCCACAGCTCTTCAAAACGTCCTTTGACGTATTATTTGGGGATTAGTGCACATGAATGGTTCCATATAGCAAAGAGTCACAACGAATAAACAGAAGGAACCAGATTCTTCATAAGGATGGACACATGGTTCTCATTTTAAGGCCTGAACCAATCCACTTAAGTTAATGTATAAATCCTTTTCTTGACTTCAACGGGAACCCAGCCTTTCTGGCTCGCTCTAGGAAAGGATTTCAGCACCTAAGGCAGGATGTAGGTGGAACAGGGTCCAAAAGAGCGCTCCAGAAAACCGCGTTTGGCTGCTGCCTAATCCTGGAGGCGCCTAGTCTTGCGAGGCACCTCCCTTTTCAATTTTAAAGTTCCATAGGTGACAAGAGCTGTCCAGATCAGCCTGGGCTGAGCAGCTCATCAGCTAGCTCTTTCCTTAGAGTAGTCTAAAGCCAGGAACTAGGCATAAAGACACCCAAGACTTTTGAGGGCCACATCTGGTAAGCATTTTCAGAGCATCCTCGCACACACTGATGGATCAAATGCTCTTCGTATCACTCTGCTTTAATACTCAAATGCCAAGAGGCAATTTTTTTCAAACCAAATCCGAGAAGAACAGAAAGGCTACGGGTTTTTTTGTAAAGGTACAAAGAGTAATATGATGTGGATTTGAAATACGTTTGGCTATTCAGGGTATCTTCGCATGCCCTTTTTTTTCCTCTCCTGCGTGTTTAAAGGACGTTTTTTTACTCAGCTTTGATTGGGGTGAAAAACAATCACTTTATCCCTGCATAGTCTGAATCTAGCAACACCCACATTCCCTAAATCAAGTTGAGTGGAACCTGAGTCCACTGGGTAACGTTGGACTTTTTTCCTCCACGCCTAAGTACAGAAAGATAAATTTCTATTTACATTAAGACTGCAAGTTTTTAGCAAAAAAGGAATCCTGTTTGCAGAAGTACTCAGTTTTTTGACACAGGTAAAGCTCGGTGCATTCAAGGCCTGGAGGAACGCTGCGTGTTATGCGAACACTGCAAGGTGCAAGTGTTAACTCTGTGTCAGACGTTCGGCAACACAGAAATACAGTGACGGAAATAGAACGTTTTCAACACATCCTGCTTTGGAAATAAAATAACTTGGCTTCTTAGTGGTATTTTTTCATTAAAATAGGGGCTTTGCTGCAGCATTTATGTGTCAGGAGGAGCCCATTAGCCTACGACGATATCCTTTTTCCATTGACATTATCTTTTAATTATATCACTCTGAGTCACATTGCTAGCGGAGGACTGATTTTTACAGCCCCGTTTACATATCGCTTCAGCGTCTAATCCTGAGGAGGTGTTACACACTTTGAGGTTTCTGCTTCCTTTTTTAAAAATAATTTGGAACTCATGACTGCTTAAAAAGGCATCAACAAAGGTGCCTGTCTTTCCTTTGAAGTCATTTTTTGCGGAAATCACAGTCACTGACCAAAAGGTTTCAAAAGATTAAATTGTACTTATTTTACGACATTTTAAAACAGCAGGGTTAAATGCTGGGCCAGCTGCCAGGCAGTCAGCAGCACCCAAACTTTCATGTTCAGCAGCCAGGCACATCTACAGCAGTTATTTCTGAGTAGTTACTCCTGAAATATGTCACTCAGAGCAGCAGAGGGGTTTTAAGCTTTGCACGCTTTGATGACGGGCTAATGAAAACGTATTTTATATGTGTGTTATGAATGTAATGAAGTTCAGAGTTAAAAAAGAAAAAGAATATAGTGGGAAAATTAGATATTTGTAATTCTCCTTGTCAACACCAGCTTCTCCCTATGCTTGGAATCGTACCGGAGAGCCACGAACTCGTGAATGTCGGACGCTCACGTACCGCAGCGCGTTGTCCACGTGCAGCAAAACACTCCTCTGCTGCTCTCCCCTATTTATACGGGGGCTGCCGTGGACTGAGGCCCAGCTTGAACTCCCAGAACTGTTCAGAAAGGGAAACATAAACCTTGCCATCAGCTTTGATGCGGAATCAGAGTACAAGGACTACACTCATCCGCTGTCTGTCCTGGGCAACAGCACTGTAGGCTTAGTGGATCTTTATTGAAGTTCAGCTCTGTTGCAGTCAGGAAGTGATCTGCTCCGTTTTATAAATCTTCTTTCTGTTCTTTTCTTTCTAATCCTCCTGTGCTTCCTGGTTTCCCCTGCCTTGGTGTATTTGTTTTTCATCTGCCTTTTTCCGTTTTGAGGACTCATGGGCCAGACACTCTGTGCTGGTTTCCGTCACTTTGTATTGTGCAGGTGTTGCGGTACGCTGGCTTTACTGGTCTCTGGGGGATGGTCCCTCCACAGAGAGCTGTGCCGCCAGCGTAAGGCGGTATAAAACAGCCCTTGTGTCAGTTCTTCTCCCCAGGCTGGCACAGGTTGTGACTGAGAGACCTGCAGAAGCAGAACAGAGTGTTCTTGGTTCTTCATGGGTACATCTCAGGGACTGAAACGAGCTGGGATTAGTGAGGGTGTACTTGAACCATACAAGCTTATCTGAGTTATGCTGCGTCTCAGGCTGAGACAGGAGCAGCCGCTGAGTAGTGTGACCATAACCAGCTCCCTGTCTCTTGCTCTGAGTGAACCTTGGCACAAGACAGAATATGGGCCTTTTTTTCTTGTCCTGCTGGCTGGATGAAACCCCACTGTCTACGAGATCAAAGGGGTTTGATGCACTGCCAAAAATAGTAACCTATACGTAAAACATGTGCTCCATTTATAGCGCTCATTTGGAAAGTTTCCTGCTACTGCAGAAATGCAGATTACATTGATTTACTGTCCAGTACTGCAGAATACAGAGAGGCTTTTCAATGACTTCTATTGTATGCATTTGCAGAAAGGCTTGGGAGGTCCCTTCCTTTCCCTTCCTTTCCTTTCCCTTCCTTTCCCTTCCTTTCCCTTTCTTTCCCTTCCTTTCCCTTCCTTTCCTCCTCCTTCTCCAGTATTTATGGAATAGTTGCATTTTACCTGTGAGCCTACAGTCTTTCTGCTATGTATAGATGATGTCCTGCACGTTGTTTTCAGTCTGTTTCTGGTGGGAACAGACCAACGCTTAACATGTCGATGAATACAGACACCCTCTGCTTTGGGTACAGGTCTGAATCTGCACCTGAGCTTACATCTGTGCTGTGGCTTTTCCAACCCCTATCTGTATTCTGCTGGACAGAAGAGCTGCTTTTAGGGTCCTTCCTAGGATGTCCTTAATATTACAAAACAGACACAAAGGTGCTGCATTTGCACGCAGCCTAAGCTCAAGTTCTTGTTCTAAGCAAGTCAGGGAGTTTAATAACGCAAAGTCCTCTGCTGGGCCAGCCTCACCGAACTGGTCTTGCGTTAACCAAGTAGCATTTGCGACCTAGCTCACAAACAAAGCTGGAAAGAAAGGAGAGCATCTGTAGCTCTTACGCCTTATAAGAAGGCTTGTTATTCCATGTATTATGAAAAGCATAGATCTACTGAAACGTTCACTACTGTGAGAATTAAAGCTCAAGAAATGAGCAGTGACAGTCACTGGCGGTCGACAACCTTTCAGCCTGTTTGCAAAGAGTTATCCTCTTTGGTGGATAATACTTGGCCTTCATCTCATGGTTTATATTAAGAAAAGATGTACTAATTTTCTTTCCAATAACTCATATACCTAACAAGATTATTTTTGCATCCTGGCTTTATTTTTCTAAATCCCTTTTCTTCAGACGCTAGCTGCTAATAGGTACCATAAGAGTTAATTATTCTATCTCTGGATACTATTAAATTCACCCCAATTCACTCCTCTGCTTCCCGTCTGTTAATGTCCTAAGGATCAAAGCTCAATATAACTATTTTAGGCTAACAGCTCACAATGCTACCACTCGTACGACAACTTAGAAGGAAAGCACGAGTTACTTTTCCTCGTAATCATCTTCTTGATGTTTTCTTACTGTTTTTCGTATTTTATAGCACTAGGATCCTAATCTCAAAGACTACCTCAGTCTGCTTCCATGCATCCATTATATGTCCATTGTTCTAGGCAGGAAAGGTAAGAAAACTAATCAAAAAATACCGAATAAGGGCAGATACATTCCAGAGAGACACATTAATTGAGAGAAAAAGCAAAGCAATTCCTTCATGACTTTTCATTTACTTGTGAATTATAGAATCATAGAATCATTAGGGATTGGAAGGGACTTTGAAAGATCATCTAGTCCAATCCCCCTGCCACGGGCAGGGACATCCCACCGTAGGTCAGGCTGGCCACAGCCTCATCCAGCGTTTCTAATGGCTGCTTCATTTGCATCGGGTGAGGCTGTACCTCAAATCCTGTGTTCAGTTTTAGGTCATCAGGGTGCTGGAGCAGGTCCAGAGAGGCAGTGAGGCCTGTGAGGGGTCTCAAGCACAAGCCCTGTTGAGAAGTAGCTGAGGGAACTGAGGCTGTTTAGCTTGCCACAGGCTGTTTAGCTTGCCACAGGCTGAAGGGAGACCTGACTGCTTTCTCCAGCTGCAGCAAGGAGGGGGAGAGCTGCTTCTCCCTGTGACAGGACCAGGGGGAACCGTCGCAAGCTGCACCAGGGGAGGTTTAGGGTTGTGGGCCATCAGAACAGGCTGCGCAGGGCGGTGGTGGAGTCGCCATCCCCAGAGGTATCTAAATGCCATGCTGACCCGCTGCTTAGGGAGGCCTGGCAGTGCTGGGCTGATGGTTGGGCTCCACGCCACCAACCCAAGGGACTCTTTATCTGCGGCGCCTCCGCAGGCCGCGGCGCCCTGAGGCCTTCCCGCCATTTTCCCAGCCTCCCGGCACACCCTGCGCCTCGCGCGCCGCCGGCGGGCGCCCCTGGCGGTGCTCGCGCCTCCCGCCTAGCGGCCGCGCTTGGGCCCGCAGCGCAGCCGTCACGGGCCCGCCGAGCGCTTCGGGCCGGATGGATCCTCCTGAGCCCCGTCGCCCCCGGGAGAGGCCTTAGTCGTCGCCAAGCGGCGGTGAGAGAAGGGCGAGGGCGGTGCGACAGCGCTCGCGCCTGTCAGAGGTGAGGGGAAAGAGGAGCCTTGGGCCCGCGAGCAGCCGCCCTGCGTGGCAGCAGGGTGGGGACAGACTGAGGGTGTTGGAGCAGCGGCCCCAAAGCGCTTGTCGTAGACTTTTAATTCTGAAAAGCACATAAACCCCTGCCCTGTGCGATGGCGTGTCTGAAATACGCCAGCCTCTGGTCGGGGGTTGTGAATGCGCCCTCAGAAACGGGGCGCTGGCCTAGACAGCGGTTGCCAGTCCCCAGTTAATAGCCCTGCGCTGCCCACGAATGATTTATCCACGTCAGATACTTACCTGTTTGTAAAACGACTTCAAATAGCTTTCGGCTCAGCTCATACAAAATGCCCTCAGAAGGAAGGCAAACACTGTTGAGAAATAAACAGGCGCGTTTGGGGCAGAGCCGTGTAGTGGTTGCGCTGGCTCCAGATCAAGGGCCTGCTCACAGCCTCACAGCACCAGCCTGTTCCCGCTTTTAACTTGATGCTCAGGACTTTTTATTAGCCACTTTCAGCTGTGCTGTGTGGAGAACACGTATTTTCCCTTGTGCATAGGTGTCGTCTTTATCAGTAACATGAACCGGAGCTTGATGTTTGGAGCAATGAAAGGATGACAGGAGAGGGGAATAACCCAGGCCACCTGTGTGTGTTTGGACTGCTCAGCTAAGCAAAGGCAAAGAAAGAAGCCTGGCTGCAAAAGGTAAAATGGTACAGGCTATATCATAAGGTTTGGATGTGAACATTCATACAAAATGCTGCTTTCACAGGATTCTATAAAGGAATCTGTAAAGAATTCTGTAAAGGAGGTGGAGCACCTCCCTTATGAGGAGAGGCTGAGGGAGCTGGGTCTATTTAGCTTGGAGGAGACTGAGGGGTGACCTTATAAATGTTTACAAATATTTGAGGGGTGGGTGTCGGGAGGATGGAA
>JAOXOE010000698.1:3778187-3807865 GCA_028565055.1 Phoeniculus purpureus
GGAAGGGACCTCGAAAGATCATCCAGTCCAATCCCCCTGCCACAGCAGGATCCCCTAGATCCAGTCACACAGGAACACGTCTAGGCGGGTTTGAAATGTCTCCAGAGAAGGAGACTCAATGATCTGGCTTCGTGCAGTGGATGTGGGCTGGATAACAAATGTTGGTTAAGACTTCAGAGCACTGAAGCAAGGGAGGTCTTTCAGCAGCATATGGAAACACCACCCCACTCCCCATCAGCAAGTCGGCAGGCAGGGGTTGCTCTGGTTGGCAGACACAGCCAGATGCCCCAGGCCACCAGGACTGTGGAAGCAGTGGCCTCTCCCTGCCACCTGCCTTTCCTATCTCAGGTCATTCTGGAGATGTAAGATGCCTTCTCCCCAAGCATGTGGGAACCAGAGCTCACTCTCTTCCTCTTGCCCCCAAAACACATCACCACAAGACAAGTCAGCAGATTAGAATCACAGAATCATCCAGGTTGGAAAAGACCCTTGGGATCATCGAGTCCAACCATCAACCCTACTCTACAAGTTCACCCTTAAACCAGATCCCTCAACACACATCTAAGCAGCTTTTAAACTCACCCAAGGATGGTGACTCAACCACCATCCTGGGCAGCTTGCCCTGATGCTGGGTCTGATAGGCGCAATCCTTCACCAAGGGAGGCTTTGGGACTGTGGGGATGGAGGGTGCTGCATTAGCTGCAGGAAATAGCCTCAGACACTGCTGAAACCTGACCTTGATCTCCTGGGTGGAGCTGCTACCTATCCCTGGTAAAAGGAAGGTGCCCACAGGCACCCAGACCTGGCTGCCACATGAGATTTGTCTCTGTTCCAGGCTGCTCATGCCTAGGGACTCCCTTCCCACCCTCTCCACTTGGTCTACACTTCCTGCACAAGAACCATGCCCAACACGATAAAGTGATTTGCTGGGCTACAGATGGAGTTTGCTGGAATGTGAATGCCCCATGGGTCACATCACCAGGCCCCTCAATTGCCTGCCTTGTGGCCAGCTGTGCCTGGTGACATCCTCACTCCAAGGTGCCTCTCCTCTGAAGGAACCACGTGGTGATTCCAGCAGTGCTGTCAGTGTATGAGTCAAACCAGCCAGAGGGCACAGGGTGCTCCCAGATATTGGCTGTGACCAGGCCTAGGCTGTACCTGGAAAAGGACGGCTGATCCTAGCAAAGATTCAGAGAAGTCAATGCCAGAGATTCTTTGGTGCATGTCTAAAGGCCTGGGGTGCTCCTCCACACAGCTAGTGGTCACTCAGATAAGGTTTCTCAAGAAGAATGGGTACAACCCAGGGGGAAGGAAAATGATAAGATATTCTTATAAAGAAAATTCTGTTGTATTTAGACCAACTAAGGGCAATTATCACAGTTTGCCAAAGACTGGCAGGTCTGGGTTCCCGAAATCACGTGGATGTGAGAAACAGATTGGTGGGAGATACCAGTTAGCAGAGATCTAGATCTCCAAGATGCACTCATGCCTGTAGAGTGTCACTGATCTATCAGATTCAAAAAGCATGGCCCAGAAAAACAAGTCTAAATCCTGTGAAACTCTTGGGAATCCTGTGCGCTCTGCGTCAAGTGGATTGTTCTGCCCTTGTGTGACACCACAGAACCAGAACCAACAATAGCATCTCTGAGAAGAACATCTGACTCAACATTGTAAACTGATCACCACACACCTCACAGAATCACAGAATCATTCAGGTTGGAAAAGACCCCTGGGGTCATCGAGTCCAACTATCAACCCTACTCTACATGTTCACCCCTAAACCAGATCTCCCAACATCACATCTAAGTACCTTTTAAACTCATACAGGGATGGGGACTCATCCCCCATCCTGGGCAGCCTAGTCCAGGGCCTGACCACTCTCTCCGGGAAGAATTTCTTCCTGATGTCTAATCTAAGCATCCCCTGTTGGATCTTGAAGCACTTCCCCCTCCTTCCACAGGAGTGAGCAGTTTGGGCTGTGAGCAAAACATAAGATGTGGGTGATTTTTTTCATAGCGGTGAACTTTTGCTGCTGTTCTTCACTTGCATTGATTTTCCTCTCATAGCTACACTGCTAATGAGATGCCTACAAAAGGGGGGCAGTATTTACATTTGTGCCAGATTTTTATCAGTTAGTCTGATTTTAAATACCCAAATACATGCGACAAAGCAACAGTGACATGCCTGTGGTCTCCAGAGGAAAACCTTCCACGCTGACAAAGCACCTCCAGCCACTTGTAATTTAAGGTCAGCTCAGCTCTCAAACTTGGCTTTGTATAGGGGGAAAGAGAAGAATTATCTGCAGCAGGACTCATGTTGGGTTGCGTTGCAGGGAAAACCATTACAGCATCTTACAGCAGATTACTATTAATGTCTAGAGTTTACTCACATACTACATGAGTAGATTATACTTGCTACAGAGATGAGAGACCTTGTCTATTAATATATGTTTATGCATTATTGCAAACAGCCATGCAAGTACACAACCCTCACCAAGGCTTCCCAGTAGTTAATCTTTTCATGGTTTATGATTTCATCCTTGTATGTGGAGAGAGCTTATGTAAGTTAGATGTAAGTTATATAAGAAAGATAGACAGATATAGACATAGATAGATAGATAGATACAGAGATAGACAGATAGATATAGAGATAGGTATAGATAGATAGATAGATAGATAGATAGATAGATAGGCTAGACAGATAGATAAATAGATGGATAGCTAGACAGAAAGACAGACAGATAGATAGATAGATAAATAGATATATATAGAGAGATAGATAGACAGATAGATAGGCTAACCAGATAGATAAATAGACAGACAGACAGATAGATAAATAGAGAGAGAGAGGATAGACAGATAAATCAGTGGATTGACAGACAGATAGAAAGGTACATACATACATAGAAGGATAAATAGATACATAAATAGATGGATAGACAGACAGACAGACAGAAAGACAGATAGATAGAATGAATATTAACTTATTTCAGTGTAAAGATCAGCTAGTTATTACATTATTTTTAAATACAGTTTTTCAGGGTTCAAAACTTGATTATTGGGACAGGGGAAGGGAAAAGCTGACCTGAATCACACTGCTTCTTTTCCCACGGCTGGATCAGGCTCTATTGCCTCGGCAAAAGGTGTTTCGTTTTTAAGCCTGTCCGTGCTGCATAGAAATTAGTTCTCCCTTATGATACAGAGAGCAGCGCTCAGCCCTAACAGGATCCTGCTCTACATAACAAGTGTATTTGGGGGTCTTAGTTCCAGACCAGGCTCTAGCTTCTCTAACCAGATGTTCCACAAGTTAGTGGCAACAGGTTCAAGCAGTGCGAGGCTCAAGTCGCCTTCCCTACAACACTCATGTAATTTAGTGAAAAAATCGTACTAATAATCTAAAAGAGTTCCTGCCTTCAAAACCGGGGCTGTGGGCGCTGGGACGGATAACGGAAAAGCTTTGGTCCGCGGCTGCTGCTGCTGAAGCAGAGAACTCCCCCCGAAGCAACCCCGGCGCTGTCTCAGCCCTCCCACGCTCGCAGCAAGACCTCCGGCAGCCGGGAACCGCTGCCCGTCCCTGCCCACACGCCTTGCGGAGGCTGGGGAAGGATGCAGCCGGGAACACCCCGCGCCGGAGTTGACCGGGTAGGGACAAATCGTTCCGACACGTCGTCGAGGACTAACGATCCGAGAGCGGCCACCGAGGCGGGGCTTTACGCGGCGCCCCCAGCCCGGCCCGGAGTCCCCCCGCATCCCACTGCTCCGGAGGTCTGCGCGTTCCTGCTGCAGCCCTGAGCCTGCCCGGCTTGAAAATTAGCTTCTTGGTCAATAATTGACTCTCTGGAAATGGCCAGAAAGGATCGGCAGCTCGGTTAAGGCAACAGTGAATGATTCGCAGCAGATAGGCTTCGGGAAGGGGTGTCTGCCGGGCGCCCTTCGCTGCAGAAAGTGTTTGGGTCCCAAGCACCCACTCAGCTCTGCTGGCGAGATCAAGGAAAAAGATACAGGAGAGGAAAAACGCCTATTTTTTGTCTTGGAGTTGGTTTTTCTTTTCCCAGATCTCTGGAGGGGACAGCGTACTTTCTAAAGCCTGAGCTGGAGGCACTAACAGCCTCCATTCAAATGCATCCCTAGAAATATAAAGCAGTATTTCCTTGGCAAAGCGGTGAGAGGAGTCTGCGGGATTTGGAGTGTTTCCCCTTCATACTGTAGGGACTAGCTGCTTATGGCAAGGGGGAGAGGAATGGGGAGACGCGAGATGAGGTGAGAAAGAGAGAGGAGAGAGAGGAGAGAGGAGAGAGAGAGGAGAGGAAAGAGAACATAAGAGAGCAAAAGGAAAGGGAAGAAGAAAATAGAGAAAAGAGAGGAGAGGGCAAAAGGAAAGGGAAAAAGAAAATAGAGCTGAGCCTGTGCTGGATACTCTTTTCCTGTTGTAAATAGTCTCGTAAAGTTGGGTGTGAGAGGTGTGTGAGGTCAAGCAGCAAACTCGCGTTGTAAACTTTCCCTGCACCTGCCCCACGCTGCTTCTCCAGGGTATTTCTCGGGGCTGTGCCACTGCCCCCGGGACAGGCTGGATGATAGCGACTCCCGCTCCTGGCTGAGGCCACCGCTTTCAGTGAGAGGCTCGGGCAGGAGAGGGAGGAAGGGAGGACAGGATGAGGATTTCTATCCTTTTGAAATACTTCCAAGTCTTTTTGATCGACTTTAGATTTACACTTCCCGGCAGGAGGGTTTCAGTCCTCCATGTATTTATCTAATTTCATTAGTTTCTGCAAAGTTTGTCTTCAACATTCCCTCCAAAAAATTTATCTTCTCTAGTTTGCTGGGAAAATAAATCTTCCCCGGGATATTTTCCAGCTCAAAGGTAGAAGTGAGCTGCTGCTCACCGAGCGAGCCAGACCCTCAAACTCGGACATGTCCCTGCTTAAGGAAAAAGGCTTTGAAATTTGGTCAGGTTCTGTGGTTCCTCTTTAAAGTCGAAAGAAACCGAAGCGTTCCCTGAAAGACCATCGAACAGAACCTCTTACTTCGCAAACAAAGAGGTGGAGGAAGCTTCATATTATTTAAAATCAGACGGTGGGGGTTTTTTGAATGTAAATGCACATACACTTAAATAGGGAAGTATAAAATATTCCAGGGCTTGCTCATCGCACTAATCAAGGCTGCTGGAGGATCCCCGAGCCATCATCTTTTATAATTATAATTGCACGCGTCAATCAAGACCTTCAGGCAAAGTCAGAACAAGGCAGCCAAACTCAGGAGAGAAATCACATTAGGAAAAAAAAAAAACAACTTCGGAGAACTTAGTAAGGAATGAAGATGAGATTAGAAGAAAGGGTAATTAAGGTTGCTCAAGGCAATCGTGAGAGCTAGAACTCCATGTTAAATTAAACGTGGCCACAAGGGACCAGGTATCTCTTAAAATATGTACTGCCCTAAACTGCTAACTTCGGATAAACGTGTATGTGTGATAACCACTCAAAAGTATTTTCATCCATGGCGACAGCTCGCCGAGCAGCTTCGCTATGTGCGGGTTGAACTCGCTCTAAACCCTCTCCCGGCGAATGACATTAAGCCCGCGAGTAGGAGCGGGGAGACCGGTGCCAGGGCCGTACAGCGCTAGACGGTCCCGAGTCATCTGCTGGTGGGGACAGACACTGAACTCTAGTTACACTCGGGCAGGTTTTGCCTGCCCTGTCCGGACGCGAGGATTCCTTCCTCCGCTTTCGCCTACCAGCAGCAATAACGAGAGCCCCGGCGGGTAAGCCTCGAGCGACGAGACCCACCGGCGGCCAACGGGAGGGACGGCACCGGCTCCTTCTCCGGGCTGCGGGACCCGGGTCCCACCGGTGTGTCCTAAACTTCCCGCATTCTGCTGGAAACGCAGCCGTAGATGCGCTTTAACAGCGCGTTCCTTACGGGGAAGGACTACGAGGAGGAGATTCTCTCTTTCGAGCCGCTCCTGGGGTCCTTCGATCCCCTCCCTGTGAGAGGGATTGATTGTATGCAATTCATGTACCTGGGAGCAACTTCCCAAGGGCCGAGCCGGGCTTTCAGCCCGAACTCTCCTTGCCCACAGGAGAGGGCTTTCCCCCGCCCCGCACCGCCGCGGCCGTCTCAGCCGCTCCCGCAGCTCTCAGAGCTGATGCGCTGAGATGGGGTCTCAGGCGAACTACTATCTCTGAACTTCTAACACGAGAAATAACGTGCTGATGATACACACGGACAGGTCGCCTGCTCGGCCTCTCGCCCGAAGGGGAGCGGGAGAAAGGTGCGAATGGAAGAACCCGAGAGGTCCGAGCCTCTGCGCGCTGCTCCTCTCCCAAAATGTTAAATCCCGCAAAGGGAAGGAAAAACGGATTTTCTACTGCGTATTTTCTACTCCAGTGTTGGGTCGGCTTCTCATACTCGCTGAAACCTAAATGATCTAGCACTGGTCCTGTCTTCTAGTTGCTGGTGTATAAACTGTGCAGGAAAGAGCTCGGCCGAGTCCGCTCTCTGCACATGGAGGGCTGCTCCCACCGCCGGGCACCTTCGACTAGCACCAGTGCCTCTAGTAAGTTACAACAAGGTTCAGTTCTCACAAACTCTCCCCAAACCGATGTGAAATGCTACACCGTGTGCCTCACTTTCAATCGGAAGCAATTTTCACCGCCAAATATTTTCAGCTCTTAACGTACAGAATTCCTTAGTGTCAGAGGAGAACGGGCAGCCGAATGCTCGGGTAGGGGGGGCGGCTCCAGAGCTTCTGAAGGCGCGAACATCGCTCTTCCCCGAACACTCGGGCGGGCAGGGCAGCAGGGTGAGGGGCAGACCCTCTCCCATCCCATCCCCTCCCGGCTCCGGCATCCCACCACCCCCGGTCCCCGCTGCTGAGGCACCCGCTTGCGAGTAAACGATTGTTTGGGAACCAGAGCCCCGTTCTGCACCGGGAGCCGGGGAAAGGCGGCTGTTGCTCAAGCGCCGGCTGTGCCGGGGCACTGGCTTTTGCGGGAGCGATGCAGCTGGCACCGGGAGATTTCGCAAGTTTAGGGACTGGAGACACAAAGGTACACAATAGGTTTCAGCGGGTTTCAGCGCGGCTCCTGCCCTCATTTCTCGGGCTCCAGCGGCCGCAGAGCTCGGGTTCTCCGAGCTCAGGGGGCTCCGCTGCCCCTCCCCGGCCCCCCGGGAGGAAGGCGAGGGGCCCCCGCAGCCGCCGCTGGCCGAGCGGGGGGAATGCCCAAGGGAGCTGGAGTGGGGCTGCCCGCTGGCCAACAGGCCCCCGTCGGGCTTCTCTGCGGCGCTCCCACCCTTCCCAGGGATGGCTGCAGCCCGGACCCCACCCTGCCACAACCGAGCAGGGGGTGAGCGCTCCGGGCGACTACGAGTGATCCTGTGTATGTGCGGTTTGTGTGTGCGTGTGCGCGAGTGCGGGGGGTGTTGCTCATCCCGCCTCTGCCTTATTGGCTACGAGGGCGATGTCATGTCCCTCTCTGGCTCCGAGACCCCACGCCCCGTAGCCCTCGGGCTCCGGGACCGCCTCCCCGCGGGCGCGGGACTGGCGGTCCACACTCGGCACCTTAGCACTTGTGGTGTGGGGGAAGAGAAGGGGGAGGAGGAGGAGGAGGAGGAGAAGGAGGAGGGAGAAGGGGGACGGAGGTGGGAACCCTGTCCAGCAGCACCAGCGGCGGCAGAGCGCTCCGGCGCACTGTGCCGCTCCGTATGGATCGGGGCGCCGGGCTGCCGCCGTGCTGAGCCCCGGCCGGAGCTGCTACGGGGTTCCTCCTCCCTCCTCGGCACCCCCTGGTCTTCCTTCTCTTCCTCATCTCCGCCCACGCCGCCAGCAGCCCGACTACCTCTCCTCCGCGGCTCCCCCACCCGCGGGCACCCGGCGGCGCTTCCCAGTGGCCGGGGCCGCTCGGTGCTCGCACTGCAGCGGGGCGAGGGCTGGCGTGGAGCAGAGGGAGGGAAGAGAAGGAGAAGGAAGAGGCAGCGTCCGCCGAGCGCCCCTTGGTCCAGCTAAATCTGTGCTGCCGTGTCCAGGTGCCGGTGTCGCGGACGGACACGGAGCCCCCGGCCGCCTTGTCATGCTGCCCAAAGTGGAGACGGAGGCCCTGGGACTCGCCCGGTCGAATGGGGAACAGGGGCAGATGCCGGAAAACATGCAAGGTAAGGGGGGGAAAAGGCCTGGCGCTTCCCCTCCGCGAACCCGCGCTCCCCACCTCCCCCCCGGCAATCCGCCTCTTCCTCCTGCCAGAAAACTTTACGGCTGCTCCCTGCCAGCTCCCGCCCCGCTGAGCCCCTGCCTCTGCCGACCGACTTCCAGCGCGGCTCGGGCGGGCACCGGGGCAGCAGCAAAGCCCTCGCCGGGATGCGCAGCTGAAGCCGGGGAACCTCCGAGCATCCGGCCGGGAGCATTTCCCGAGCACGCTCTGCTCGGGGACACTGGCTCCGGGGAGGTGGCGGGGTAGGGCTCCTTCTCGTCCCCGGTCCGCGCAAAAGTCACTGGAAGTTTATGGCGGGGGAGATCCGGGCACCTCGAGGGCCACAAGCCGTCACGAAACGGCGGCCGCAGGTGGCCGCGGCAGAGAGCCCCGATGGCTCCGCGCAGGCAGCGGGATGCCCGAGCTGCGGTGAAGCTGGAAATGCCTTTGCGGGGCGGGGCCCCGTTGCGGTCCGCGGCGACCCCATCTGTGGGACACCGGGAGCCCAATCCGACCCGGCTGCCCCTTCGAAATTTCTCCATCTTTTGCAGGCAGCCTGCTGAGAAGCAGGAGAAGTGTGGTCCGGGGGCAGTCTTGGAAGTGCTGGGGAGGGATCCTGACAGCCCCTTCCTCGCTGCCAGGGTGCGGCCCTCGGAAAACCCCTGCCTTCCCGCTTGGTTTTTCCTGCGAGGAAGGGGAACTTCGTTGTAGAGACGCGGGAGCAGAGCAGAGGGCCAGGCCCTCCTCCCCCTGCTCCTGCTGGCGGGAGGTGGTCCCCGAGCCGTGCCGAGCTCGTTCGGGGATCGTTTTCCCCGTGGGGGGGTTGATGTCTCCGCGCCCTGCGACAGCTCCCCGGGGCGCAGCTCCCGCAACCTTCACTCAGACGCCCGGTCCGGGGGTTCCGGGCGACTCTGACCGTCCGGTACCCCCGAACCGCAGCAGCCGTGGGGTTAGCGGCAAAGAGGGGCATCCCCGCGGTGCCCCTGTCGCCTTGCTCAGAGCGGTCAGTCGCCGCCGGCTTGCCGAGCTGCTGGGAGGTTCGGTGCAGGGA
Source organism: Phoeniculus purpureus (assembly GCA_028565055.1). Lineage (NCBI taxonomy): Eukaryota > Metazoa > Chordata > Aves > Bucerotiformes > Phoeniculidae > Phoeniculus > Phoeniculus purpureus. Next base: position 3,787,421 of record JAOXOE010000698.1, read on the forward strand.
CCGGGAAAGACACCAGCCCTGCGTCGAGCGGCTGCGGGGTCTTTTTGGGAATAAGTAGAAGGGACAGGTGGGCTCTTTGAGGGGGAGCCCGGTCCCCCCACCCTTGCACTTATTCCCCTCGCTTTACTCCCTCATCCGCTCCCGACGGCGGCTCCTTTCGCCTTCCCACCCCGAGCCGCAGCAACTTCAGGCGGCTCCGGTGCAGGTTTCCCTCCAGTCCTGCTACCGGACGACGATGTTTTAAGGTGCTTTTGTAAGAAACTCGCGTGTGTAACGGCGCCGCAGAAGCGCCGGGTCCGTAAGACGCGAGTTTCGCTAAGTAAATATTTGCAGGCTGACGGGGGAAGAAAATTTGAAAGGCAACGAACGGAGTAACTTTAAAAGTAGAGGTGACACAAGCTTTTCATTCTGCTTTTCTTACAGCTTCCCTCTGATCATTTTCACACTTAAACGAATTACTGTAGTTTGTGATTCCATAAAGGAAGGGATAGGCTTCTTTCAAATAAATAAATAGAGGACTGGGTGATCTTCCCGAGGTCCTTTCCAATCCCTAATGTTCTCTGATTCCGTGAAACCTGAGGAGCTGATGGGTTTTGTTGCACTTGATAAGCATCGTGCAGATGGAAAGTTGCGTGTTTCAGAGTCAGCTGTGGTTTTAAAACTAAAAGCTAAAACACTTTCCCCCTCCCCCCCCCAGTGTTGTGTTAAAGTGACCTTTCACTGCAGAAAAAGAGCTATTCATGCAAATTCTAATTGGACCTGCTGTTTCTCCTTTTCCTAGTGTCTCAGTTTAAAATGGTGAATTACTCTTACGATGAAGACCTTGAGGAACTGTGTCCAGTCTGTGGAGATAAAGTGTCTGGGTACCATTATGGACTCCTCACGTGTGAAAGCTGCAAGGTTCTGTACTAATTACTTCATACAATCACAAGTACAGCGGGCAAAAGTTTCAGATATAAGCAGAAAAAATTCCGAGTAAAGAAAACTGATGTGTGATAGTTTGGCTCATTTCTGATGTGTTTCCTGTAACAAGTCAAACATTAACTACAAAAAAGCTTTACGTTCAAAAGTCTCTTGAAGAATTCTCATCAGCATAAATGGAAACAACATGGAAGGGTTTGCACTGTAATTTTATGGTGCTTTGCTGTCGTGAAATGATGTCGTTCTAGAACGACTTTCATTTCTAACTGGCCTAAATATTGTAGTCGATTCATGTGTATCCGCAGTATTTCTGTTGCTGAAGGATAAAGCAGGACAAGTGTTCCCAGTATGGATCAGCTTTGCAAAACCTGATGCAACTTTGAGGTTATGTTTTTTCCCCCTTTGATACTGCCCTGAGCATTTCCCTCCGATACTATGCTGCACATTTTTCTGCCTATAGTGACCATGCACTCTTCTCGCACAAACTGTAGCTGTCAGAGCTCACTGCGTACACAGTCCAGCAGCCAGTGTATTGCTTTAAATAATTCATAAATTTTGAGAATCAAGTATTTGTAAATGCAATTTATCGTGTTGTTAGATAAATGTACCAGCATAGTTCTAGCACACAGAAGAATTTAAATACTTACATGAATTTATGATATGGGAAATTAAAGTTCTTAAGAGTTACTTAAATAATTTACAGTGGTTCTATTATACTGAAGAATTTAAATATTTATATGGAAAACTAAAGTTCTTTAGAGTTGCTTAAATAATTTGCCATGGTTCTACTATACTGAAGAATTTAAATACTTATATGAATTTATGAATATGGACAAGTATTCATATAAAATACCTATATGAATAATAGAAAATTAAAGTTCTTTAGAGTTACTTTAATAATTTGCCTTTGAGGTTCTACTATACTGAAGAATTTAAAATACTTCTATGAATTTATAATATGGAAAATTAAAGCTGCTTAGAGTTACTTAAGTAACAAGTAAAGGAAAGTCCTTTGCCAGAGCAATGCAATGTAAAATATTTAGTTGCATGGAGAAAATAACTTAGCACATTATATTTTCATTAAAAAATAATCAATGAGAAAGGAATGAGCACTTATTATGGTTCTCTGAGGTCCCTCTGGGATGTGCAGTAGCCAGAGGTACTCAGGGTTCCTGTTATCCTTGCAGCAGCATGTGCCTATGTATTTCATATAAAGCCACTTTAAAAGGAAGGCTTTAATAATTTCACAGCGATTAAAGAGTGCAAAGGGAACCGATCGGCCTCACTGTTTCTCCTACTGGTGTTTGGGGGACAGGAGGCTACAACCAGTCTTACTAAGCTTTGACACTAGTCTATAAAACATAGCCCTAGCACAAGCAAAGCTCCTCTGGAGGCTGGCGGTTTGCTCCTCGCTGTAATTTAAAATAAACTATGTTAAGTGCATAAGTGCTTGAGCGAGGGGTGTCTGAAAAAGGTAGTACAAAGACTTCCATACGTGAAAATCTGAGATGTGCTCTTCAGGTAAAGCAGGCTAACTCTTGGTTGTGTCTGCCATACAGGGCTTCTTTAAGCGAACGGTCCAGAACAACAAGAGGTACACGTGTATAGAGAATCAGAACTGCCAGATCGACAAAACACAGAGGAAACGCTGCCCTTACTGCCGATTTCAAAAATGTCTAAGTGTTGGGATGAAACTGGAAGGTAAGAGCCATCGCCCTTGCTTGTTTTGTTAACTGTACTAGAGTCTCATTGTGAAAATTAAACTGTTGTGTAGGTTATTATATTTTCCTGTGCGACTTGGTCTAGGGGATCCTGCTGTGGCGGGAGGATTGGACTGGATGATCTTTCGAGGTCCCTTCCAGTCCCTGATGTTCTATGAATCTGTGATTACCTGCTACTTTATTTTAGAATACAGCATGTGTGTTGGGGTTTTGAAATGATAGTAAAAGGTGACTTTGTTCCTTTATTTAAAAGAATCTAATGAGTAAATGGTAAATCACTAAGAACATGTCATTTAATATTTCAGTATTTTAGAACTTCAGAATGAATGGGTCTAGGTATAACAGTTCTGCAGCTTTTAACATGGATTTGCTCTAGATTAAACATAAAATGTATAAGAAATGTCCTTGTTAGAAAAAGAATGGGTCTAGGTAGAACAGTTCTGCAGCATTTAAGATGGACCTTCTGTAGGTTAAACATAAAATATATAAGAAGGGTGTATGTTAGAAATAGAATTAGTCACTGCTATGAAGATTGAGCTGATTTTCCTTATGTTTTAACTAAGGGCGAGGGGTTTTGATATGTTTCTCATCCAATTTACCTTTGGGATTAAGAAAGGGGTAAAATAAGGGAGTTTCTTACCCAATTTGCCTTTGGAATTAAGAAAGGGATAAAATAAGGTGGTTTCCTGTGCAACTTGGTCTAGGGGGGATACTGCTTTGGCAGGGGAATTAGACTAGATGGTCTTTTGCGGTCCCTTCCAATCCCTAATGTTCTGTGATTCTCACTCAATTTGCCTTTGGGATTAAGAAAGGAATAAAATAAGGAGGTTTCTCACCCAATTTGCCTTTGGGATTAAGGAACCAAATAACCTGTAAAGTTGTGTCCTATGTTCTTGGGATGCTACACCTGAGATGCTGTTACAAACGAAAGAATAAGATGCTTTGAAGTGCACTGATGTCATTTCAGCCCCGTGTGAAGAGAACAATGCAAAGCCTACAACACCCTTTGAAATAAGCAAATGCAAAATGATTATTGAATCAAATCTGAGAATCACACATGGCTCGCCCTATCTTTGATATATCACAGAACATTAGGGACTGGAAGGGAGCTCGAAAGATCGTCCAGTCCAATCCCCCAGCCACAGCAGGATCACCTAGATCAAGTACATAACACACTAGAACTCAGGTGTAAAGACATTTGTGCTCGACCAAGGACAAGCTTCTAAATTCCTTACTCTTTCAATATTTGCACTGAAATGTCATTTACCTTAGATGCTTAACCCGGAAAAATCTGGCCAAGGAAGGGAACCATAAAGGATAAGACCGGAGTCTTCTATAGGATACATAAAGGAGTTTGAGAAAGGATAATCACGCCTGAGTCTGGCAAAGGAAAGCTGTTGCTGTGACTGAAAATGAAAATCAGCCTCTTACACTTAAAGGGATTCAATACTATTCTTGTGTTTGCTAGTGCTGACACACTGCACTAAGCATGCTGTATTGGTCTAGGGGATCCTGCTGTGGCAGGCAGATTGGACTGGATGATCTTTCGAGGTCTCTTCCAATCCCTAATGTTCTGTGGTTCTGTGAATTACTGCACGCCCTTCCAAATTCAAATATTACAATAATAGGGCATTTTCACAGAATCACAGAAGATTAGAGATCGGAAGGGACCTTGAAAGATCACCTAGTCCAATAATAGGGTGTTTTGAACCCTTTTCTCATGGTAGATGTTAAGAATCAGGATAAAATACGTTTATCTACTACTTTTAGCTCCTCTCTGTTGCTGCTGATGGTACAGGGACAGGATTTTTCCTCTGTAATCCCAGTTCACTGAATTTCTATTAAAATAGACGTTTTAATCTCACTCATTTTAAACTCATCCAGCTTGCTCAGGTGTTCATTTTAGTGTACCCGAAAGGATACTCTGTGCACAGCTTTAATGTTAATTGTATTTACCAGCATGGGAACGGAATTGTTTTAGTTTGCGGCATTTTGTTCTAAATCAACTTTCAACAGCAACATTAGTAGCAGCATTTTAACTACAAGGTGCCTGTAGAAACTCTAGATAAATGCACTTTAGATTCCTTACATCCATTCAGACTCTCTTTTCCTTTGTTTAGCAAATGGGAAGGACGCGTGCTGCTGTCACCGTAAATAGCTGTGACACCTTGTGTGTATTTCCCTGATAGCAATACATACATCTCCTTAAAGTCTAGTTCATAAATTACCACGGACCAAACAGAAATCATTAAACGTTGAGGTCCTTATGATAATGTGGAGTCTTATGCGTGTCTAGCGTTCACAATAAATTTTTAATGTCCTACTAATCCCTAAGATAAAAAGCTCAAGAACTTAACCTCCAGCAATCTCAGCAGTCTCAACATGTCACCAGGCTGTCAAATGTTCCTCTTTCAATCTAATTGCCGTTGGGCAAGGTGGTCTTGGTGAGAGCTCCTCGCTAGTCCGTTACACGTACTCCATGGTGACAGTCACTGCTGCGGCCGAGACCACCAGTATGACTCCCGAGGCAGCTGTTGAGGTGGATTTATTGTGATTATTTCTAATTACAAGACACTATTTCCAGCCAGAAGTGTGCCGATAGTTTCTGTTTCATTTCCACCTTCTGTGGGGAAGGCAGCAAGCTGGTAGCTTTCTCTCTGCACATTCCAACTGCAGCTAAACGTTTCTATAGAGCTGTTTGGCTAACTAGAAACCTCCTAATATCTCCTTCAGTTCAGCCAACTAAAAACGTCCCAAAAATCCCATTCACCAACCTGAACAGGATAACCAAAAGGAAATAGCTCCTTTCTGCCAAGAAAAACATTCTCCCTTGTGACCACTGAACATCATACAATTTACATTTCAGATGTTTTGCTGTGGTAGAAGGCAGCAATGGATTGATTGTAATGAGACAATGTGGTCTGCTGCATGCATCTCAGACCAATTCTAGACATCAGCCCTTGATTCTTAATGCCATAGTAGCTTGACATAAGCCAAAATATACACAGATCTCCACATGATCCCATAGCAGGTGTGAAAGTCCTATAGCTGACCATTGTGTTCGTCCCTGTGTCCTAATCAATGTAAAAAGAAGCCCATCTATGTTAGCAATGTGGTATTTAAATTATTGGTCTATTTGGTATATATTGGTAAGTTAAATGTGGTATTTAAATTACTAGAAAAAAATGACATTTGATAAGTCAAAATACGTATTTTTCTTCAGGAATAAAATTTGGGGGAAGGAAAGGACTGAGATTGTACATTTCTGCTCTATTCTACTGTGTGTTTCCTTAAAGAACGTTGACTCCAAGTCTTAATTTTGATTTACGTCCTCCTCTCCCCTGACAGCTGTACGAGCCGACCGAATGCGTGGCGGTCGAAACAAGTTTGGACCAATGTACAAGAGAGACAGGGCGCTGAAGCAGCAGAAGAAAGCTCTTATCCGAGCAAACGGACTTAAACTGGAAGCCATGACTCAGGTGATCCAGGCGATGCCGACTGACCTGACAATATCTTCTGCGATCCAGAACATCCACTCTGCCTCCAAGGGCCTACCTCTGAACCACACCGCCTTGCCTCCTACAGACTATGACCGAAGTCCCTTTGTAACCTCTCCGATTAGCATGACGATGCCGCCCCATGGCAGTTTGCAAGGCTACCAAACCTATGGCCATTTTCCAAGCCGCGCTATCAAGTCTGAGTACCCTGACCCTTACACTAGTTCACCAGAGTCGATAATGGGCTACTCATACATGGATAGTTATCAAACGAGCTCACCAGCAAGCATTCCGCATCTGATATTGGAACTCCTGAAATGTGAGCCAGATGAGCCACAAGTCCAAGCTAAAATCATGGCCTATTTGCAGCAAGAGCAAGCCAACCGAAGCAAACACGAGAAGCTCAACACATTTGGGCTTATGTGCAAAATGGCCGACCAAACCCTCTTCTCCATCGTTGAGTGGGCTAGGAGTAGCATCTTTTTTAGAGAACTTAAGGTAGGTAACAATCTTACGTTACATTATCATTCGATCAAGAAAATAACCACCTCTGGTTATGATGTTGGACTTAATCAAGAAAGTATGGTTTATCTTTTTCTTTTCCCAAAGCATCTGATTCTTAAATTAGTTGGCTTTACATACACAGACTCATGAGGAGAAGCCTTGAGCTGACTTCTGCCTCAGCCCGTACTGAGCTGTAGCAGAGAGTAGAGTTTCAGTTCAGCTCTTCTGTATTTACTATTTATCTGTCTACCTATTTACTATTTATCGTAACTATTACTAGTCTCCATAGAATCTCACATTAAGTTTACTCCTCCTTTGTCAGTATTGCTCGCGGTCTGGCTCATACTCAGAGTTGTAACCATACCTGTTACGCCTTTCTGCATCCATTTGCATAATTGTTTTGTTAGCTAGTTGAACACAGAGGGGACTGTCATTTCTGTCTGTCCCTGTTTGTAGAGAGGGGATTATCCCCCTGCGCTCAGCACTGGGGAGGCCAAACCTTGAGTACTAGGTCCAGTTTGGGGCACTTCAGTACAACGAGAGACATCGAGGGGCCAGAGCGAGTGCAGAGCAGGGCAATGAAGCTGGGGAAAGGCCTGGAGAATCAGTCTGATGAGGAGAGACAGAGAGAGTTGGGGCTGTTTAGTTTGAGGAAGAGGAGGCTCAGGGGAGACCTCATCGCTCTCTATAACTATCTGAAAGGACACTGCAGAGATGTTGGGGCTGGTCTCCTCTCACAGGTCAGTAGGTACAGAAGCAGAGGGAAGGGCTTCAAGCTCCAACAGGGGAGGGTTAGAGTGGCCATCAGGAAGACTTTCTTCCCAGAGAGAGTGGTCAGGCACTGGGATGGGCTGCCCAGGGTGAGGGTTGAATCCCCATCTCTGGATATGTTTAAAAGATGCTTAGATGTGGTGTTGGGGGATCTGTTTTAGGGGTGAACTTGTAGAGCAAAACTGACAGTTAGACTTGACCCCAGAGGTCTTTGCCAATCTGAATGAATCTGATTCTGTGTGCTCCATATGCAAGTCCAAATACAAACTATTCATTTTCTCATAGGGATGTTATTTGGTGTATTCCTATGTGTATAGTTAAGTACGAAAGCTGAATCCTAAGCAAGGTGTACGCAGAACAGAAAGCATGGAGGAAGATGATACCTTAAGGACTCTATTTTGGTTCTCATCGTTACTGATAGATGGGGGATTTCTTTAATCTAGGCTGGCCACAATGACTTTAAGCTCTTAATTTTCTCAAAAATTTTCATGCACGCTCTCTGATGGCCAGAAATTCTCCCACTTAATAATTTCATGGACCCTTTGTTAAGGCAATTTTGTGTTCTGTGGCGGTCAGGTCTGAAATTTTAATCCAGATACTTGGAATCAGGCAACAGAGATAAACTACAGTTTGTGATCACACTCTTAATACAGAAATTAGCTCTGGGATGAGTCAAATGTTCCTTCCAATCCCTAATGTTCTGTGATTCTCTGAAAGGTCTTCTGTTTAAAAAACCCCTCAAAATAATCAGCTCAGATCACATCCCAGTCTCACAGAATCACAGAACATTAGGGATTAGAAGGGACCTCAAAAGATCATCCAGTCCAATCCCCCTGCCACAGCAGGATCCCCTAGATCCAGTCACACTGGAACATATCCAGGCGGGTTTTAAACATCTCCAGAGAAGACTCAACCCATTATACTGACAATTGCTGAATCTCTGCCCGCTACACAGAGATGTTTTCACCACAATTATTTGCTGCTGAAATTTGCACATTTCTGTGACTACCCATAATTCTTGCTGACTAATGGAAAATACTCCAATACCCAAATACTACAGTCACTGTAGAAGTTCACAGCGAATTGAATCTACATGAATCACAGAATCACAGAAGGGAGATTCCATTAAAAAGCTGTGATTAAGATGCTTGCGGCAACGGGAGTTGATGCAGACACATGAAATAAAGCCTGACTACAGAAAAGCAAGCTGTATAGTTTGTGTATGCAACTCCAGCTCCTCTCAGTTTTTCATTAGAACAGCTGTAGGAGCTGTTAAAAAACTCAGCCTATATAACAGAAAAAGAATGAAGGGATGACGTTTACTCAGTGGGGAAAAAAGTGGATTAAGGAGAGGAAGAGACGGTCACACCTTTGCTAAGCTGTTTACCTTTTTATAATAAACTAGAAGCCTTACTTATAGCTTATTATAAATAATAAGCCATGATAATAATAAAAATGACATTATAAATGCCACTTTAATATTCAAAATGCAAACTTTACATTTCTAACAGACTACATCCTAAATATCAGGGATCAGATCTTCCTGCCCACGTACGAGGATTGCTTTGGTCGGGAGTAACAGTGCTAAAAATCACTCAGACTTGGAAAACTGTCAGCATCCTTTGGCTAGAGCTGTGGCTTTCACAGCAGGTCTAGGAGGCATTGGTTTCATCTTAGTTTTTGTAGCCTTTTAGAAACTTAGAGTTTTTGGCACACTGCTGAGTCATATTCAGCCACCTGTCAGTGAGAACCCTCAGGTTTCTCTCTGCCAGACTGCTCTCCAGCCATCCTGCAGCGGTGCAGGGGATTGTTGTGACCAAAATGCAGGACCCCACACTCAGCTCTACTGAAACGCAGACAATTATCCTCAGCCCATCGATACAGGCTGTCAAGGCCCCTCTGTACAGCCTCACCACCCTCTAGCACATCGATGTTCCCTCCCAGCTTGGTGTCATCTGCAAACTTACTGAGGGTGCACTGAATCCCCTCATCAAGATCATTGAGAAAGCTGTTGAACAGGAGTGGCCCCAGCACTGAGCCCTGGGGGACACCACTGGTTGGCCTCGATGACCCCATCGAGTATTTTCCCGCCTGAGTTTCATCCCTTCTGGTGTATCCAGACGATTTTATTTTCAATTGGACAAGATCAACTGACCAACACGGCACACCAGAGCAATAACAACACACCAGGAGACCCACCCGCTTCCAACATTTAGGGAACAGGTTACACACAATCCTATGAACTTAAAACTTCTCAATTTCAAGAAAGGTGGGGTGCTCAAAACATATTTAGATCAGAATCCACACCAGCTGCCAGCACCAAGTAACACCATCTTTTTGCATCTCTTTGCAACTGAGAGAAGAGAATCAGAATAAAACAAAGGGTTTCCAAACCTTTACTGAAGACAGCTCTCTTCTGCCTGTCCGTGGTTCCGGCTCCTTTTGATGAAGGCAGCAGAAGCAGCTATTTCGGATTGCTCCACAGAATATGAATACCTGTAGAGGAAGGGAAAACAAAGTCAGATCAAGCTAACATCTGAGGATATGACATATTTTAAATGCAGAGGGAAGGGAAGAAGCTATTGTGGTAAATCACAGAACTTTACGGATTGGCAGGGACCTTGAAAGATCATCTAGTCCAATACTCTTGCCACAGACAGAGCACTTTGTAGTTAGTAACTGCATTGTGACATCTGGGGTTCGGCATCACCTATCACCTGCTTATTCATAATGAGATCTGCTTTGCACAGTTCTTTATACACTGGCAACGTGAGGCTATGGAGATAACCTCACAGTAGACTCATGATGATGCTAACAGTAATAGTGAAGAAGGCCTTTCTTTTCAATTCAGGGGCTGTAGAAGGCTCAGTAAATATAAGAGTATGATATATCCATTTTATCCTCAACTAAGAAAACACAGGAATGCCCTGGGGATGCTGGATTTGTAGCCAGCTGTCGTTATCAGGTGAAAGGTCTTTGTGCAAAGCGAAGAAGAAAATATTGCAAGAGTTTCTAGAGTCCAAAGGCTGCCTGGCCCCAACAAAGGAAGCAGACAGTTCCGTTGGACTGGTCTTTCCTCATCAGGGAAAATGCAACAACTACTTCCAAATCTAGGTATTCGTGAGCACGTAAAAAGGAGCCTCTGCTTGGGGCAGAATGAACTGCAGAACACTCCTCAGGATACTCTCTCCTGTGTGAGGATCTGAGAACTAACTCAACGTTGATAGTTACAGGGAAGGCACTAAAGGATTTATGACTCACAAAAATATTACCTCGTCTTATTTGGCCATTTTACTGAAGATATCACAGGTCAAAGTACTGTGTGAGCACATACCCACTTAGTGAATGATTTCAGGAAAGCCAGTGCCCTTCATGTTAAAGAAGCTCATCCTAGAGCTGTTTACTGAGCCTGCGAATTTAGGCCGTTCATTGATGTCAGAGTGGATTGGTGCTGGGGCAGAGCTCTTTCTAGAGGTATAGATTTGTCTGTGCTAACACCGGCTGCAAATGTGGCCTTCAAAAAACAAGCTTAAGCATATATCGCCAAAAGACTGCACATGGTAACACAGGTGGATTGACAGCTAATAAGTGAACAGCAGCTCATGTTTTAACTGCATGTTCCCCATAAGCACAACTACATGGAGCCCTGGAAGTAGCTGCCCAGGGGTGTTGTGGAGTCTCGTTCTCTGGAGACATTTAAAACCCGCCTGGCCATGTTCCTGTGCGACTGGATCTAGGGGATCCTGCTGTGGCAGGGAGTTTGGACTGGATGGTCTTTCGAGGTCCCTTCCAATCCCTAATGCTCTGTGATTTGTGATCAGTGTAAACTTAGCATGGAGAGGATTATTAGAACTTTTGGAGTCTCCTAAATGTTTTTGTAAAATGTGTAGAGATTATTGGGGTTGGGAAGGAGCCTTCAAAGGCCATTGGGTCCAACCCTCCCACTAAATAGGCTGCAGTTTACGAAAAACAAAGTGCCTAAAAACATACCAAGATGGATCTTAAACATCTCCAGAGAAGTGGACTCCACAACCTCCCTGGGCAACTGGTTCCAGTACTTAATAACCCTGACTGTAAAGAAGTTTTTCATATGGAGGTGAGACTTCCTGTATTGGAGCTCCCATCCATGTATTCAGCTACAGTCACATAACACTCAATCAGCCTTCAATTCAAATTTCAATCACTACATAATTATCAAGAAATTAATAAAAATAAGGAATCACAGTACAGAAATCAAATTATTAAGCATAATTAACATAGAATAGGAAAAAAACATATGGTTTGTCCGGAGGGGGTTTTTGAGGAGGCAGTTGTTTGTGGGGGTTTTAAATCAGCAGAAGAATATCTTAAAAGTTCTTTGGGATGACGAAAGGTTGATACATGATTTAGTCTTAAGTAATCAAAGGCAATTTGATAACTCAAAGTGCTTTTGGACTTTGTAGTAGCTTTTATCAGGACAGGAAATGTAGCTAGCAGAGCTGACGAAATAAAACCGCTGCAATGTTCTTTCAAACAGGTAAGTTGCCAGAAACTGAGATCCAGGGCTTCTCTCAGTATCAGTAATGAGATTAGTCAATGTGTTGTCAGGAGTAGCAGTCAGTGTTTAGATTGAGATACTCTTGAGCCAGACTAAACCAAGTCTTTCTCAAAGATTTTAAAAAATGGGGAAAGGGCAAAAGCATTTCTTTTATATGAGCAAATAATTCTTCTCTTTACAATCATCAACATAATTTTACAAGTAGTAGAATAAATGCTATAGAAAGTTAATTCAGCAGAAAAACTTTAATGAATTATACCTGCCACATAGTCAAACCTTGTAGGGAAACAAAATCACAGAACATTAGGGATTGGAGGGGAGCTTGAAAGACCATCCAGTCCAAACCTCCTGCCACAGCAGGATCCCCGAGACCAAGTAGCACATGAACATGTCCAGGCAGGTTTTAAATGTCTCCAGAGAAGGAGACTCCACAACCCCCCAGGGAAGCCCCTGCCAGGGTTCTGGCACCCTCACTGGGAAGAAGGTCCTTCTCATATTGATTGGAACCTCCTCTGTTCCAGCTGACATCCACTGCCCCCTGTCCTGTCATTAGGTGCCCCTGAGCAGAGCCTGGCTCCATCCTCCTGACACCCACCCTTCACATATCAATCAACATTAATGGGGTCACCCCTCAGTCTCCTCCAAGCTCAAGAGCCCCAGCTCCCTCTGCAGGGAGATGCTCCCGTCCCTCCATCATCTCTGTGGCTCTGCACTGGACTCTCTCCAACAGCTCTGAGGGTCCCAGAACTGGGCACAATACCTCAGATGTGGTCTGACTAGGGCAGACTTCATGATCTTCTAACAGCTCTCCTGTGAACAAAGGATGTGACTGAATGTTGTATTTCAGACTGTGGGCAAGCAATTTTGCAGCCTTTCTAAACAATTTGCTCAGCACCAAGCTTCTGGCACAGAGAGAGACTGGTCAGGCCCTGGACTGCCCAGGGTGGGGGCTGAGTCCCCATCCCTGGATGAGTTTAAAAGTCGCTTAGATGTGGTGTTGGGGGATCTGGTTTAGGGGTGACCTTGTAGAGTAGGGTTGATGGTTGGACTCGATGATCCCAGGGGTCTTTTCAACCTGCATGATTCTGTGATTCTGTGGTTTGTTTTTATTAACATAGCAACCCTGCTGCATAAACAGGATTGTAAAGCAACACATGTAATGGAATAATGAAAAGCAATAGGTAAGAGCACTGTGCTAAGCAATTACAGCAAAGGAGAGAACTTTTGAAACCAGAATATCTGTCTACTGACACTGATATTTTGGAATGAAGAAAAATTATGAAAAATCTGAGCAGTTTAATGTCCTGTGTATTAGACGATAGACTCTCCCTGATGAGGAAAGGCTGAGGGAGATGGGTCTCTTGAGCTTGGAGAAAAGGAGACAGAGGGGTGACCCCCTAATGTTGATAAATATGTGAAGGGTGGGTGTCAGGAGGATGGAGCTTAGTGGCATCTAATGATAAGACAAGGGGCAGTGGGTGTGAGCTGGAACAGAGGAGGTTCCACATCAGTATGAGAAGGAATTTCTTCATGGTGAGAGTGACAGAGCCCTGGCAGGGGCTGCCCAGGGGGGTTGTGGAGTCTCCTTCTCTGGTGACATTTAAAGTGCACCTGGCCATGTTCCTGTGTGACTTGATGTAGGTGATCCTGCTGTGGTAGGGGGATTGGACTGGATGATCTTTGAGGTCCCTTCCAGTCCCTAATGTTCTGTGGTTCTGTGACTCTCATTTCTTACGTCAGGATGTTTTTTCAGTCCCATGGTTGGTCGGCTTTATTTCACTAGCATAGATTTAAAAGCACAATGTTTATTGCTTTTCCAGAACCAATGCAAAATTGAAAATGTATCAGGAGGGTATCTTGGCATTGTTTTCCTGAACAAATGTCGGCAGTGGAGGGTTACCTTCTCTATTTGGAAGAACCCTGAAGCTGTATTTAAGTTCCACAGAAACAATTGTTTGCTGTAGTGCTTGATCCTGCCTTGTAAACAAAGGTGTCTGGTGCCATCCCATATGTCCCGAGACATTTAAATGGCACTGACATGTCTGAAAGAGAGCCTACAGGAGGCACGTGTCATGCTGCACTCTTAGATGGACATCAGGGAGGATATCCCCAAGCAATTCAAACGGATGTCAGCTTCTTGTCAACAAGGAACAAATGAATTGAACTCGTTGTGTCAATACTGTCTTTGATGAAGTTGTGTTTATGGGGAGGTTAGGCTGTCAGCAGCTTTCTATATAAAAGGTGTGAAGTGTGTGCTTCTGGAAGAGACCTAGTTTTTTGTGGAAAAAACACAGTGTGACAGCACGTAAAGGTGTGAAGGAGAGTAATTCAGAAAGAGAGAGGCTAATTCTGTATGGCTGAAGTGTTTCAAAGGTTGGAAGGTTTGGGAATAAAAGGAATTAACCACCAGCAGAGAAAGGAACAATAATCTCCAAAGCAGTTTTAAGGACTTGTTGGAAAGTGACTCAGACAGGATGTTAAAATGACTTTAAACTGCTGCTATTATCGCCATGAAGGAATGGAAAAAAAAACCCCCTGAAACTAAATGTATCTCCCCAGGACAGACTAATATGGTAGCCCCGATGAAAGCGTCTCAAACTTCTTTTAGTTAAGTTTTCTTAGAAACAAATCTAGCTGGGAAATCACGAGCACTCCAGAGAAGGAGACTCCACAACCCCCCTAGGCAGCCCCTTCCAGTGCTGCTTCCTAGTGTCATCCTCATTCAGAAAAAGTTCCTTCTCAGATTGATGTGGAACCTCCTCTGTTCCAGCTGACACTGATTGCCCCTTGTCTTATCATGAGATGCCCCTGAGCAGAGCCTGGCTCCATCCTCCTGACACCCAACCTTCACATATTTATCAACATTGATGAGGTCACCCCTCAGTCTCCTTTTCTCCAAGCTCAAGAGACCCAGCTCCTTCAGCCTTTCCCCATCAGGGAGATGCTCCCCTGCCTTCATCTTTGTAGCTCTGCACTGGACTGTCTCCAGCAGCTCTGTGTCCTTCTGGAGCTGAGGGGCCCAGAACTGGCCACAAGACTCCAGCTGTGGTCCCAGCAGGGCAGAGCAGAGGGAGAGGAGAACCTCTCTTCATCTACTAACCACCCCACTTCTAATCCACCCCAGGATGCCATTGGCCTTCTTGGCCACAAAGAGACATTACTGGCTTCTCGTCATCCTGCTCTCCACCAGGACCACCAGGTCCCTTTTTCCTACGTTCTTCTCCAACAGATCAATCCCCAACCTATACAGGTACCTGGGGTTGTTGTTGCCCAGATGCCCGACTCTACACTGCCCTTGTTATAGTCCATTAGTCCCCCATCCAACTCGTCAGCCTGTGCAGGTCTCACTGGATGGCAGCACAGCCTGCTGGGGTGTTGGCCACTCCTCCCGGTTTTGTGTCGTCAAAAACTTACCGACAATGCACTCTAATCCCTTGCTCAAGTCATCAATTAATAAGTTTAGAGAGGATTTTCAACAAACTGTATTTGTCTTCTTATGTCTGTTAAAACGTTATGGCTCTGTGTGAATGAAGTCTTCTAGTTTATTGATGAAATCCCCTGAAATAGCAACTCCTCACACATTTTTCACAGGAATTGGTAGTACAAAACATGCTGATAGCCATCAAAAATGCAGTACAATGCCATTTCACTGCACATTTTGATGGTGTTCTGTGTTAATGAAGTGTATCCAGTTATGCCGTGTATTCTCCCAGGCAAATGGTAAAATATGAAGTGTTTGCTGCTTTCTTCAATCACCAAGTTTAAAGAAGACACTGACAAAATGAGACAAAATTTTTCTCTTTTTAGAGAAAAAGATCTTTTGAATATTACCTGTCGTAATATTGCCAGAGAAGCCAGAAATAGTTCTATGCATAGAATCACTTGGGTTCGAAAAGACCCCCAGGATCATCGAGTCCAACCAGCAACCCTACTCTACAAGGTCACCCCTAAACCAGATTCCCCAACACTACATCTAAGTAGTACACACATCGAGGCATGAGGACCCAACCCCCGCCCTGGACAGCCCATTCCACTGCCTGACCACTCTCTCCAGGAAGAATTTCTTCCTGATGGCCAGTCTAACCCTCCCCTGTTGGAGCTTGAAGCTCTTCCCTCTGGTTCTGTCACTAATGACCTGTGAGAAGAGACTAGCACCAACATCTCTCCAGTGTCCTTTCAGATAGCTGTAGAGTGATGAGGTCTCCCCTCATCCTCCTCTTCCTCAAACTAAACATCCCCAACTCTCTCCATCTCTCCTCATCAGATTGATTCTCCAGGCTCTTCCCCAGCTTCGTTCCCCTCCTCTGCACTTGCTCCAGCCCCTTGATGTCTCCCTTGTGCTGAGGTGCCCAAAACTGGACCCAGTACCCCAGGTGTAGCCTCCCCAGTGCTGAGTCCAAGGGGACAATCACCTCCCTACTCCTGCTGGGAATTCTGTAGAGGACTTTTGCAGCCATGTGACATTCTGTTTGGTCGCAGACAGTAGCAACTTCTCTACTTTCATGTTGGTGTTTGATTGCTGTTGTTATAATTGTTGATCTTGGTGCTTTTTTTCCTTGCCTTGGCTCTAACCAACTTCTGTCAGATCTAAGCCCTTCCGTAGCCATACAGGTGTAAATGGGTGGAACTAAGTGCAAGTGGGTACTTGTTTAATTCAGCCCCTTCCTAATGTTAATCCTAACATTGATGCCTGGTCCATTCTACATCTTGGTGTAAACAAACCGAGAAATGATGGGAGCACTTCTGTGGCAAGAAATGTGTGTGACAAAACACCCACAGTTGCTGAGGGCAAATTAAAGCCAATAGAGCTGCTCTTGGCAGTATCTTCTTCATGGCAGTTGTCAGCTCACTTTCTTGGCTAAGAGCATGGAATTTGTGTGCTTCTAAGTAGACGAGGTGTTCATTCAGCTTAAAAGCTAAACCAGCTTTTTGTCCGTGAAAGGTAAGTCTGTGCCTCAGTGTTGTTTCTGCTGTGGATGGTGAAAATTAGGTGATATCATCTCTAAAGTATGTAGAGACCCCTGAAATGTTCACGTTAAGTCAGAATTCCATCAGCCTTGGCAGGTTTATATGGGGAGAGGAAAAAGCCTGTTGTTTTTCGTCTCATTCACTCAGATTCACAGTTACAGAAATTTCAAGTGTCTTTTTCTGATGCTGGAGTAGGAGTGTTGCTGCTACCAGCTGGTTTTGTAATGTGTCAGTATTTTACCTGCCAGTAAGACTCTGTAAAGGTGAGAGAATAAAATGATAGAAGAGCACATCATACAGAAGTTTTGCTTCCTGGATTAAGTAGTTTAGCAATTATCCTGCTCTGGCAGGGCGATTGGACTGGATGATCTTTCGAGGTCCCTTCCCATCCCTAATGATTCTATGAATTATCGCCATTACCTGAATTCCTCAGAGAGAGACTTAAATCCTGATGTATTTGCAGTCGTGTGTCAGGAATGACAGTGCCAAGATGTAACTGATAGAAAGGAAGAGGCTTTTTTGTGTGGTTTTTTTTCCCAGAGAATTGGCTAAGAAAACTGTTCACAGAATCACAGAGCATTAGGAAGTGGAAGGGACCTCGAAAGATCATCGAATTCAGTCCCCTGCCAAAGCAGGATCACCTAGACCAAGTCACACAGGAACATGGCCAGGTGGGTTTTAAACGTCTCCAGAGAAGGAGACTGCACAATGCCCCTGGGCAGCCCCTTCCAGTGCTCTGTCACCCTCACCATGAAGAAGTTCCTTCTCAAACTGATGTTCGTATTCTTGTGGTGCATTTTATAGGACAAGGAATTCACCACTTTCTACTTATTGTAGACAAGGCCTTAAAAGCCCTGGCTCCTCAGAAGGCACCACATTTTATGTGGTAATGTGCAGTAGAAAAACACAACTGCTTGAGACAATCCAGTGCAGAGGCACAAAGATAATGAAGGGAGTGAAGCATCATCCTGATGAGGAAAGACTCAGGGATCTGGGTCTCTTGAGCTTGGAGAAAAGGATACTGAGGGGTGACCCCATAAATGTTGATAAATGTGAAGGGTGGGTGTCAGGAGGATGGAGCCAGGCTCTGCTCAGTGTCAGGAGGTTCCACATCAATGTGAGAAGGAACTTCATCATGGTGAGGGTGGCAGAGCCCTGGAAGGGGCTGCCCAGGGAGTTATGGAGTCTCTTTCTCTGGAGACATTGAAAACCTGCCTGGCCATGTTCCTATGCAATTTGATCTAGGTGATCCACCTGTGGTGGGGGGATTGGACTGAATGGTCTTTTGAGGTGCCTTCCAATAGAATCATACAATCATTAGGATTGGATAGACTTGATCTAGGACGTGTGGGAATTGGACTGGATGATCTTTCAAGGTCCCTGCTAATTGACTTGATCTAGGTGATCCTGCTGTGGCAAGGGGATTGGACTAGATGATCTTTTGAAGTCCCTTCTAATTGACTTGATCTACGAGATCCTTCTCTGATGGGGGGATTGGACTTGATGATCTTTTGAGGTCCCTTCCAATCCACTGGATCTAGGTGATCCTGCTGTGGCAGGGGGCTTGGACTGGATGTTCTTTCAAAGTCCTTTCCAATCCCTAATGTTCTGTGATTCTGTGAACTGCTGCTCCCCTGTGAAGGTGTATGGCTGGCTCCAATACAGGCAACAAATACCAAGAGCATTTTCAATGAAAAATACTGCGGAGTGGTTTCCCTTTCTTTTTCCTTTCAGATACTGTTTTTCAGACCTACAGCCTGACTCATTCCCGCCCGTAAGGTTTCTCACCATGTGGGGTTCCCAGAGCCAAAAGAGCTGCTGCAGTTTAATCCCACGCTGAAATGCGCTCTACAGAGACAGCCGAGATCCGAGTCACTTAATTTGCTAAATAGCCCTTCACGAAAATGCTCTGCAGCAGTGAACAGCCTTCAGCCAGCATTGTGCAGCACCCTGCTCAGGACTCAGCCTTACTGGGAGTACTAATTGTCACTCGTTCTCCCAGGCTGTTATTAGTCTAACTTCTTTTATCTCCAGTCTGGCAACGTAGAGGATTTTATCCATCCTTTGACCCAGAGGGTATCTCTGTATGTAGCTTTGTGTGTGTGGGAGCGCAACTGTATGTACAGGCATTGCACAGAACTGTGTTCATCCACAGCAACAGGTGGTGCTGGCAACACCTGTTGTTGGAGTCACTCAACACTGCAGCATTAAAACCCTAATTTTAGTTGCTTATAACTTTTGTCAAACGTTTGGGTTGAAATGTTATGTGCCAGGTGTCTGCCTTAGGCTGGTTTGCTGGAGGAGGGGTGAGGAGAGGAATTTATCAGCAAAACTGTTACTGCCGGTTCAAGGAGCAAAGGCCAGGGCACTGGTTTGCCTGTGCTGTAAAATGAACTGTTGTTGGTTGAGATGTTCCAGCAGCTTCCCTCATCCAAAGCTAAAACTTGCCAGTGGAGACCCCCTGCAAGCTTAGCGACTTGGTGTGGGTGATCCTGCTGTGGCAGGGGGATTGGACTGGGTGATCTTTTTGAGGTCACTTCCAATCCCTAATGAGTCTATGAAATGCTGAAGAGACAGACTGGCGTGATAGGGCAGATAGATTGAGGAGGGATGGAGCCTGTCAAATAGCCACAGGACTTCTGTGGTCTCTGCCTAACCAACTGAAACTACAATGATAACTCATCACAGCTCCCCAGACAGGTGATTTACACGGATATACAACGTCTGCTGCTGCTGCCCTACTCAAGTGTAAGGACTTGAACCTACTAATATACATGGTGTCATAGACTCAGAAAATCATCTAGGTTGGAAAAGAACTTTAAGATCATCCAGTCCAACCATTAAACTAACTGCCAAACCCACCACTAAACCCCATCCTTAAGCTCCACATCTACACAACTTTTAAATACATCCAGGGATGCTGATTCAATCCCTTCCCTGGGCAGCCTGTTGACCCTTTCAATAAAGAAGTTTCTCCTATTGGTGTTTCAGGAGGCAAAGTTGTTCAGTTTACTTCTGCTTAATAGAAGCATCTACATTTTCTGTCTTTATTTTCTCCTTTTAAAATATTTCTTAGCTTTTGCGTAGTCAGCTTGCACATGAAGGACTGTTCCGTGTGCGTGCAAATCCCTCGGTAAATACTACAGCTGTTTCTTACTGTACAGTCTTGCTCTGGAATCTGTACTGCGTTTCACAGAATCACAGCACATTAGGGATTGGAAGGACCTCGAAAGATCATCTAGTCAAATCTCCCTGCCACAGCAGGATCATCTAGATCAAGTCGCATGGGGGGGTTTTAAACATCTCTAGAGAAGGAGACTCCACAATCCCCTGGGCAGCCCCTTCCAGTGCCCTCACTGGCAAGAAGTTCCTTCTCATATTGGTGTGGAACTTCCTCTGTTCCACCTCACACCCATTGTCCCTTGTCCTATCACTAGATGATGATGTGAAGAGCCTGGCTCCGTCCTCCTGACACCCACCATTCACATATTTATAAACATTAATGAGGTCACCCCTCAGTCTCCTT
>JAOXOE010000698.1:3810579-3823525 GCA_028565055.1 Phoeniculus purpureus
AGCCTGGACTGGACTGGCCAGGGCAGTGGTGGAGTCCCCATCCCTGGAGGTGTTGAAGGGCAGCCTGGCTGTGGCCCCCTTAGTGCCCTGGTCTGTCTGCTGTGGTGATGTTAGGTCCTGGGCTGGGCTGGGCTGGATGATCTTAGTGGTCTTTTCCAGACTCAGTGATTCTGTGTGTGTGAAGAAGGCGAACAGGATAAATGACTGGAGTTGGGGGAGAGAAAAAGGACATGAACTGATTTCTGATACCTACATTTCTAGGGGATTGGACTAGATGATCTTTCAAGGTCCCTTCCAATCCCTGATGTTCTGTGTGATTCTGTGTTTCTTATTACCAAAGTTGGAATGAATGTTTATTTCATGATTCTTTTGCCGAGCTGTCTCTTCCTAATATTCAGTGCTGCCCTCACAGTCTGTGGTGATGTCAGCGGTACAGGGAGACGGCTGAGAAACTCCCATCTCCAGTAAATCACCTTCCAGACACCATTTGTTTTCTCTGCCTGGATCCCCTGAGCTGGGTCAGGTTAGGTCACAGCAAAGAGGGAGAGGCTGTCTGTCTGTCTCAGCTGTCCATGTGCGACTGCTTTCTTTGGGCCTGAATTTGCAGTCACTCCCTGTTGAAGGCAGTGGCAAATCCAAACTGGAGCAGCTGCAAAACTGAGTCTTAAATCAATTCAGCATCTCTCCTTGTCAGCATTATGCTACTGTTTATGACAGGGTTGAAAAGCAGGTTTGTATATCCATGGCACTCATGTTTAGCTCATGGGAAAGAGAAGTAAAGTGAAGGCTAGTGCAGACTAAGTTGGTGCTGCAGACCAGAGGGGCAGAGAGAAGGAATCCTGGCAGAGATCGTGGCTTTTTCAAGTTTTTAGAGACTCTCAGTACAAAATTTAATGATGCCCTGGAATACATGAACCTTTGCAGATCATCAGCAGCTACAAGTTCTTTGGAAAGGATTTCTGACTTCCCCCTTCCCATGAGAGCGTGGTGGGAATCAAGAATAGAATTTCTCAAAGAAGGAAGCCAAATGGATCAGAAAGTAGAATTCTCAAGGCAGCTGGTGCTTGAAAGGGGTACCTCCTGGCATTGTCAAAGGTGGAAAAACAGCCAACTTGAGTCATAGATAATTATCTGCCCGGATTAGTGTTTGCGTCCTTTGCAGCAGTACTGTCATAGTTCTGCCAGCAGCAGTGTTCTTTTAGGGAGCAGAGTTGATGCAGTTCTGAGCTCCTCACTTCAAGAAAGAGATTGAGAGGCTGGAGCGGGTCCAGAGAAGCAACGAGGCTGGGGAAGGGACTGGAGAGAAAGGCTGATGAGGTGAGGCTGAGGGAGCTGGGGGTGTTTAGCCTGGAGAAGAGGAGACTCAGGTGAACTTCTCTCTATAACTCCCTGAAGGGAGGTTGTATTCAAGTTGGGATCAGGCAACCAGCGCCAGGATGAGAGGGCAGGGCCTGAAGCTGCAAGGGGAGGGTGAGGTTGGAAGCCCTTCCTGATGGAAAGGGTGATCAGAGCCTGGAGTGGACTGCTCAGAGCAGTGGTGGAGTCGCCATCCCTGGAGGTGTTGAAGGCCAGTCTGGCTGTGCCCCTTAGTGCCCTGCTCTGTCTGCTGTGGTGATGTTAGGTCGTGGGCTGGGCTGGATGATCTTAGAGGGCTTTTCCAGCCTCAATAATTCTACGATTCTGTGAGTGCTGCTGCTCTTAATTCCTTCCAAGGAGCCATAGCTTTGACTCCCAAATTTGCACAGAGTGTGGTAACAGAACTCTTGACGCAACTGAAACTGCGAGTGGGAAATATTTTCCACACTGTTTAAAATAAGGCAGAATAGTCAACATTTTTCTTCTCTAAATACCACAGCAGGACTCCGACTCTAAGACACTATAATCTGGTCACATACCTGCTTTTGAGTACTGTCTTAATTAAATGCTAATAATAATGGCCAGAGTAGACAGTAGAATGTATTCATGACCAGACAAACGCATAACCAGAGGTGTTGTGCCCGATGGCAGGGAATACGCGGGCTTGACTTTGTTTTCCTCTGTCTTTTTCAATATTAAAGAACCACAAAATCCAATAACCTGCTCCTTCTTCTTAGCACTTTCACTGCAGGAAAAGAACAATTTCTGAAGAACATTTCCAAGCTGACTTCCCTCAGAAAAGAAAGAGCTAAGAAGTCTTGACTCAATGAGGTTATAAATGGAAATCTAATCCATTGTTAACAGCCCATGGATGTGGTTCACCAGGGTTCCCTGCCAGCAAGTTTCTGCTGTTTTTTTAGAAAAAGGAAAAGTAATTAACAAAACAAGTTGCAGCTTGTTGTGTAATCCCCTCTTGAAGGCTGTACTCATGCATTTTTCAATAAGAGTCAGCAGCTGATTAAAAGTGTACCTCTCTGAATGCTTAGAAGTGTTGGAACAGAACCTGTTGTTTAAGATGAGGTTTATTAACCTCAGTTTTGGGCACCACAGGGTGCTTATGTATCACAGAATCATTCAGGTTACAAAACACCCTTGGGATCATTGAGCCCAACCATCAACCCTGCTCTACAAGTTCACCTCTAAACCAGATGCCCCAACACCACATCTAAGTGACTTTTCAACACATCCAGGGATGTTGATGTGGAACCTCCTCTGTTCCGGCTCACACCCGCTGCCCCTTGTCCTCAAGGTGCCCCTGAGCAGAGCCTGGCCCCATCCTCCTGACACCCTCCCTTTCCATACTTATCAACATTCATGGGGTCACTCCTTGGTTTCCTTTTCTCCAAGCTCAAGAGCCCCAGCTCCCTCATCTCCCTCATCAGAGAGATGCTGCACTCCCTTCATTATTTTTGTGGCTCTAATGGGAACTGCATCTCTGTTGTTAGTATTTCAGCACTTCCACACAGGTCTTTTCCTGAGTTACTGGGTAAATACCAGCAGGTATCTTAGTTTGATTCCATTTATTGCTCCGGTCTAAGTTTTCTGTTATGAGATCACTGTGTCTTTACCTTCACCTTTCATGGTGCTTCCTGCAGGGCCTTGGCTCGATACAATTCCTTGCTCAGTATAGTGTGCCCTGGTCTGTTTAGCCTTCATGAATTCAGACCCTCACAGTATGAAATCATTCAGTTGCTGGCAGCATGAGTCTTTATACGGCTCAATATAACAGTTTGAAGTTACCCCAGGGTAACTGAATATTTTACTGAATATCTACAGATCTCTGCTGCGAACCAGGATCGTTTTAGTTTAACTACATTTTCAACAGCTTAATGATTCTGGTTTTGATTCAAATGTACTAAAATGTAGTAAAAAGTCACAAGCGGACATGGCTTGAGGAAAATTGACAGCTTCTGCTTCCCAGCTGGTAAATAATTCCCCTATTATTATTCAGTCTGCTGACTGAGGGGGAACCTTATTAGAGTTTAAAAGCCTGGAAACAGTCGGTGTCAGGAGGATGGAGCCAGGCTCTGCTCAGGGGCACCCAATGATAGGACAGGGGCAATGGATGTGAGCTGGAACAAAGGAGGTTCTACATCAGTCTGAGAAGGACCTTCTTCCCAGCGAGGGTGACAGAGCCCTGGAAGAGGCTGCCCAGGGGGGTTGTGGAGTCTCCTTCTCCGGAGATGTTTTGAACCTGCCTGGTCATGTTCCTGTGCGACTGGATGTAGGGGATCCTGCTGTGGCAGGGGGATTGGAGTGGATGATCTTTGGAGGTCCCTTCCAGTCTGATCCTTATTTTCCTAGTCAAATATTTCCACGTGTGCAGTTTAACCAGCTTTCTCAATGAAACTCGTGTTTCCCAATATCATTTTAATATCAAGAAATTAGCACTTAGGAGAGAAAATGTATGAAAGCAGAAGGGTCGAATTAAACCCAGCTGTAGAAATTTCAAAGCACTAGGAGTTTAGAGTCCTGCATGTGCATTGACAGAAACAGACACGTAGAGAACAAACGTGGAAGTCTTAACTCTGCTTCCTTCAGATTCAATATTACTTCTGAGAGTTTAGAGTTCTAGCCAGGGCCATGTGGAAAGGCTGGTGTTCTCTGCAAGCCCCACTCTCCCAGAAGATCATATTGACATATCACTGCAAAGCTGTAAAAGAAGGAGGGGAAGAGGCAAACTCGGTAACTGTAACCCCAAGAGCAATAATGAAGTGTTACCTTTGGCTACTGGTGTGATGTGGTTACACATATTTCAGTTTACTCTGATTCATTACATTCCCTCACTTCCTTTTTGTTTTAGGGTCCTGGATACGTGAAACCACATCTGGAATATTGTGTCCAGTTCTGAGCCCCTCAGTTCCAGAAGGACACGGAGCTGCTGGAGAGAGCCCAGCACAGAGCCACAGAGGTAATGGAGGGGAGCATCTCGCTGCTGAGGAAAGGCTGAGGGAGCTGGGGCTCTGGAGCTGGGAAAAAGGGAGACTGAGGGGAGCCCCCATGGATGTTGATAAGTATATGAAGGGTGGGTGTCAGGAGGATGGAGCTAGGCTCTGCTTAGGGGCACCCAGTGACAGGACAAGGGCCAGTGGGTGTGAGCTGGAACAGAGGAGGTTCCACATCAATGTGAGAAGGACCTTCTTCCCGGTGAGGGTGCCAGAGCCCTGGAAGGGGCTGCTGGTTAGATGCAGTGTTGAGGGATCTGGTTTAGGGGTGAACTTGTAGCATAGGGTCGATGTTTGGACTTGATGATCCCAGGGGTCTTTTCCAACCTGAATGATTCTGTGATAAAAGACTATTTGACTTCCTACATTACTTTTATCTTAACGTGTTCATGATGCATTGAAAGTGAACAGGACCAGTCCTGACATACTCAAATGTCCTTGTAAACTGCATTAGCAGAGCTTTGTTAAGCAGTTCCAATACAGTACAATAGGAGACACCCTGAATTGTAAATGCTTTTCTAAACACAATCAGATTGGTTCTTTGGCATTGGAAGTTCTGCTCTGATAAGATGCTCCTGCACTAAGGCACTCGGTGGAAATCAGCAGTCGGCATGAAAACTACTGTGCGAGACATTGGGTTGGGTTTCTTTTCACAGAATCTTCCAGGGAGATGCTCCCCTCCCTTCATCATCTCTGTGGCTCTGCGCTGGGCTCTCTCCAGCAGTTCTGTCCTTCTGGAAGTGAGGGGCCCAGAACTGGACACAAGATTCCACACGTGGTCTCCCCAGGGCAGAGCAGAGAGGGAGGAGACCCTCCCTCGACCTGCCGACCACCCTGCTTCTGATTAAACTACTTATGCCAAAACGAAAGATCATTTCATTAATTGCCCAATTAGCTGAGTTTCCCCCTCTGTTTCTTTCTCAGCGCACTCACCCTGCACGTGGGCAGGTTTTTGGTGGCTTGTAAATCCTGAACAGATTGATCAGTTAAAAATATTCTGATGCTTGCATCCCCCAGTTCTGCTTAGCACAGCCTTTCTTCCTGGTCAGCCCGGAGAGCACCAGCAATTTTGTTCTAATGATAAATGACCCTCACAGACAGGTCACTCTTTTTTACCTAAAGCCACAATTTGCTCCTTCCTTTAGGTCACAACCTGGTTTTTCAGCGTGACAGATTTATTGCTTTCTTTGTGCGCTAAAAAACAAATCACCGGCAATCGCTCGGAACGCGGTGCTGTCACAATAACTTCGAGTTGCCTCCCAGCCACCACGATGCCACACGAGGGGGTTGTTTTTTCCTGTTTGCGAAGCAACAGGATCGCTGGCACATTCACCACAGCTGCGGTGAAGAGCCGTTGGTCTCATTTCATTACACACAACGTCCTCCCAGCTAAATAAAATATTGAAAACATAATGATAGAAGATGTTTCATCAAGTCTTGTATGACAAAAAGATGTCACTTGTTTAAGTGAGGTTCATGGAAGAGTAACTTCAGACCAGCCTGACTGTGGTCACGAGAACAAATCACAGAACATCAGGGATTGGAAGGGACCTTGAAAGATCATCCAGTCCAATCCTCCGGCCACAGCAGGATCCCCTAGATCCAGTCACAGAGGAACATGGCCAGGTGGGTTTTAAACGTCTCCAGAGAAGGAGACTCCACAACCCCCCTGGGCAGTCCCTTCTAGGGCTCTGTCACCCTCATTGGGAAGAAGGTCCATCTCAGACTGATGTGGAACCTCCTCTGTTCCAGCTCATACCTGCTGCCCCTTGTCTGAGCAAAAGCTACTTCCACTTTTCCCCGATGGCTCTAATGACTTGGCCTTCTGAGATGTCTTCAAAAATGACACAAAATTGACAAGCGACGCTTCCGAAGATATGTCAGAAGCCCAAGTGATTAGAGCCAAGACCTGTGCTAACTAGGCAAGCCTTGTGCTAACCCCCATAGGAGGGCTGCATGAGGAAGGCACAGGCTTGAGAAAGAAGAGCTCAAAAACAGTTATATCCAACAAGACGCTGCACACGCTCCACACTCATATTGTTTACATGAATGTGCAGGTGATAAGTAGCCCAGAAAAGGCTACTTATCTTTACTGTTGTGTGACAAAGACTATTTTCTCTAAGATGCCTTTTGTATGGTTGAAAGAAACTGCTGCCTTTCCAAACCCATCCTCTAAAAGAGCATAAAGTTTGTGTTCATTAGCCA
This sequence comes from Phoeniculus purpureus, assembly GCA_028565055.1. Taxonomy (NCBI): domain Eukaryota; kingdom Metazoa; phylum Chordata; class Aves; order Bucerotiformes; family Phoeniculidae; genus Phoeniculus; species Phoeniculus purpureus. Next base: position 3,817,146 of record JAOXOE010000698.1, read on the forward strand.
GCTTTACTCTATTTACTGAGATAAGGTTTATAGCTCTGATACCAGACCAAATTCTCTCCAGAGAGCTCACACTAGCCTTTCAGCACAGAAAGACCCTAAAAGATGCTGTTCCATCGTAACAGCTGCTGCAGGGTGATCCTGTGTCGGGGGGGGATCCTGCTGTGGCAGGGGGATTGGACTGGATGGTCTTTCAAGGTCCCTTCCAAGCCCTAATGGTCTGTGATAGACACTCAGCAAAAGGGGACTTGATCTCGGGGATTCTGCTGTGGCAGGGGGATTGGACTGGATGACCTCTCAAGTTCCCTTCCAGTCCCTAACGACTGGATCTAGGGGATCCTGCTGTGGCAGGGGGATTGGACTGGACGATCTTTTGAGGTCCCTTCCAGACCCTAATGTTCTGTGATTCTGTGATAGACATTCAGAATGTCTTTTCCAACCTGACTGATTCTGTGATTCCATGACAGTTGTGCAGGTCACTTTCTGCAACTCTTTTCCACATAAGTGAGAAATTAACAAGAAGGTCAGTTTAAAACATCAGATTTTTCCCCAAAAAAAGGTGCTTTGACCAAGTAAATGAGCCTTCCTACCTACAGTCACCAGGAGAAGAAACTAATGAGTTGTCAGCTTGAACACACAGAACTCCAGGCAACTGCCCACCAGAGTTGTGAAGAAGCACCTCAAAAGCTCATTTGCCAGGTCCTCTTGTAATTACAAGGCGGAAGGTGCCTATTAGGCTCAGAGCAAATAAAATCATTCAGTGTTCCACCAAGTGGGAAATGCTAGATTTCCTGGCACAACTGCTAGAACAGAAGTTAACGTTCAGAACAAAGTCGCCGTGCTGTGATCTCAGTCTGAACATTGCTGTTTCTGAGTCGAAGGGATACGCAGGCAAGCAAAGAAGGGTAGCCATGGGGGCCTGACCCACTCCTACCTTTGCGACTGGATCTAGGGGATCCTGCTGTGGTGGGAGAACTGGGCTCGATCTTTCGAGGTCCCTTTCAGTCCCTAATGTTCTGTGATACCTTTGCTCTGGGTGAAGCAAAATTGTCCCCGCTAACCCAGGTCCGTGCCACTGCATGTACGGACACAATTGAAACCAAATGTCCCTCAGCTAAACTGATTTCTTTAGGACCTGAGTAATAGTCATCTAACAAGAAGAAATAACCCTTATTCCCTTATAGAGTTCACCTATACACAGGCTTTCACTGGTTTCACTTGTTCAAATATAAATCTTCAGAATTACTGGCATCAGAGGAGACAAAAGTGCTTCTGGAGAAAAGTAGAGGCAGCAAAAAGCCTGTTGCAACAACTGCCTTTTCCTTTTCCCTTCACCAATGTCTGCAGTTTTCTCCCCATTGACTCTGAGATAATTTCTTTGTAAGGGTGACTTTGTGCTTCACAGAATCATTCAGGTTGGAAAAGACCTTTGGGGCCATCAAGTCCAACCAGCAATCCTACTCTACAAGGTCACCCCTAAACCAGATCCCCTAACACCACACCTGAGTGACTTTTAAACTCACCCAGGGATGGCGACTCACCCCCCACCCTGGGCAGCCCAGTCCAGGGCCTGACCACTCTCTCCAGGAAGAATTTCTTCCTGATGGCCAGTCTGACCCTCCCCTGGTGGAGCTTGAAGCCCTTCCCTCTGCTCCTGTCACTAATGACCTGTGAGAAGAGCCCAGCACCAACATCCCTGCAGTGTCCTTTCAGACAGCTGCAGAGAGCAATGAGGTCTCCCCTCAGCCTCCTCCTCCTCAAACTAACCAGCCCCACCTCTCTCCATCTCTCCTCATCAGATGGATTCTCCAGGCCCTTCCCCAGCTTCACTGCCCTCCTCTGCCCTTGCTCCAGCACCTTGATGTCTCCATTGTGCTGAGGTGCCCAAAAGCTCTCCTTTATGAAAAGGAAACCTTTCCTTTCCTGCTTCTTTCCTTTAGGAATCCAAGAAGGACAAGAGGCCACTGGGTGGAGAAATCTGGTGGCCAGAATCATGAGTTTCCTTGTCTTCCATTACCAGAGAGGAAACACAGGCAACACTTATCCCTTCAGTGCAACCCTTCCAGCCTGTTCTTGCTACAAAGTACTTGTGGATATAGATAATCATAGAATTATAGAATCATTAGAGATTGGAAGGGACCTTGAAAAATCATCCAGTCCAAGCCCCCCACCACAGCAGGATCCCCTAGATCCTGTCACACATGAACACGGCCAGGCAGGTTTGAAACATCTCCAGAGAGGGAGACTCCACAATCCCCCGGGCAGCCTGTTCCAGGGCTCTGTCACCCCCACTGTGAAGAAGTTCCTTCTGATATTTATATGGAACCGCCTCTGTTCCAGTACAGAAGAGGTTCACTGGAGTAGTCAAACAGACAACACGTACAGGCTATTTAACAAACAAAACATTCAAGGTAGCATCTTTCCCTGCCACTAGTTGTTTGGACCATAATAATTTGATATTGGGTTTTCATTCTCAAATCTTTGATCCTGCTGTGAAAGGGGGACTCAACTAGATGATCTTCCAAGGTCCCTTCCAATCCCTGATGCGCTGTGATTCTGTGAACACTTTCCCACCCTCCGCATCAGACCAGTAGGCACTGACAAACCTCACGTTGGGCAGCTCTCTTTTTAGGTTTTGCCTCTTTAAAGTTCCAGTTCTCATCTCTTGGCAAAATCCATTTAAACGGGGGCTCTGCAGTTAATGGTTAAGCTTGTTGTTTGTAGTCCCATTAATATAGGTCAAGCAGCACAATAGTTACAACTGCTAAGAGGGAAGGTACATAAAGACACAGCAAGCAGTTCAGGACCTTATTACAACATGTCTGTCAAACGCAGGGGTACAAATAATGTGCTTGATTCATCAAAAAGATAAGTTCTGCTGACAGTACGCACTGTTCCCCGGAGCCTCTTACGCATGGCTCCAAAATTAAAATTGGAAATGTAAACTACACAGACACATTCCTGCAGCCGCGAGGATGTTTGGGCACAGCGAGGATTTCTACGCAAAGCACTAGACACAGGCAGAGGGATGATTTCGACTTTCATTTGCATCAGTGAGTGCTGAAGAAATCAACAGCAGCTAGGACTTTACTCTGCTCTTTCCTCTCAGGTAGCCACAGGAAGGATTTGTCCCATCAGGCCCAAGGACACACGTTTTTCACCATGGGATGCACATGCATAATGCCTACAAGAAGGATTACCTCATGGTTTATTCAGGAATATTCAAAAGACCTTTCTGACAGAGCTCCATGGCTCAAAATGTTCGTACTTCACAATTACTGAGACTAACGGCACCCTAAAAGCTCCACAACGTGGATTAGCCCCTCGCAGCGCCAGTCACTCACCAGCTGCCAGTTCAAATACAATCATTCAGGTTGGAAAAGACCCCTGGGATCACTGAGTCCAACTATCAACCCCACTCTACAGGTTTCACCCCTAAACCAGACCCCCCAACACCACACCTGAGTGACTTTTAAACTCATCCGGGGATGGGGACTCACCCACCACCCTGGGCAGCCCATCCCAGGGCCTGACCACTCTCTCCATCAAGAATTTCTTCCTGATGTCCAGTCTAACCCTCCCCTGGTGGAGCTTGAAGCCCTTCCCTCTGGTTCTGTCACTAATGACCTGTGAGCAGAGCCCAGCACCAGCATCTCTCCAGTGTCCTGTCAGATAGTTGTAGAGAGCGATGAGGGCTCCCCTCAGCCTCCAAGGAGAACCAAAAGGCTTTGTCTTCTCCCACGCACTACCACCATTTCACCCTAAGAAGGTACCTTCTGTATCTCAGCTAATGCTACTTCACGCCATTTTAAGTGAGGAAATGAGAAGACACTTCTAAACCTAACAGAACCCATAAGTCAGCCAAAAGGGTTCTCTGCAAGGCTGTTCACATTCCAAAGAGTCGACGAACTTCCCGTGCGTTACTGCAGCTGTCCTGTTTAAGCAGCTTCAGGATGGGTACAACCAAAGTTACTGATGTTGACAAAGCACTGGGTTAGCAGAGGTAAAACAGGACAGTTCTGCACACAAATGGACTTCCACCGGGTTAGCCAGGATGACAACTATTCACCTGGTGAACAGAGCCACGTCTGCCGATAACACAGCGTCAATCTAACACCACACCTCAGCAAATCACTGCCACAATGAAACTGTTAATATATCTAATGAAACCTAGTTTGTTCCCAATGAGACTGTAGACCCACTGATGGAGCAGGAGATGATCCTGGAACTACTGTAAAGCAACATAGACTGTACTGGCAGTGCCTTGTCTAACAGCATGCTCATGCTGTGTGGGAAGGGTACCAAGCAGGTTTCATCTGAGTCATGTTCTGCATTAAGGATCCTCTTCTTGCATGGGATGCTTGGAACAAGACAAACCATTGAGAAAACTACGAGTAGCAAGTCCTCCTCAACACCACTTTTATGACCCAGTAGGACAGTAGGGCCTTTATGCTCTGAGACCAATTCATGTCATCACCGCGATTCAGAATTCAGAGCAATGGCATAAGAGCAAAGGAGGCTTAAGGAGAAATACAAAGTACTACTTCTCACCAAAACCCTCGAGTCTGCTTCAAATCATAGAACAGTTTTGAAACCCTTTGAAAATGCAGAACAATAAAGTCTCTCCTGTCCTTCCCCAACAATTTCAACAACTTCTGTGTCAGTGACTTCACTAAAACAGTCCTCAGCGGGGTAAGTTCGGAGAGAACTCTTGTTTACCTTTCCACAAAGAAAAGGAAAGAGCTGGAGTGGGAATCTCCTCCCAAGTGAAGTCAGCACCTCTCTGCAGCTCCTTGATCACTGATCTTGAGTCAGAAAGAACTTCTACCTCATTCCATCCCTCTTCTGTCATTCTGTGTTTGCCATTTGTCTCAGTGTGCTGTAGGTAAATATTTGACCCAGGACATTTATTTAAGCCTAATGTGTGTTTGCTCACAGACTCGGAATCATCTCAGATTCGTGCAGAATTTACAGCTGATGGCTGCCTGATGCCTCAGTGAGAGATTTCTATACCACTTCTTAAGACACAAAGGAAAGGATCCAGGGAAGATGAGAAGACACCTCTTTTCTATCACAACAGTCTGAACTGGCATCCTACCCTCAGCACTGATCAGATTCTGAGCTTTCCACACCGTTAATATGAAATGAAAAATCAATAGCTATTGTTCAGTCATTACCTCCCATCAACCGATGCAGGAGTGTCACACACGGCACTGAATTCATGCTAACACAAGCCTACCTCGTGCGTCTTAAACCACATCAGAAAGAGCCTTAAAACTACCTCACACGTCTTAAACCGCATCAGAAACGGCCTCAAACCTGCCTCGCGCGTCCTAAACCGCATCAGAAAGGGCCTCAAACCTGCCTCAAGCGTATTAAACCGCATCAGAAAGGGCCTCAAACCTGCCTCGCGCGTCCTAAACCGCATCAGAAAGGGCCTGAACCTATCTTATGCGTCTTAAGCCACACGCTACACAGGCCCAATCTCACCTGGGCCCCCTCGAACTGCTAGCATGCAGCTGAGAAAGGATCTGTGCCCATACAGCAACCACCTGGTTTGGAGATGGGACAAGTTTATCTCAAGCAAAATCTCCTGGTCAGTGCTACCTTGTCCCAATACCCCTGGAGAGAAAGGGCAGATCGCTTTGAGCTCCCCTCTACCATGGGCAGTATCAACAAGATTACTTTCTCCTTTGAAAAAGTAAGACACAAAAACCCCAGAAGAACCCAGAACCTCTGTATTTTGGGGAGAATCCCAAGACGGCCAGACTACTACTCAACAAGCTTCCACGTTTTAAATGAAAAGCACACGCAAGCCCCCAGGAAGTCCCTGTGCTTCAATATAGAAGTAGTTGCTGCCCATCCTCAGGGAGGGATGAGAAAAGCACCTTCAAAAGCTATCAGAGAACAGCCAGAGTCCATCGCAACCTAAGAGGAGACAAGCTGGGAGCTAAGCTCAACAACAGGTAGTGGATAGGAACTCACCGGCTGCACACAGCCCCACAGTGCAGTAGCTGATCCAGGAGAGCCATGAGAAGTCCTGCCCATCTTCCAGTGGTCACTGGGTGAAAAAATACAACCAACCAGACCCAGCTCCAAGCTGGGAAATCTAAAGAATAACTCAGGAACAGGTCCCTGTCCAGCACAGCTCAGAGAAAGTGCTGGAATGACTGGCTGGAGCTTAATTGAGCCACCGGCTCCTGGTGGGGAGGGTGTGGTTGGGGGGTCCAGGTGAAGCTAATCTGGGTCATTAAGGCCAACCGGTCACCTGGGGGCCCTGACAACAGCTGCAGGTGTTTAAACCCTGACTCTCTCCAGCAGTCCTGTGTCCTTCTGGAACAGAAGGGCCCAGAACTGGACACAGTATTCCAGATGCAGTCTCA
>JAOXOE010000698.1:3830970-3848860 GCA_028565055.1 Phoeniculus purpureus
CAAGTCACACAGGAACATGTCCAGGTAGGTTTTAAATGTCTCCAGAGAAGGAGACTCCACAACCCCCCTGGGCAGCCCATTGTAGTACCACTTTCTACAGATCAAGTGTTCCGAAGCTCTGTGAAGTACTTCCCAATACATAGCTATCCCAAAAGTTATGGTCTTGATGAGATGACAGAAGAACATAGTGCAAAAAATTACTTAATTCAGTTGATTTTGAGTCTATCTCTTCAGCTCTCTGTTTGTGACTGGATCTAGGGGATCCTGCTGTGGCGGGGGGATTGGACTGGATGATCTTTTGAGGTCCCTTCTCATCCCTAATGTTCTGTGACTGTGTTTCCTTCACAAAACTAGCGTCTGTCTTCAGTCTACAGAAGTCATTGAATTCTCAGCTGTGTGAAAGCTGCCATGATGACAAGTACTCTTGACCTTCAGTGAAATTAAGGCGAGTACCTCCTGCACTAAATATGTCTTGTGAACTGTGTCAGGAGCAAAGGGATACAGTCTGGCTGGAAATCAGATGCAGTTGCAGAGCTCACCCCACTAGCAACAGTTCAGGTTGCTTTAAGTTTTGCCTTAATTGTACCCTGCTCTTAAACGAGGAGCGTTGATGCATCGTTAGCAGCTGCCCTGTGAGCAGGAGGACTCTGTGTGTCGAGATAAAGCTGCTCAACTTCAGAAGTACTGTGTCTCACAACTTTTCATTTGATTCTGATTCTCTTGTAGCCCAAATATTACAAATGAAATCAAAGGAAATAAGAGAACTGTTTTGGGGCACTTCTCAGAATATTTTGATCCCTTGACCTTTGCCTGCTCTTGGAATGAACTGCTGTGGTAAGGTGTGTGTTTTGTTTTAATGAAGGTGGCCTCAAGTCATTTGTAAACAGGTGTCACAGGGAAACAACACAGTGTTCTTCTAGAAACGCACAGAATCATTCAGGTTGGAAAAGATCCCTGGGATCAACCCTCCTCTACAAAGTCACCCCTAAACCACATTCCCCCAACACCACATCTAAGCAACTTTTAAACTCATCCAGACAGAGACTCAACCCCCACCCTGGGCAGCCCAGTTCAGTCCCTGACCACTCTCTCCATCAAGAATTTCTTCCTGATGGCCAGTCTGACCCTCCCCTGGTGGAGCTTTAAGCCCTTCCCTCTGCTTCTGTTGCTAATGACCTGTGAGCGGAGCCCAGCATCAACATCTCTGCAGTGTCCTTTCAGACAGTTGTAGAGAGCGATGAGGTCTCCCCTGAGCCTCCTCTTCCTCAAACTAAACAGCCCCAACTCTCTCTATCTCTCCCTATCAGATTGATCCTCCAGCCCTTCCCCAGCTTCATTGCCCTCCTCTGCCCTCACTGTAGAACATTACAGGCTTCTGGCCATATCTGAAAGGCAGTCCCCCCCAAAAATAACTGCTGTAGTCCAGAGGCAAATTCATCTCTGACATAGAAGTTACCTGCACATAAACCTTCAACAGACTTCTTTTTATGCAAGCCTCATCTCCAACTAACATTGTGTCTACAAGAGGGGTTATCCTGGGCTGCTTTGGCTAGATGATTCTGACTAGTGAGGTCCTCCTACCTAGTGCTGCTATTTGCTTTTGAACCAATCCTTTTCCTTTCTCCCTTCTGCCCAATTAAGATCTCTCAGCACAGCTTTGAGGAAGGAATGTGGGGGAAGCCAGTTTGTTAATTAAAGCTTTTAAATGGCTAAGCAATAATTCAAGTTTGGAAGGCATGGTGAGCTGGTTTCAAATCCTCCTGGGCACGTCCCTGTGCGACTGGATTGAGGTGATGCTGCTGTGGCAGGGAACTGGACTGGGTTGATCTTTCAAGGTCCCTTCCAATCCCTAACGGTCTGTGATGTAGAGCGAATCGTGGCATGAACTTAGGCTAAAAAAGCCCCAAACAACCGTGCTGAGCCTCGAGTCCTGCGTGTGTGTCATGGATGTTGTGCAGAGCGCTCTGTGCACTCCGCAGCAGGTGAAAGCCCCACAAACTTGCCACTAATGCTGAAGCAATTGCAAGAAATGCTGCACCTGGAGCAGGGAGGAGTGAAGAGGGCAAAGGTCAGCATCAGGCATTAAGGTGCTGACTAAACAGACTTTACACTCAGTGAAAAGTCCAGACAACCCCTGCAGTGTCATCTTACAGCTCCGGTTCTCTTCTTTTCAGGGCGTACTAATCCATAAACATACCGGAGTCACTGGCAGCTTCGCTCCCCTCCCCAAGTTTCACCCCCCCCCCGCCTTAATTCCTCTAATTTTTAATTCTCACATGGAGATCTGAAATTGTAACTCCTCCTGCATCTCTCAACTGAACTTACGAAATGCTTCTCTTCACTGTTGTGAGGCTGCTCGTCCTTTTAAACCCTCCTGCGTCGCAAACTATTCTCTTAGAAAAGTGGTTTCAAATCAACTAAATTTCAAGTGGTGTAAAGTCAACCAAATTTTCAGTGGTCTAAAGTCAACTAAATTTTAAGTGGCTTAAAGTCATCCAGCTAAATTTTAAGTGGTCTAAACTCAACCAGACTTTAAGTGGTGTAAAGTCACCTAAAAATCTTAGTAGCACTAAGAAGAAAGAGAAGATACTCTGGGAAATGTTCTGATTCTTATTTCTGTAAGAAGGCAGCTATTGAATTCTGTAAAGAACCCAAAAGCAGCCTTTTTTATCTGGAAGCTTCTGAAGCAGAGACTTGATGTAAAACATCTTGGGGGATGCAGCACTGAATTAGTTTTTAAGACTATTTTTTGAGCTTGTTTGTTTGGCTGGATGAAACCAGTTTCGATAGGGATGCTGCAAGAATCACGGTGCTTGTTGTTTTCACACCCCTCAAATGCCTCAGCACCCCAACAGCCTTTGCCTCTGCAAACTGCAGTGGTGTCGGGGGGAAACACAAAGAGCTGTTTGTACTTCTGTCACACACTTACGTCTCCCAGTTTTGTACCTGTTACACTGAGTAGCTGAAATCCTGAGACCAAACCGATTTGAATCGTTTCACCTGACCCCATTAGCCACATCCCTTGGCTCACGGAGGGAGAGCAATGATTGCAGGTCTACGTGTGCGGTGCAGTCGTTTCAGTTACTTGCCAAATCTTTGCCTGGAAAGTGCTGTGACATCTCTGGGTCGCTTCAGGCGCAGTCATTTCTGTCCCTGGGCCAGTGATCTGTTAGAGCTGCTGCCCGGGCATCTCTAGCTTGGTTTGTTCAGTGGTGACAGTCACAGGGTTGTCAAAAGATGAAGCAGGAAGTGCTATTAAATGACAACCAGTGGAAGGGACAGAACCCAAAACTGCTTGTGATGCTATAGAGGTCAAAGGCCAAGTTCAGCACAAGGCTTCAAGCATCTACTGAACTTTGGACACTTAAGTGGTTCTATAATGGCTTCAGATGTAAGGGTCACAGAACATTAGGGGTTGGAAGTGACCTTGAAAGGTCATCCAGTCCAATCCCCCTGCCACAGCAGGATCCCCTAGATCCAGTCACAGAATCAGAGAACCTTAGGGGTTGGAAGGGACCTCAAAAGATCATCCAGGCCAATCCTCCAGCACTTAGTTTCACTGGTACCATGGGACTACCCGTTTGAGTAAGTCATTACCCTCCACGAGTTGGCATTTCGGTGTTGGCCCTGGTGTGACAGCAGTTTGAGTTCGATATGGAGCAGCAACTTGCGTTTGTCCTTTCTCCTGATGCTTTGTCGTACGTTAGCAAAACATTAAAGGGGAAAGTTTCTGTGAGTGAAAAACTTCAGGTAATTAAGCTGGAACTCGGTCATGCGAACCTCTTGAAAAACAGGCTCTGTGTCTTGTCTGCCTGTACAAACCCCACACCAAAGCCTCCTGGCCTCAGTAACTGCAACAGGAAAAGAACGGGTGCTGTTCCTCTGGAGTTCTGGGCTGTTCTCAAGCAGCTGAGGTGGCTCCGGCACCCTTTGCTGTGGCGTCTCCGCACCAGCCTCGCAGCAACAATCCCGGATTCAAAAACTTTGAGTCTACTAATGTGCCGGAGATGAGACGCCAGGCAATTAAATGATCTGCCCAAGGCTACAAAGTCTTCTAGAGAGCTGAAACCAGACCTTGCACCATGTCTGCCTGGCCAGTCCCACAGTCTGGGCTGTGTTTTATGTTCTCAGGCATGTTGCTGCACGCGCTCGCTGCTTGGGCCGCGTGCTCCCCGCGCAGCAAAGACCGTGCTGCCCGCTGCGTTTGCTCTGGGGCTGCTTTTCACCTTGGTTTTGAAAAGGTGCTGGGGCTTTCAGCAAAAACCTGTTTTCAACTGAAACAACACAACTGGATCAAAACTACTTCTTAAATTCTTTTTCTAATTTTTTCTAACTTCTTCTATTTTTTCTGATTTTTTTTCCCAGCTTTTTCTGATTTTTTTTCCTGATTTTTTTTCTGTTTTCTGATTTTTTCCTAGCATTTTTCTAATTTTTTCTAGCATTTTTCTGAGTTTGTCCTGATTTTTTTCTAGCGTTTTCCTATTTTTTTCTAGCTTTTTCTGATTTATTTTTCCTGATTTTTTTCTAGCATTTTTTTGATTTGAGCATATTTTCTGTGTTTTTTTCCCTAGCATTTTTCTGCTTTTTTTTTAGCATTTTTTCTAGCATTTTTGATTTTTTTTGGAGCATATTTTTTGATTTTGTTCTAGCATTTTTTCTAACAATTTCTCTAATTCTATTTACTTTCTAATTTATTTTCCAGAGTCAGTTTGTTCTTTCTCGGTTCAAGCTTACAGCGATAACATGAGCCCACCAAAACATCAAGCATAACCTTAAACTGAGCTCTGACTAGCAAAGGGAATTTCCACAGAGTATTGCAGGAGTAATAAATCTGTTGCTAATTTTTTCCTTGCATAAAAAAAGACAAAAGAGCAAAGCTCCCAAGAAATCAACCCAACCAAAACCAGCCAAACTCGCTCTGTGCTGCTGTCCCGTCCCCTTTCACAGAATCAATGTTTTAATTCTCATGGTTTCATGGGTTTTTCTCGCTCCTGCAAATCCAGCCGCCAGCAGCAGCAGTTTAAATGTCACATGTCCCAAACCAGGTTCCTTCTCTCCCTTCTCAGTTGCTCCTCTCTGCCCCTTTCATTCCACTTTCCCAAACCAGAGACAGGATCACAAACCATTAGGGATTGGAAGGGGCCTCGAAAGATCATCCAGTCCAATCCCCCCGCCACAGTTTCTCCTCGAGGATTCATTTTACCCACTCACCGCACCCATGGGCTGTGTAACCATAGGGATAAGACCTCATGCATCTGTTTAATACTTTACTGGCTAAACCCCGATAAATACTGTTTCCAAACTGAAGTCAAGCAAGTTCTTTTCAGGCTGAGAATTTTGGGTGGTGGAAAATCCTATGTTTTGATCATTTTCAAAACGCTGGGTTTTTCATTGAATTACCACATCTCTCACGTTTTCTGACTTCATTAGAGCAGGCAAAGCAGTTCAGGCTTTAATTTACCTGCGCCTTCCCTTTCCGTTCCCTTTTTGCTCGAGGGCAGGGTTTTGTTTTGCTGTTTTTAAGTCAGTTAAACGGTGGCGAGTACCTGTCTGTCGGGCGCACGGTAGCCACGCGCATCCCTTGTCGCGTGCGTTTGTGCAAGAGGAGCTCGCAGCTCCTCCTGCAGCAGTGTGACTGGATTTGCCGCTGTACAAGTCATATAAATATTCCTAATTATTTTAGCTCATGCTAGAAAAGATCCCGGACAAAGGGGAGATTGATGCAGGGCGCCTTACAATGGCCCTACTGATTTCTCTCCTGGCCCTTCCTCTGCACATGGTCAATTAGAATTGAAAATCCTGTGCTGATTTCATTCGCTGGAATTTTTAAGCAGGTCAGGAAGAAAGATGTTATTGAAAGGAGAAGTCTCATCTAAATAAGAAAAGAACACGTGGCCATCTGGTGTAAGCGTACCACGCCGACAGCGGTTTTGCCTCAGCCGTAGTTTGCCAAAATACCGGGCAGAAGCTGATTTACTTTAAACCTTCCATCTATAAAAATGCAACGTGCAGCTCTCTTCGCGTCTGTAACACGTGAGCTCGTCTGACCCTGTTTACGTGGTGAGACTGCCCGTGTTTCTCATAGGCTCTCAAGTTACCTCTGCTCTGTAAAGGTCTGAGTGAAACAGCCGGTCTTTTGGAAGTAATCCTGAACTCTTCATCCTTACAACTCAAACTTGCACTCCTACTTGAACTAGGAAAGGCTTAAACCCGCAGACACAACACAGGAAACGTGGGGGCGGGGGAAGAGGAGAGTTTGAAATATAGAAATTAGAACTTGAACTTGGTGTAAGTAGCACCATGGAGTTTGCCCAACCAGGTGGAACTGCTGTGGCAGGGGGATTGGACTGGATGATCTTTTGAGGTCCCTTCCAGTCCCCTCGTGTTCTGTGATTGGAGGCCATAGGCTAAGGGAGTCTGTGATTGGAGGCCGTAGGCTAAGGGATCTTGTGATTCTGTGTTTGGAGGCCATGGGCTAAGGGATGAGCAACAGAAGCTGAATTTCAATGCAGTCATAAACGTACATGAATTGCCACAGTTGCCTTGAAACTGTATGAGACTTTCTAAAAGTCATCAAAAAGGCACAAGTCAAAATTTTTCACCTTTAAGTAAGTAAACGCTGTGTAAAAAGCTAAACCACATCAGCTCCAAGTCTCAGGTACCTGGAAAAGAGCTTCTGGAGGATAATCACAGAACATTGGGGATTGGAAGGGACCTCAATAGATTGTCTAGTGCAATCCCCCTGCCACAGCAGGATCACCTAGGCCAAGTCGCTGGTCACTTGTGTACTGACAAAGAGTGTTGCCAGGCTGCAATACCCCTTCTAATGCAAGGCAGCGTGTAAATCACTTCTGAAGTTTAGAGGAACTGATTTGTATCACAGATTCAGTCTTTAGGAAGTGGATTAAAAATACGATTGCTCATTGTCATTACCTTAAGAAAATAAAAGCCAAGACTTCCAAACGTAGCTGCAGGCACTGCTTTGAAATCAACTGCTGAAACACAAGTGGGAAATTCTGTTTTTCACATGTGCCAGCAACGGTAGGAAGGAAATTGGCACCTTGATACCAGTGAACTCTGCTTGTATACATGTACATGTAACTTAGGAGCACGTACTTCCCATGCACGACCGTTGTGTTGCGTTCCCTTGCTTTTTTTTAATATGAAGGATACGACGTGTTCTTCTAATAAAGTGTCAGATGCTTTAGCTTTTTAAGGAAAACAAAATTACAGGGATAAACATTTGACCGCAGCTTTTAATTCCTTCTCTTCATTTCTCTGAGATCTCTCTTCTAGAATCCTCACTTTGCCTGTGGGTAGTGTTGCCACTACACGCAACCTTTTCTTTGCATGTCTGAGCTGCTATTTAGAAAGGGAGGTTTTAAGAGTGCATTTATGGGTCTGAGCTGCTATTTGGAAAGGGACGTTTTTTAAGGGTGCATTTATGGGTCTGAGCTGCTATTTGGAAAGGGAGGTTTTTTAAGGGTGCATTTATGGGTCTGAGCTGCTATTTGGAAAGGGACGTTTTTTAAGGGTGCATTTATGGGTCTGCACTGCTATTTAGAAAGGGAGGTTCTTTAAGGGTGTGTTCACGGGCCTGAGCTGCGCAGGGCTCCTTTTTCACTGGTGTTTGTTAGCAAGAGTAAGAAAAGGAGAGAAAACAAAATTCTTCTTTTTCTATTAAAATAGCTGTCAGTGTGACTGAAACAGAGTTTAAGCTAAATCACAGAGCATTAGGGATTGGAAGGGACAGATCTTCAGGGAGTGAATTAAAAGAAGTCTCTGTGTGTCTAAGCCTGGCTGTTGAAAACTGTATTTTCTTCAGCATCGTTCTCCCACAAAGTCCATACTGAAAAGCAAAAATTACACCCTACTCTGTACCAGAAGACACCGCTCTTCCCAAGAGCTTGTAGAAAACAGCTCCACGCGGTGTACACACGTTTAAAAATTGAATAGAATCGACGCTTTGAGTCTTGCTGTTCCCTGTACATCTCTGCTAACCCCACCCACGGCCACACCAAAGAGCAACTATTCTGGGGATTGCTGCATTCCCCTGACCAACTTCCTGGCACAATGACACTGGGCCAGCTGGGGTTTCTCTGGACTGTGGCAAGAGGAAGGCTGGGGCAGGGGTTGCACAGACAGCTAACTAGGCCGGCTAACTAGTCCTCCACCATGTTTCCCTTTGGTTTGAGGAAAGCACTTTGCTAGCGCCTTGCTTGAAGCTGCCACAGAACTCTTGAGGAGATATTGCTGATCTCTGTAAACCTAAATATGTTTGAGTATTTTCGGCAGCTGTAGGTCCCTCTACCCCAGCTATTTGCCTTTAGGTAGCAGACTGTGTAAATAAGGTGTAAATAGACCCCTCTACCCCAGCTATTTGCCTCTATGTAGTGGACGGTGTAAATAAACCGAATCTGAGAGCTACGCAGCAGTTACAGAAATTATGCATGAGCACTAAATAATCATAGAATCATTCAGGTTGGAGAAGACCCTCGGGATCATCGACTCCAACTACCAACCCCACTCTAAACCAGATCCCCCAACAATAATCACAGAACATTAGGGGTCCTGCTGTGGCAGGGGGATTGGACTGGATGATCCTTCAAGGTCCCTTCCAATCCTCAATGTTCTGTGATTCTGTGATTGGAAGGGACCTCTGAATCATAGATTTCTATGGGATGTCCAAGGTGCAGAACACCAAAACAAGCAACAGTCTTCTTCCCTCCTATTTAATCTTTATGTCTTTTTATTCCTGACTCAATATCAGGAATCATAGGTTTTGATGAAATGTGAAGGGTGCAGAACACCAAGATAAGGAATCACAGAACATTAGGGATTGGAAGGGACCTTGAAGGATCATCCAGTCCAATCCCCCCACCACATCAAGATCCCCTAGATCCAGTTATTAGGGATTGGAAGGGATCTCGAAAGACCATCCAGTCCAACCCCCCGGCCACAGCAGGATCCCCTAGATCCAGTGGCACAGGAACGTGTCCAGGTGGGTTGTAGCGTTGCCTGTGAAGCTGCAGAGTGAAGACCACAGTGCAACGGGGAGCGGCGCCCACCCCTAGTCCCACAGGGGCACCTTCCGCTCGATAACCTATTTACGAAAGTTTGCGATGTCTTATTTTCGCGACTCTCAACGCAGCTGAAATCCCGCCCGGAGGGAAAGGCTCGTGTCCGTCTCTAGTCTTGGGGCAGCTCAGGGCCGAGCGAGGGGCTGCCTGGCTGTGCATCGCGCGCAGGCTGCTCGCTTGCGGAAGGGGGAGGAAAGGAAGACATGGCTGTGGCTGGAAGGCCGACGGGCGAGCGCAGGGCGCTGCTGATCATTGTGTCTGGCCTTCAGGTGTCTCAGCTCCCAGCGGGCGGCGGCTGGGGGCGGGGGAGACAACAGGAGGGCAGACAAAGACTAAACCAGCCCTCAGCCCGTAGAGAAAAACCTCCCGTCAGACACTTTCTTAGCAAAAGGCCTCTTTGGAGCGCTCCTGTCGCCGCAGCGAGAGCGAGCAAACATCTGTCGGGGAAGATTGATTTGAGCCGTAATGAGGAGCATCTGGAGTCTTTCGGCAGTTTCTCCTCATTGCAAATAATTGTGATTCTTTGGGGGGGGTTTTATTGTTTTGAGGGAAGTCTGCTCGTCCGTGGCTCGGAGAAGCTTTCGCTTCCCGCTTTGTTGGTCGATCCAGACCAGCCGGGGCTGAGCCCCGCTCCTATTGTCTTTGGCTGCTCATAAGTTTTGCTACGGAGGAGGATCATGCAGGCGGGAGGTGGGGTAGGGGGGGGACTTATTAAAAGTCTTCTGAAGGTTGAGGTGGGGGGGATCAGAAACACAGTCCCTACTGCTCGTTATCCACGCGGGTTCAGCGTCTCCTCTGGAGACGAAGAAGGAGAAAAAGAGCAAAGCCCTGCTTTGTCTGCTGCTTGTGCTTGCGAACTCTCGTAAATCTTGGCCGGCAAGCAAGTTGCTGCTGGGGAGATGTGGCCAGACAGCCTCCGGGGAGCCCCTAGCTATGGATACCCTCTCCTGTCTACCCCCTCCCTCATCTCTGCTGCCCCGCTCCGCCTCGACCTCCTGACGCTGTGCTGCGAGCAGCTCCACACCCTCTCCAGCCCCACTAGCAACCCGAGCCGCAGTCCAGAGGTAGTCAAAGCCGCTTATCAAAAAGCCTCTCGTCGTGCCCAGCGCGCCCGGATGCTCTCCCCGTTGTGTCTTTGCAGCCCCCCCTACACACGCACACGCCGTGGGCTCGCCTCTCGCCGTCCCCCCTAGCCCCGTGGGAAGGGGTGGGATGGGAACCTCGCTCGACTTCATTGTTCCCGGCGCAAGAGCTCGTTGCCCCAGAGTGCCTCTGCTGTCTCTCACAGCCGATTCCAACAACTGTCAGCCGGGCTGCCCTTGCCCGCGGAGCTCAAGTTCGCCTCGGTTCTGCCTCCCCGCCTCGGGGACAGCGCAGAGCCCCAACGGGGGCGACCGCGGTGCGTGTGCGGGGCTGTCGCTCTTTGTTTTTCCTTCCGAACAAAGCAGCCCGCTGGCTGTCAGGAAGCAGAGGGGCAGGCAGAGGAGAACTCTCTCGTCTCACAACAACCCGCTCCTCTCGAGGCCCACAGGGGCAGTTTCCGACTTTGGGGAGCGCTCGCTCATCCCGCAACGACGAGCCGCTGCGGCAGGGTCTCGGCAGGTCTAAGCTGTTGGCTGCTCTGCGCGAGAATAGAAAGGAATAGACTCCGTACTCACGGTTCCGTGCTGCTGGGCAGGTCGCCGTCTCCTCGTGCAGAAGCTAAGGCTCGTGGAATCCCAGTTTGGCTGAGGACAGGGGCACAAACGCGCCCGGCGAGGTCGGCCGCCGTCGCTCGGCCACCCCGTCGGCGCTCAGCGCGCTGCACCGTCTGCACTTCTGCACGGAGCGAGGTGCTGCCCATGCCAAAGACGGGGGAAACACAGTCATGTGGGACACACACATCCCCTCCATTGGCTCCGACGGCACAACTTCAGCCTTCTTGCATTGCCACCATTGGCTAACAGTTGCAGCCGGAGGAGTGCGGGTCCTCCTCGTCTCGAGTCCGCTTTCCCTTTATGCGTGGAAGAGTGACTGTGGGATTTCACGGGGACAGGATTAGTTAAGAAAGGGACTGAAGTCATCCCTCTGCCTGAAGGCGGTGGGAGGGGACTCTCAAGTCGACGTGTTTCCCCCGCCTGCCTGCGCTCTGCGTGTCAGGAAATGCCGGCAGCTCGCCTGGGCGGCACGGAGGCACCGAGGCGACTGGCCTCAGGTTCACGGGCAGGGACTTGACTTTTACAGGGGGGCTCTTACCGACCGCACCGGGATTTCCACAGCTGCAACTCTGGGATTGAACTGGATGATCTTGCGAGGTCCCCTCCGCCCCCTGATGTCGGGTGATTCTGGACTGCGAAAGGGGAGTTATTTTCACTTCTGCAGATTTGTTTTTACGGCTCTCCGAGGGCCCTTTGACTCGAGTTTCTGCATCGCAGCAGCCGTGCAGCAGATTAATAGTTTGAATAGCAGCGAATCCAGCAGCTCCAGATTAATAGTTTGAATAGCAGAGAATCCAGCAGCTCTAGATTGATAGTTTGAATAGCAACAGAAGATTTTACAGAGGTATTGGGATATCTTGGAAATAGATGTGGTCACAGAATCACAGAACGTTAGGGATTGGAAAGGGACCTCGGAAGGTCATCCAGTCCAGTCCCCTTGCCAGAGCAGGATCCCCTAGATAAGAGTCACAGAATCGCAGAACACTAGGGATTGGGAGGAACCTCGAAAGATCATTCACTCCAGTCCCCCTGCCAGAGCAGGATCCCCAGATCCAGTTGCATAGGAACATATCCAGGTGGGTTTTCATCATAATATGTTTAAAGAAGCAAAAGGTTGCATGAAAATCTATAACTCCTGGTACTGGGTCATTTTTAGAGTAATGAAAGAATAGAGATTGAATAGCAGGGAAGAAGAGTCTGCCTTATTTTTGTGTTCTGCACCCTTCACATTCCATAAAAACCTCTGATTCCTGATACTGGGTCACTTTGACAAGAAAAAGATAGGAAGATTAAGTAGACTGTAGGGTCTCTTAAACAGGGAAGACAACTATTCCTTATTTTGCTGTTCTGCACCCTTGACATTCCATAAACATCTATGATTCCTGACACTGGGTCTCTTTGAGAATAACTGAGGTATAAAGATTCAATAGGAGGGCAGACTGCTTCTTGTTTTGTTGTTCTGTCAGTCGCCTGATGTGGTTATGCTGCTGTGAGTGGTAATTCGAAGCAGCACTCAGCGGTGCATGACGTACTTGTCCAATTAACCCTTATTTAAAAGACCCTTCCCAAGTCCTAGAACCACAGAAAGCAGAGATATGGTAGGTTTGACTGGGTTGGTGTCTGTCCTCCTGTCAGGCCAGGTTTATTTCCTCTTCTGTGTTTCTAGGGCTGTTGTTTTTAGTCCCCTGAACGTGTGGCTCCTGTTGAACTTAGGGACTAGTTTAGCAGTTGAGTAGTTTGACTGTGCTTGGAAATTTGCCAGAGTCATTATGCTGGAATACTAAATTCATCACTGGAAGGGGCCTCAGAAGAGCATCTAGAAGACTTCTTTCAGTGCCCACCACTCCAGCTTGTTCAGACCACCTTAAAACAACACTGCTGCTTCTTCAGAGTTCCCCCTCTTGAGCTATTTATAGTCTTTTATCATCACCTCCCTGACCACTCTTGTCATCACTTAGCTGAACAGCATCATTCCAGGTGTAGTTGTGTCAGACAGGGGAACATTCCTCCACGACCTGGTGTCTCTGCAGCAAATCTATAGGTTTGCTCAGTATGGGAGCAGGGAACAGAAATGTGTTAAAAAAACACACGTACTCACCTGATAAACAAGATTTCAAAGGAGATGAATTAATCCTCTGTGTGTTCCACTCAGAGTTAGGAAGGCAGCCTTTGAAGCGCTAAGGAAACGCAGGGTGTTTGTTTTTACTTTGAGGCTCCCTTGAAAACAACCTTTAGCTGCACTATGTGCAAGGTGGGGTCTGGTTTTGTTGTTGTTTGCTTGCTTGAACTTCACAGAGAGAGGTAGTTGTCTGCTTTGGATAAAATCAGGCTGGAGCAGTAGCATCAAAACTTTCTCTCCTCCCTCCAAAACTGTTTGCAGCTCCACTGGCCTTTCCACATCTGGACTCCAGAGCACTGAGCTGGGGGGGAAAGAAACTGAAAACCCTGGGAGACGTTTTCTTTCTTCACAGTGCTGGTGGTCTCCATCATTTTGGTGACTTTTTTGTTGTTGTTCAATTCAATTAAAGTGGGAAGAAACACTAATAAAAGAAACCTCACTCCAGAGAGGAGTAAACTCTTTGGATTTAAGATCAGCCCGTAGCCTTGGCTCAGCATCCTCTCTCTCGTGAATGTCGGTTTTGGGTTTTAAAATGCTGCTGAGAAGCTATTTAAAGAGGGCAAACATCTGAATTCATTTAGTGCTGTTTGGATTTGTCCTCAAACAAATCACGGGTGAATTTCAGGAAAATTCAGGAAATCTGGAGCAATGAGTATTCACCCGCACTTCTTGAGCCGTGAGTCAGAGGAGCAGAGGAGCTTCCACATCAGTGTGAGAAGAACCCTCTTCCCAGTGAGGGTGATGGAGCCCTGGAAGGGGCTGCCCAGGGGGGTTGTGGAGTCTCCTTCTCTGGAGATGTCTACAACCCACCTGGCCATGTTCCTGTGGGACTTGGTGAAGGTGATGCCCTGTAGATGCCATCTGTGGTTTGGCTAGTAGAGACTGAATATGTTCCTATGCGACTGGATCTAGGGGATCCTGCTGTGGCAGGGGGATTGGACTGGATGATCTTTCGAGGTCCCTTCCAATCCCTAATGACTGGATCTAGGGGATCCTGCTGTGGCAGGGGGATTGGACTGGATGATCTTTCGAGGTCCCTTCCAATCCCTCATGTTCTGTAATGATAGGACCAGGAAATGGTTGGACTCAATGATCTTGAAGGTCTTTTCCTTCTGAAAAGTCTTCTGTCATTTGTTCATCTCAGATCTGCTGTGTCCTCCCTGGTCCGCCAGGGCTGCTGAGAGATGTGTCTTTACACAGATTCAGTCATCTCCTAGAGGAAATAGATGAACGCTGAAGGACTGCATGCTATATATAAACAAATCCCCTCCATTATCCTCTCCCTACAGCTCTGTCTGCAGCAAAGTGCAGTGGGTTTTGTGAAATGAAAGCACTGAAGGGAACAAGTCACTAGCACTTGCAGCTGCTCTTCAGTAGAGATATTTAAATTTCACAGTGGAATCCCAGAACATTAGAGGTTGCAAGGGACTTTGAAAGATCATCCAGTCCACTCGCCCTGCCACAGTAGGATCACGTAGATCACAGAATCAGAGAACATTAGGGGATGGAAGGGACCTCGAAAGATCATCCAGTCCACTCCCCCTGCCGCACAACAGATGTGAACCTTTTCCCAGTGCTGTGCTGTTCAAGAGAATCAACCTTGCAGATGTGTTCCCTTCTTTATCGTTTTGATCTGAAGAGCTTCCCCAGTTCGTCATTCATTCTCCTCGTGTGTTCTCAGTCCTTGAGGGCTCAAGAAGCAGGTATTTTGCCCCATTTCTTTCCCAGCTTTGGGT
Source organism: Phoeniculus purpureus (assembly GCA_028565055.1). Classification (NCBI taxonomy): domain Eukaryota; kingdom Metazoa; phylum Chordata; class Aves; order Bucerotiformes; family Phoeniculidae; genus Phoeniculus; species Phoeniculus purpureus. The sequence continues at coordinate 3,845,603 of JAOXOE010000698.1, forward strand.
GGTCCTAACCCGAGCTAGATTCCAGAAGCTGTTCTTTGCTATTAGCCATCTGTCCTCCACATTTTACTCTTCCATTTCTTTGTTCTTAAAGGAAGCTGCCGCCGCACGAGAGCAATCCCAGTGCTGTAGCTTTCCTTGCGAGCAGCCGAACCGATGGCTTTAAGGATGTGCTTTTCTCCTCTGGTAGCTTATGAAAATTTAAATTAAGAGGACTTAATAATTTAAGCAGCACAGTTTAGTTACCGGGCATTGAAGAACAGAGGAGCTTGAAATTGCTAGAGAAATACTAAACATCTCAGTGAATATAGTTCAGTGCTGCCTTCAGGCACTGATCCTCCTCACTGGGTGCGTGTAGGGTAGGGATGCACTCAGACATGGTTATGCAGCTGAATAGAGCTGCTACTCCACTAATGGTATCTTACATTTAATTATAGACTGTATCGTACGTTCGGTATTGATTAATGAGTTCCTTATGCACTGAAGACCAAAGGTTTCCTTTACCAAGAAGTTTTTGGTCTGGGTTAAATAACAAGGTGAAGGCAGAGGGGATAAAGGCAGGAGGGGTGAAGGAAAACCCACCTGAATATGTTCATGTGTGACCTGGTCTAGGTGATCCTGCTGTGGCGGGGGGGATTGGACTGGATGATCTTTCGAGGTCCCTTCCAGTCCCTAATGCTCTGTGATGCTGTCACTGCACTTGTTCAAACCATTGCGGTCAGCAGAGAACATGCACATACTTGTCTGATCCATGTAGTGGGATAAAATCCTGTCGGGAGCTCTCCTAAATCACAGAACATTAGGGATTGGAAGGCACCTCAAAAGATCATCCAGTCCAAATGACCTCCTACTTGAAGTGAATTCTGGTGCGGATTGGTTTGGGCTTTATTCATGAAGCCATCGTGAGGGTAACTAAACATCCCTATGCCTCTCTGTTTCTTCTGTTCCTCCCCCTGCCCTCGTTTGTGGCATTGTACAATCTAAACTGGAGGTTTCTTGCATGAGGGATGTTGCCTGAGAGCCTTGACCTTAGTGAAGTCAAGCAGGAGAGTGGGTTTCGGTGTCTGAAGTGGCACCAGGATTTCACCCCGGCTTCCTTTGCGGCACCTCTGGACAAAGGGAGCAAGAACGAATGAAGTGCTTGAGTATTCAGCCAATTACCTCCTTTAATTGCAGCACCTCCAGAGAACTCTTGAGCTGAAGGAAGGGTGAAATCTGCTGGATAAATTATTCACAGTAAAGAGTCCCCCCAGCTCTAGGTCTGACAGAGACAAAGCTGCAGCGGCATCAGAGTGTCTGCTCGCATAGGGGGCTGCTCTGACACAGATGTCAAATGACAAATCTGCAGAAGGTGAACAGATGAATCTCTTTCCCTGCCTCGCTCAGCTGGAGGGATCGCTAAGGGCGGTCACATAGGCTCCAGCTTTGCTCTGAGAGCATCCTCGAGCTGTAAAAGATAAATAAAGCTGGCCCGGAGGTAACTTCTGTGATTCCCAAAATATGCTTTGCAGATAGCACGGGGTGGGGGGTACAGACAGCTGGGGAGCGTCTTACGGCAGCGTGCAGGGAGGGAGGTCAGCGAGACCTTGCGGCCGCCTCTTCTGACATTGAGGAGAGACCTGAAAACTTAAAGCAGTTTTTCTGCTTTAGTGTTTGTTGCTCTAAAGGGGTTCAGCTGGGGTTCATGTCATTAGTACTGAGTCTTCTGTCTGTACTAGGTAATCCTTCGAGGTCCCTTCCAATCCCTCATGTTCTGTGATCCAGGGGATCCTGCTGTGGCAGGGGGATTGGACTGGATGGTCTTTCAAGGTCTCTTCCAATCCTTAATGTTCTGTGATGCTGTGATCTAGGGGATCCTGCTGTGGTAGCTTCTGCTACCCTCTGCAGTCCCTGCACCACCTGCTGAGTAACTTTATCTTCTTAGCTCAGGTTCCATAAGACTACAGTGCTTAATCAGGGAAAACCAGAAGCACTGGACAAAAAGTAGTCTCAATACTTCCTGGGGGTAGGCACATAGGAAAGGACCTCACTCGTAACATTCATCATTCAGGTAGGATGTTGATAGACCGGATGGTCTTTCGAGGTCCTTTCCAATCCCTAACGTTTTGCCATTCTGTGAAGTCTGTAAGTGCCTGCACAGAAAACGCTGCTGTCTACGTGCAGAACCTGCTGTGGCAGCTGCGTGACATGGAGCCAGGCAGCAGCAGCTTGGGCTCTGGAGCCACAGAGAGGAGATCAGAGAATTCAGATCAGGTGCCTGTCAGTGCAGCATCTTCAGGCAGAGCTCTGACAGAGGCTAACGTTGGCAGAAATATGTAACTCACCAGATTTTAGTTTTGGGTAATAAAACAGGCTGTTAGAAAAGAGATTCTTCCCTATAAAATCACAGAACATCAGGGATTGGAAGGGACCTCAAAAGATCGTCCAGTCCTGTCCCCCTGCCACAGCAGCATCCTCTAGATCCAGTCGCACAGGAACATGGCCAGGTGGGTTTATCCACAACCCCCCGGGGCAGCCCCTGCCAGGGCTCTGGCACCCTCACCGTGAAGAGGTTCCTTCTCGTACTGGTGTGGAACCTCCTCTGTCCCAGCTCACACCCAGTGCCCCCTGTCCTGTCTAAAATAGATTATTTCTTGGAAGAGACACAGAACTGAGGCGAGGGCCTTCGTCCCCTCGGTGACACAGCGCTGCGGTGTTTGTCTTGAATCTCATTCTACTGCTCTTCCAGAGCCTTTTCTGGAGACGCTGAGCAGCCCTTTGACGTCGTGAAAATCCCTGATGCGTTTTCACAGCTTAAAGTGTATGATGAAGTTATTTGTACGATAGCTGTCGAGAGATCCCTTCCCATCCCTAATGTTCTGTGATCAGCCCTGTGGTATCTCGGGTAAAAGCCAGTCGCTTTTTAATTCCAGCGTGCTGAAAATTCCACGTATGAGTGGAACGTGTGTAGTATTTATATTCCATTAATAATATTGAATATGGAATTAATAATGAAATAACATATGGAATATATATATTCATTAACAGTATTAGTGGAATGTATGGAATATATATTCCATTAATATTATTAATGGTTATATGTAATATGTATATTCCATTAATATTATTAATGGAATGTATGGAATAGATATAACCATTAATATTATTACTGGAATATATATACATATTACATATATTCCATTAATTATATTAATGGAACATATGGAATAGATATAATCCATTAATATCATTACTGGAATATATATGCATATTACATATATT
>JAOXOE010000698.1:3856546-3872331 GCA_028565055.1 Phoeniculus purpureus
CCTCAAAAGATCACCCAGTCCAATCCCCCTGCCACAGCAGGATCCCCTAGATCCAGTTACCCAGGAACATGTCCAGGCACGTTTGAAACATCTCCAGAAAAGGAGACTCCACAACCCCCATGGGCAGCCCCTGCCAGGGCTCGGGCACCCTCACCATGAAGAACTTCCTTCTGATAGTTATATGGAACCTCCTCTGCTCCAGCTCACACCCACTGCCCCTTGTCCTATCATTGATATCACTGAGCAGAGCCTGGCTCCATCCTCCTTACACCCACCCCTCACATATTTATAGACATTAATGAGGTCACCCCTCAGTCTTCTCCAAGCTCAAGAGCCCCAGCTCCCTCAGCAGGAGGTGCTCCACTTCCTTCATCATCCTCATTGCTCTATGCTGGGCTCTCTCCAGCAGCTCTGTGTCTTTCTGGAACTGAGGGGCCTGGAACTGGACACAGTACTCTAGCTGGGGTCTCACTAGTGCAGAGTAGAAGGGGCAAAGAACCTGTCTTGATCTGCTGACTACCCCCCTTCTGATGCACCCTGGGATGTTGTTGGCCCTCTTGGCCACAAGAGCACATTGCTGGCTCATGATCATCCTGCTGGTCACCAGGACCCCCAGGTCACAATCCATCTAAACTACTTCTGAGGCCACAGACTTAGGGCATCTGTGGAGTCTCCTTCTCTGGAGATGTTTAAAACCTGCCTGCTCATGGAAATGAACATTCACTTGTCCTTCAGAGGTTTCTCGCCCAGGTCCTAAATAATGTGCGTTTCCTAAGTGTTCCCAGACATCATTTTAATTAACACTATAAATCAGATCCATAAATCAACAGAACTTGAATTACGTAAGTGTGGAATAAGAATGATTGCGAACCCCACCAGCAGTCAAGGCTGAGTGTTACCTGATCTGCCTGGCTGGCCAGAGCTCTGGTACCAGCCCCAGTGATTTATGAAGTGTTTTCTGGAGAAAAGCACTCCACGTGTTTCAGGTGGGACTGGGGGACCTTCCATTTTGGAGGTCTGAGTGTTCCCAGTGTCACTGGCCTTGATGTCCTGCTTCATGAAAGGATCAGCACTTTATAATCACTAGCAAAACCGCTTCTGAAATGTGCAAGCACATGGTTTTCAAAAATCAGTAGCATGAATTTCACATCTTTAGAGGCCATGGATGAACCTGGGAGTAGGGCTGCCTGTTGAAAAGGAAGTGGCCACACTGAGAGCCATTCCAACCTTTCCATAGCAAACACTGCCAATAAGAAGTTAACAAGTCAAACATACAGCCTTGAACCCTGTCTTCATATTTGACCTCTGAAGTTTCACCTTCTCTTTTCAACCTGTACTTAAAGTTCAGAGAGGACTTCCCAGTGACAACAAAAAAGAACAAAATACTTATAAAAAATGCAGAGTTTCCTTTATGTCATGGGCCTGAATGATCTGGAGACATTTAAAACCCACCTGGTCATGTTCCGGTGCAACTGGATCTAGGGGATCCTGCTGTGGCAGGGGGATGGGACTGGATGATCTTTTGGGGGTGTCAGGAGGATGGAGCCAGGCTCTGCTCAGTGGCATCTGATGATAGGACAAGGGGCAGTGGGTGTGAGCTGGAACACAGGAGGTTCCACATCAATGTGAGAAAGAACTTCTTCCCAGCGAGGGTGACAGAGCCCTGGAAGGGGCTGCCCAGGGCGGTTGTGGAGTCTCCTCTGGAGACGTTTAAAAACCACCTGGACATGTTGCTGTGCAACTGGATCTAGGGGATCCTGCTGTGGTGGGGGATTGGACTAGATGATCTCTTGAGGTCCCTTCCAAACCCTAATGTTCTATGATCCCTGGTTGGTAGACATCTCGCAAGGTTAGTCATCCTTTACAGAGTCACATAACATTACGGTTTGGGAGAGACCTCGGAAGATCATCCAGTCCAATCCCCCTGCCACAGCAGGATCCCCTAGACCAAGTCAATGCCTGGCAATAACAGCTCTGATCCATTAGATGGAAGTCTCACATTTCCGCTGAAGGCCTTAACATTAGATTATGTTCCCAACTTCCCTTCTCCTGGAAGCTAATGCATGGGAGTTTATGTGCTTAACTATTACTTAGCTATTTAGACTTCAGAAATAAAGTCTAGTCATACTATTTGACAAACATTCGCTGAAAGGGTTCTACTAAAGTAAAACCTAATTAGTATTGATTAGCGAGTGTAGGAATCAATCGTAGAGGGGCCTACACTGATACTTGGATCCGTATCTGTGTGTTCATATTTCTATCTCCCTTCTTAACATGTGTGCATGCATCTGAGATAAGAAGGGGAACTGCTCGAGTATCACAGAACCACAGAACATCAGGGATTTTACTACTGTTTTTGGCTGGGGAATTCGACTAGTTGATCTTTCGAGGTCCCTTCCAATCCCTAACATTCTGTGATTCTATGACAGGATCTAGGGGATTCTGCTCTGGCAGGGGAACTGGACTAGATGATCTTCTGTGGTCCTTTCCAATCCCCAGTGTTCTGTGATTCTATGACTGGATCTAGGTGATCCTGCTGTGGCAGGGGGAGTGGACTAGATGATCTTTTGAGGTCCCCTCCAATCCCTAATGTTCTGTGCTTCTGTGATTCTGTGAGTGCTATTCAGCAGCTGTTTCAATTGCTCCTACCTTTCTCCCCTGAACTGCCTGGATGAAGCAGGTGGGTATGTTTTTCCTTATATTTATGGAATTTTCTTGCGCGTTGGTTCCTTTCTGCGTTGCCTTTTTTAACAAATTGCATCCAGCACTCTATTACTTCACTCCAGGCTTTTGCCTGCAGCTAAAAACATAAATAAATCAAGAGTTTGTTTAGTTTAATTCCTGGTGCTGCTATTTTTTTTCGTCCAGCTGAGATTATGAATTAGTCATTTCTTTGCTCCAAACCATCAAGTCCAACAGCATCCAAGGTAAATACTTCAATAAATCAAGCTTGATAAATAGTTATAACTTTAAAAATCTAAGATAAATAGGAAGGAGAGAATGTTTTTCTAAGGTTGATTCGAGTTTCCTTGGCAAGAGCTTGATCTACAGTAGACATCCCAGCCAGTACTTTCCCCTGCAACCTGACACTCTTGGCTGAGAACCACCACAAACACAAATGAGTGACCCTGTGATGGGAACTGCTCTGAACAGCGACAACTGCGTGTCAATGGCTCCTCTGAAGTGGTTTGCAGGGAAAGATCACATAAAAAGGGCTGTTAGGAGGTAGCTGAGCAACCCAGCCCGAAGCTAGAAGGAAATATGCCACAGCAGGGAAGTGGGCTGGGCAGGAGAAGTGAATGGGGGTGTCTGGCAGTTCTGAAGGACTTCTCTCTCACTTCAGAAAGAGCACACCAGATTCAGCAACGAAGATTTTCAATTTCTCTGCCAATTAAATAATTTTATAGCAGCATTTAAGTGAGAAATTGCAGTGGAAAGAATACATTCCCTCCCTTTGCTCCCTCCTACTGGTTCCTTACTTGTCCTGTAAAGCTGACGCACGCACAGAATCATTCAGCTTGGAAAAGACCCCCGTGATCATCGAGTCCAACCAGCAACCCCACTCTACAAGGTCACCCCTAAACCAGATCCCCCAACACCACATCTAAGCAACTTATAAACTCACCCAGTGATGGGGACTCAACCCCCACCCTGGGCAGCCCAGTCCAGGGCCTGACTTTTTTCTGATGGCCAGTCTGACCCTCCTCTGGTGGAGCTTGAAGCCCTTCTCTGTGCTTCTGTCGCTAATGACCTGTCAGAAGAGCCCAGCACCAGCATCTCTGCAGGGTCCTTTCAGATAGCTGTAGAGAGCGATGAGGGCTCCCCTCACTCTCCTCTTCCTCAAACTAAACAGCCCCAACTCTCCATCTCTCCTCATCAGATTGATTGTTCAGGCCCTTCCCCAGCTTTGCTACCCTCCTCTGCACTCGCTTCAGCACCTCCCTTGTCCTGAGGTGCCTCAAACTGGACCCAGTATTCAAGGTGCAGCCTCCCCAGTGCTGATTCCAGGGGACAACCACCTCCCTGCTCCTGCTGGACACAGTTTCTAACACAGGCCAGGATGCCACTGGTCTCACACACTGTGTGAGGCTGCCCTGGGCAGAGCCGGCAGTACCTGTAACTGAACATTTACTGTTTATCAAGGTGATCCTGCTGTGGTGGGGGCATTGGACTAGATGATCTTTTGAGGTCCCTTCCAATCCCTAATGATTCTATGGTTCTATGACTAAAGACAGCAGCAGGTTATACTAAGAAAGAGCAGGTTTTCCTGCTGTTATTACTTTAAGGTCAAGGCCAAGCTGAGAATTCAGCACTGGAACAGAAAGCTTTAGAGCATTTCATTTTATAGCGCAAAATAATTTTCACTGTATCAACTATTAATTATCTTTTTTATTTGCTGTAAAAATAGAGGCTAAAATCCAGCAAGAAGTAGTCGAGATACCACAACTGTGTCACACAAACCCTCTTAATGAAAAGAAAAAATAACCCTTTACCTATCTCCAAGATTTAGAGGAAAAGCATTTAAGTACTTTCAATTCTGCAAACGGGTCCGATGGAGCCACGGAAGCAGTCCCGGTACGTAACTGTAAGGAACAGATGCGCAAGCTCTGAGAAGAAGCACAGAATAGCTGTAGCCAGTCGAAAGCCAATCTCCAACTCTCCGGAGCAGAAAGGCCAAAGCTCAGATTAATTTATGGTGGAGCAACGGGGACATCTTGAGGCAAGACAGGAATCTGCACACATTTCTGTTCCACACGGATGCAGATGACTTCGAAACCCCTCTGAAGTCTGCAATCCTTGAAATCGTCACTTGATGTAAGTGATCACCGCTTAAAACTGCTGGGAAAAGACCCACACGTTCCACAGAACGACCACGACTCAGAGCCACAGCAGTCGCTTTACTGTCCACTTACTCGCTGCGTTTCGAAGACGCTCTTTTTGCAACATCCTAATGTTGTCCCAAGTTGCTTCTCTCCTTGCTAGAGAGGTTGAAACCAACGTCTTTCCCACTCCCCAGCAGCGTCTCACGCTGGACGTATTTTAAAGCAACTATGTAAGAGCAGGGAGAAGGTTTACAAAAAGTTATTAAATCCAATTACAAAAAGTTATTAAATCTAAAAACAAATTCAACCTTCACAGTCCGTTGTCGCTCTCTCCAAGTTTCAAGTACTCCTTTAAATTTGTACCTTTGAACAAGTGACAGAATGGTAACCTTTAATATAAAAATAAAGCTGGGAAGAGGAAGACATCGTCTATTCTTTATTTTCCTTAGGATTTTAAGCACTTTGGTTAGTAGAGCCTCTAAGTTAGAGCTGGAGTCACGAGGCCGTTTGCAGAGCTTTCTGTGGCTTTAGTGCTGTCTTCAGGCTTAGAATCATCGCACACTGCAAAAGGCTCCTTTTCCTCTGGCTGTAAGGGGGGGAGATCAATAGTGATCAGATCTGTTTCCTGATCTGGTTTTTCTACTTCATTGCAGAATTCCACTTTGTCTTCCTGCTGGCTGTTCTTCGTTATTTGTCCATTCTGCGCAGGGTAGGTGGAGGCGATTGTGTCGTACAGGAACTGGTAATGGTCCTTGGAGACAAAGGCAAGAGGTTAGTGTGACTGGGACATTCCAAACCCAATAAGAAGCCCATTCTCTCTCTGTACTCCTACATTTTAGAGAGGTAACATTAATTGAACGTGCAAAACCACGTACAAAGTAGACATGTAATTGCTCTGTAGCTGTATGCGTAGACATTCCAAGTTCAGAGAACAGACCTACTGGGGCTGGAAAAGATCTCCAAGATCATCCAGCCCAGCCTATGACCTAACATCACTCCAATCAGCTAGGCCAGGGCTAGCTGTCACTCAGCAGCCTCACATTTTGCAAAGCAGCAAAAATACAGCTGTTAAAACACGTAAGTTGTAAACAACCTCTATTTTAAAGAGGTCTAGGAAAGTTGTGTGAAAACCTGCCCCACATCTAGGACGCCTAGGTCTGATTTGGTAGTAAATGCACAGGGTGTGCCACAGAAACAAACAATTTGCTAGGAACTGCCACAGAAACAAAACAAACAAGTGGATGGCTGCTCGCCTGTGAAATGGACTTCTCCTCCTAAAGGGAGAAAGGGATAGTCACAGAATCACTCAGGTTGGAAAAGACCCTGCTGGCTCAGATTCAGCTGCCTGTCAATTAGATCCCTCAGGTCCCTCTCTGCCAGACTGCTCTGCAGCCCCCCTGTAGCACTGCAGGGGATGGCTGTGACCAAAATGCAGGACGTTGCGTATGTACATCCCTGAGACAACTGCAGAAACATCCTTTTAGGCAGTTTGTGATGTTATAACGTGCACCCATCCTCACAGGTGTCACAGGACTGCACTTCTGGACCTAGAATCATAGAACATTCTAGGCTGGAAGGGACCTCTAGAGGTCACCTGTCCATCCTCCCTACACAAGAACAAGTCCATCTAGGTCAGGCCGCTCAGAGCCTCTTCAAGCCTGACCTGAAATGACTCCATGGATGGGGACCCCACCAGCTCCCCAGGCAGCCCATTCCAGCCACGAACCACCCTCACATTGAAGAACTTTCTCCTAATAGCCAGCCTAGAGTCTCACAGACTTCTTCAATCTTATCAGTAACAGCCAACTCACAGTTAGCGGTGAGTGCTTGTGAACAAGCCAGTTAGTATTAGTGTTCCCTGTGCACAAGTGAAACCCCTAAGGTTACAAAGATACTGGTGACCACGATAAACAATCTAAGTAACTCATAAAATTCACTTACAAAGGTGGAGACCACTCCCAGCCTGGTGCGACGAAGAGCTTTTACTACTTGGAATACATCTATTACTTCTTCTACTTCTGCACTTTCCAAGAGGGTCATTAAAGCACAGAAAAGGCCAGTCTGCTGTGATCCATCGCTAGAAGATGATTTGCAGGTGAATTTCAAACATAAAATAAGCAAGTCCTCTGCCCACACGTTAGATGATGAATTAGTTTTGTGATGAATCCCACTTCTAAGACATTTTTAAATGGATTGAAATCATTACAATTAAGAATATCTGTAAGACACGCATAGGAATTAGGTTCTTGAGCAGCTACCTAGGCTTCACGCGGCCCCTTAAGGGGTAAGAGAGAAATCATGAGCTCATTCAGGTTGGAAAAGATCCCCGGGTTCATCAAGCCCAACCATCAACCCTACTCTACAAGGTCACCCCTAAACCAGATCCCCCAACACACATCTAAGCAGTTTTTAAACTCATCCAGGGAAGGGGACTCAACCACCATGGACACTAAATCTGAATCAGAAGCTGCAGATTTAGTCTCAACAATTGCTAGTGGGATTATCCCCCATCGAGACTGTCAGCAAGGCTATTGCTACACAGATCCAGATCTTGGAGCTAGGTTAAGGTAAGAATTCAGACCCACCAGCAGTGGACGACAAGCGGGACGCTGCGGCTACTCCTGTTGTCCTCAGAGACTGGTCTGACTGGGACTTTCTGTTTAAGGTCAAGGATCATGTTGACTAAATCTTTGGGGTCTTCAGGGACATCCAAGCCTCTCCATCTGTGATACTGGTACTGATGCACCTTCTGTGTTTCCTTTGTCTGAAAAACAACAGTAGAGAGGTAGTCAATGTTGAGGTGAAAATACTGGCAGTATTCCTGCAGTACATTTATTGCAGCTGATCTCTGAAGAAAAGCTGTAATCCTGAGGATCTGCACGTCGATGTGAGTTCTACCTCATGAATGTCAGACAGGCAGACATCCAAGCTTTGCTAAAACTACAGAAGAGAGCTGACCTCCTGGGGTTCCACTACCACCATCCCAGCAGCTCACTGAAAGGGAAGTTTCAGATCATTTATAACATTTCTCGTGACTGACTGCCAGTCTGGAAGAGAAAAACATTTCCCTTTCTTAAAGCAGGTGGCAAATCCAGTGGGAAATGTCCCTTACTTTAGGCTAAGTTTGCAACAGGGAAACAGATTTAAAACTTCCATTTGTAAGTATGTGAAGGATAGATGTCAGGAGGATGAAGCCAGGCTCTGCTCAGTGTCATCTGATGATAGGACAAGGGGCAGTGGGTGTGAGCTGGAACACAGGAGGTTCCACATCAATGTGAGAAGGACCTTCTTCCCAGTGAGGGTGCCAGAGCCCTGGCAGAGGGGTTGTGGAGTCTCCTTCTCTGGAGATGTTTAAAACCCACCTGGCCATGTCCCTGTGCAACTGGATCCAGGGGATCCTATTGTTTCAGGGGGATTGGACTAGATGCTCTTTCGAGATCCCTTCCAATCCCCAATGTTCTGTGAATTTGCAACTAAGTTGTGAACTTTTACCTTCAGATGGGTGACATCAAACGCACGCGTGGTGTAGCTGGAACAGCAGTTGACACTGGTCATCTGAACTTCTATATTGTCATAGGTTTGTTTTCCTTCTCCCCAGTACTGTGCACAGAGTTCCTAAAGGGGATAAAAGTGCAAGTCAGTGCTTACTTTTCAAGCCTGCCTTTGTTTTAACTACAGAATGTGTTCACTTTCAAACGGTGGAAGAGTCACACTCTGCAACCGGATCTAGGGGATCCTGCTGTGTTGGGGGGATTGGACTGGACGATCTTTCGAGGTCCCTTCCTACCCCTAATGACTGGATCTAGGGGATCCTGCTGTGGCAGGGGGATTGGACTGGATGATATTTTGAGGTCCCTTCCAATCCCTGCTGTTCTGTGAATCTGTGAAAATCATATTTTTCATCTGGTCACAAGAGGATGAAGGGAAAGGAATAGTACTGGTCTGTCCTAACTGAGCACTGAAGAATCAAGAGCTGCTTGTTGAAATACCTTTTTGTGGTAGTTATTATGCTCCCAGAATGGGGTAAAAAGCCAAAGAAAAAGTGGTAAAAGAGGCTGAATAGAACTGTAGCCATTTCCATTTCACTAACTGTGATGAATTTTGAAAAGACGTTTTATGTCCCGCGCAGGACTAAATTACAGACAGGATGACAGATGGGTTTGGGGCTGAGTACGACGCTGCAAATCACTTAAATGGCTCTGCTAGCACCAGACTGCAGGGATGCTACCAGCTCAGGAATTTAGAAACACTCCCATTCAAACACCATTTATTGATGAGTTTGCATAAAAGCACAGTTGGATGAAATGTGTTTTTCCCATAGCTGAACTGGGACTGATTTCCTCATCAATGTTGAAAAGTGCTTAAGCAAGTAAAATTATCCAAACCTCACACTAGTGATGCGGTAGCTGCTCTGCTTCTGTTTGTGTGGTCACCCCAGCTGCGCTTGCTGCTTAGTTGGCTCTAACTTGATGTCCTGGTTGATCTCCTGGCCATACTGGAGTCTTCTTTTCCACCTGTGGAGACAACACTCTGCTGGGCCATGCAGTGGACACATGGGCCAATCAAATATGAGAAAGAACTTCTTTACAGTGAGGGTGACTGGGCACTGGAACAGGCTGCTCAGGGAGGTTGTAGAGTCTCCTTCTCTGAAGATGTTTAAAACCCTCCTGGTTATGTTCGGTGCAACTTGGTCTAGGTGATCCTGCTGTGGCAGGGGGATTGGACTAGATGATCTTTCGAGGTCCCTTCCAATGCCTAATGATTCTATGACTGTATGAAACACGTGGAGGCTGATATGTAAGATGTGAAGTCCATGAGAGAGGTCACTGCAAAAAGAAGGGGCTTTCTTGCTGAGCTACTCTGAGCGTGGAACCCCACTGTCTGCAGCTGATCCGAGATCCCACAGACAGCTGTCGGCTGGGAGATGAAACCCAAGGCCAATACTTCTGCTTGCACAAGACTGTGAGTCAAGAGACAATTATAAGTGGTGAAGACTGGAGAGCTCAGTCTTCCCCACCTCAGCCTTAATCCTAATTTTGGAACAGTGCTGTGCTGATGAGGACCTACTTGTCCTACTGTTCTATCACTCCTAGCAGCAGCATGTTTCTTCCCCTTTTCTTGATGGCTTTTTTCTCATAACAAAGCACGGAAATTGTCTTTGTGATCTGTTCTAATGCTCCCACTGTTGTAACAGCTGTGTTCTCACAAAGACCTTTGAAGGTAGCATTTCTGGGAGGTCAGAAATGTTGTGTTGCCACTGGAGCAAGGCAAGGCAAGAGGTATGTCTCTGGTGTACAGCAGAAAGTGTTGAGCTCCCGTTGCCCCTGCTCGAGAGCTGGCAACCTCAGCCTCACCCAGCACAATGCTGAGCTGGCTGCAGTCAGCTTGCTGGCACAGGTCACCTCCCTGGGAGGGTTCCAGACATGACACTGCATATAGTGACATGGCAACCCATCCTGGCACGGTGGATGGACATGTCCAGGAATGCCCCAAACATCTGTGGTCCAGTCCAAATACCACAGCTATAGGAAACTGTCCAGACTGTCTTTTATGGGCTGGTGATCTTAAAGGTCTCTTCCACCCAAGATAGTCCATGATTCTGTGATTCTGTAAGATTGATCAGTGCACTCTAGATCATAGAATGTATTGGGTTGGAAGAGACCTCCAAAGGTCATCTAGTCCAACCCCGCTACAACAAGCAGGGACAGCTCTAACCAGAACAGATTGCTCAGAGCCCTATCAAGCCTGACCTTGAATGTCTCCAGGGATGGGACCTCCATCACCTCTCTAGGCAACCTGTTCCAGCCATTCACCACTCTCATTTAAAGAACCTTTTCCTGATATCTAACCTAAATCTACCCTTTTCCAGCTTAAAACCATAGCCCTTCCTCCTGTCATTCCCTGCCCTTATGAACAGTTCTTCCCCAGCTTTCTCAGAGGCGCCTTTCAGGTATTGGAAAGTCACTATCAAATCTCTCTGGAGTCTTCTGCTCTTCAGGCTGAACACCCCCAACTGTCTCAGCCTGTCTCGATAAGAGAGGTGCTCCAGCCCTCTGATCATTTTCACAGTCTTCGTCTGGACATATCACAGCAGATCTCCAACTCTGTGTTCATCAGCCTTCAGGGGTTTTTTTCAGACACTGGCAGTTCCAGAGGGGTTTGTGGTGACAAATAACAAAGCTGAATGAGCAGAGAAATGCTCTGTATTTGAAGCATGATTTAAGAAACACCACCAGGTGATGAAAGCTATTTTAGGAAATGAATTCAGCACAGTGTTCAGGCTCATAGATGTTTCAGATGAAAAAGACCTGTTAGGTCATCTGTCCATCCTTTTTGCCAAGAAAGGATCAGGAGCCGCTGATAGCTGAATTTGTGTCAGTCTTTCCAGGTGCTCTATTTGCAGCAGCATAAATACATTGGCTGCAGATTGTTCGTGACTTGCAGCTTCTGAATCACACAGACCACTGCTAATGGAGCAAGTGCAGAGGAGGGCAATGAAGCTGGAGAAGGGCCTGGAGAATAAATCTGGTGAGGAGATAGAGCTGGGGCTGTTTAGGCTGAGGAAGAGGAGGCTGAGGGGAGACCTCATCGCTCTCTACAATTATCTGAAAGGATGTCATAGAGGTGTTGGTGCTGGTCTCTCCTCACAGGTCATTAGCGACAGAACCAGAGGGAAGGGCTTCAAGTTTCAACAGGGCAGGTTTAGATTACACATCACAAAGAAATTCTTCATGAAAAGAGTGGTCAGGCAGTGGAATGGACTGCCCAGGGTGGTGGTTGAGTCCCCATACCTGGATGTGTTTAAAAGTTGCTTAGATGTGGTGTTGGGGGTTCTGGTTTAGGGGTGACCTTGTAGAGTAGGGTTGTTGGTTGGACTCGATGACCCCAAAGGCTCTTTTCCAACCAGAATGATTCTGTGATACTGTAATGGTGCTTAGGGGGGAAGCAGGGAGAAGCCCAGCGCAGCTTTCCTAAGGACAGGACAAATTTGTGGGCAAAAATTTTCATTCCTCCCAATTATGTTAATGTATTTTTCCCAGAAGAGAATGAAAAAAGAGAATGAGAAAACAGAATGAGAAAAGAGAACAGCCTGGTACATGACTACTTCATGCTTCAAGAAGTATGCCTGCAAGACAAATCAGTTTTCCTAATGTCGGGACAGGAAACACCAGGCTCAATTCTTGATTGTGTTAGTCAAGACAAATAACCGAAACTTTTAATTCCGTCCTTGCAGTTTGGTGAGGAAGTAGCTATCTTGCCTTCACACGCTTAAATATCATTGCCTCCTGGGGATTGGCAGAGCCTGCTTTTAGGAAGTGCAGAGGTACAGCTCAAATTGCAGAACCAAGCATTTGCTTTGTTAACGCAAATACTCAGAAGAGACATCAGCAAGAACCTACTTGTGAGCTCCTTTATGCCCTCATGTGTCAATACTGACTCATCTGCAAGGGTTAATATGGCACAGAGCAGTTGGGAACAAGAGAAACAGGGCCCAGTAGCACGTTTGGTTTCTCTCCTTGCTGAGTCTCATTTTCTTGTGCCATTTTTCCCCCTTGCTAGCAGCTAATTTCTCTTCTGGATTCCTCTGATGTTTCCTTCTCTGGAGATGTTTAAAACCCGCCTGGAGATGTTCCTGTGCAACTAGATCCTGCTGTGGCGGGGGGATTAGACTAGATGATCTTTCGAGGTCCCTTCCAATCCTTAATGTTCAGTGATTCTGTGATATAAACTAGACAGACCGTGACTCCATCTCTCCTTGCTGGACCTACAGGATGACGGATGTGTATTTGTTCTCAGTGCTCTGAGCACATTCTGCCTCCCGTGCTAACTCAGCATTTCTGTGGGGCTGCCTTTGCTGCTGTGAGCAGCTTTGGGAAGCAGGGAGGGTGCCTGACACTTCAGGGAGACCCCAGAGAGAGTTGCGGCAGGGTACAATGAGGACTGGCAATTAATACACTTGGACAGAGAAGCAATCGCAGCAAAACCAGAGATCGATGTTATTGCCCTGCTCAGCCGCAGCTCTAAACAGACTGGGAAAGTACGAGAAGGTGACCACTAACTCAGATGATTTTATTTCAAAGAATAAACCCCCTTTTCTTTAATTAAATAGTCCTTTAAATTGATGTTGGGGGGTTTTTTTTCAGCCAACTGAACAAAACCAATAGCAGATGGAGTCCCTGTTTCTTCTCCCAGCATGTTCACAGCTGGAATGTACAATTCCTTAAGCTCAAGTGATAAGAATATTAGGGAATAGATTTCTATTTTGTTTTGCTGTGGAATCTGAGCAGCAAATATTGATTATGTCAATACATTGAGATGGTTGGTGAGGTGTTAATAATCGAGGCTATAACATTTTCCGGTCATTCTGCAATACAGGAAGATTTCCATAGGAAAATGGCCATTTGATGCGATGATATGTACAACAAAATAGACAATTTTAACAGCATCATCCTTTTACGTAATCCTGAGGTCTTTTATACGGTAGTGTTGCCACAGAATCACAGAACATTAGGGACTGGAAGGGACCTCGAAAGATCATGCAGTCCAAACCCCCCGCCACAGCAGGATCCCCTAGATCAAGTCGCACAGGAACATATCCAGGTGGGCTTTAAACGTCTCCAGAGCAGGAGACTCCACAACCCTCCTGGACAGCCCCTTCCAGTGCTCTGTCACTCTAATATTGATGTGGAACCTTCTGTGTTCCAGCTTACACCCACTGCCCCTTCTCCTATCATTAGATGCCCCTGAGCACAGTCTGGCTTCATCCTCTCAACACCCACCCTTTCCATATTTATCAACATTGATGAGGTCACTCCTCAGTCTCCTTTTTTCTAAGGTCAAGAGACCCAGCTCCCTCAGCCTTTCCTCATTAGGGAAATGCTCCACTCTCTTCATCATCTTTGTGGCTCTGTGTTGGACTCTCTCCAGGAGCTCTGTGTCCTTCTGGAACTGAGAAGCCCAGAACTGTACACAATATTCCAGTTGCAGTCTTACCAGGACAGAGTAGAGGAGGAGGAGAGTTTCTCTCAATCTGCTAATCACCCTCCTTCTAATCCACCCCATTGGCCTTCTTGGTCACAAGGGCCCATTGCTGGCTCATGGTCATCCTGCTGGCCACCAGGACCCCCAGGTCCCTTTCTCCTACACTGCTGTCATGAGTTGGAAAACATGACTCTATTTTGACCAAGAACCCTTGTTTTAAAAATGAGAAACTCCTAGAATTATCCTTGTACTGCAATAGGGCATCATTTGCCAGGGGCTGAGGACTAGAATGATCTCAGGATGGTTTGGGAAAAAGAACCCAGCAACATAGCCATCCTTTCTGTTATTCTGATGTAACTACAACATCCATTCTGGGGGCAGCTCTTCAGTAATGACCTCAGAGTGAGGGTACCAATTAAATTTGGTGTTGGCACAAACTCGTGAGGTTTTGCTGGTGCAGGAGTAGATAGGGGAGGTGCTCATTGGATGACCTGGAGGACTGAAGTAGGAGGAATCAAGTTGAATCTAGCAGAGCAAGGTGGAGGTACCAGGGGACTATAAGAGGTTAAAATCAGAGCTCATCAGCTGGAAACTGCAAAGGAGGAGGAACAACACTTGGGTACAGCAGCTAAACTCTGGGTGATTATGAGCTGGCAGCATGATGCCTCCAAATGGTCCGAGGGGAGATGTCAGAGGCAAGGAAATGTGAGGCTGTGGCTATCTTAAGGTACCACAATAGTCTGATGCCATGAATTGCTCGTATCACAAATATTACAGATTCTCAGTTCATCAAGGCTGAACACAAAATGGAGAAGTTAAGCAAACATCCCACCTGCTTTTGTGGTGGAGTTTGGACAGCTTCTGGCACTGCTACCTCTTATTGCAGTGGATTAGATCTGAAGAGTCAACTTGTTTCTGGCTGAGATCTGTTCTACCTGCCTTTAAGGACAATCCCTTCATCATGCAGACCCCTGTGTCAGAGCCCGCCACCCAGGCTTGCTCTCGAGCTGAAAAGGAGCAGGTATTTTAGGAGCTGTGATATATTTGATCTATTTTAGACAGCTACTCTGGGAAAGGATGCATCGTGTCCTGGAAGTGCCTCTTTCACTCCACTGCTAGATGTCTGCATCGTTCTGATTGCTCCCACTCTGCCTGCAGTCAGCGGGCTCAGCCCTGTAGCTGCAGCCCAGTTGGCTACAGGAAAGTTTTGCCAGACAGACAAATTCCTCTCTGTATATTGCTCTTGACACTCAACAGACACAAGGACTGAGTTGGTTGGATTCGATGACCCTGGAGGTCCTTTCCAGCCATGATGATTCTGTGATTCCCAAATTTAATTTACTTCTGGGGGAGGTGTTGTTTACTTTGCTGCATTTTTTCTCACAATCCCTTAGTAGGGTTGAAGGGCAAATTTACCCTCAGATTTTTGACCCACAAGTGTCAACCAAAGTACTTCCTTGTTTAAGAATGAGCATTTTTGTTGGAAGCTATTGGGGATGAGAGTTTCTTTCAAAAAATCCCCAAACAATCCAGTTTTTAAATTATTGTGGCAGTTTGTACTCTTGTTTTTAGAAAACTGAGATTTTTCAGAAGAGATACAATAATTACTGACCTGACCTAGGTGGAGTTGTCCCTGTGTAGGGAGGTTGGACTAACTGACCTCTAGAAGTCCCTTCCAGCCTAGAACATTCTATGATTCAAGGACTGAGTCCTCTCAGTTCAAGAAAGACACAGAGCTGCTTGAAAGAGTCCAGCACAGAGCCATGAAGAAGGTGAAGGGAGTGGAGCATCTCTCTAGTGAGGAAAGGCTGAGGGAGCTGGATCTCTTGAGCTTGGAAGAAAGGAGACTGAGGGGTGACCTCATTAATGTTTATAAATGTGTGAAGGGTGGGTGTCAGGAGGGTGGAGCCAGGCTCTGCTCAGTGTCATCTAATGATAGGACAAGGGGCAATGGGTGTGAGCTGGAACATAGGAGGTTCC
>JAOXOE010000698.1:3882344-3895021 GCA_028565055.1 Phoeniculus purpureus
GGGAGGTGCTCCACTTCCTTCATCATCCTCGTTGCTCTATGCTGGACTCCCTCCAGCAGCTCCACATCCCTCTTGAATGGAGGGGCCCAGAACTGGACACAACACTCAGTTTGTATCCTCTTGTGAGGACAAAAACGTGATGTGAAGGGCCAAGGGGAGCCCCCCCCAACCCATCCTATGACTCTATTCCGTGCAGCATCCGCTATTGAATTAACCTTGCAGCTGCCTCATGGCTAGATTCTCCTCACCCCCCAACACCGTTCAGCTCCTCCTGGCTGCAGGGCACCAGAGCCTGGACTCATCCCTTCATGGGAGGCATCACCATCTCCCGTGGCCGAGCCCCCAGGGACGCCAGAGTGGAGAGTGTTGTGCTCCTCACCCCAGCCCACCCCCTGCTTAATGAGCACATTAACAGCCGGCCCCCGTTTATTTATAACAACTTGAAAACCTCCGAAGACGCTCCTCTCTATAGAGCAGGACGTCGAGTCCCGTCCCTGTAATGGGTCATTAATGTATTTTAAGCAAGAGAGGACAAGTTTGCGTTGGCAGAGAGGAGGCTCAGAAATGCTTTTATAGCAAAATGGCCAAGAGTGCCTCTTTGATTGCCGCCAAATTCCCAGTGAATAAATGAATAATAGAAAAATAGATGAATAATAGATATATCAGTGGGTTAGGACGGATCGTAAGTCACCCCGTGGCCCTGCCAGGGTACTTGTTTAACAGGACACGCTGGGAAAGTCAATGCAGGAGGTGCGTGGGGACACGATGAAGCTCCCCCAGGTTGTGTCACTGTAGGAGACAAACTCCTGGTGCTGCTTCAGCTGGGTGGTTTCTTGGGGTCCTGAGCCCTACGAGGGCAGTAGCCTCTCCTTTTGGGCACGTTCCCCTGGGGCACAACTGGCCAGACCCATTGGATCTGTGGTGGGTGACTCACTGGGGCTGTGAGTGCTGCTGTGGGGTTTGAAGTGGGGAAGTGCTGTTGCTGGTGGTGCTGTGGGGCACAGTGGCCAGCTTTGGGGTGAGTCCTGGGCCACATGCAGAGGTGCCCCAGCCAGCACATCCGGAGCTGAGCTGCTCCGGAGCGATGTGCACTAGAGGGAGACAAAGCCCCACGCTCGGCTGGTGGGTGCTGGGTGCTGAGACTGGGTGCCCCATGGGATGGGATCCCCACACACAGGGTGAGTGTTGCTGGGGCTCCTCCCAGCACAGGGTGCAGCTGGCTGCACTGAGGATGCTCCAGCGTGGGACCAGGAGCATCTGCAGGGTCCAGGTCTGGGCTCACAGGGGAGCTGAGCCCAGTTCTGTGCACCCTTGGGGGTGCTGACTGGGATGGGACCTGCTGCCACAGTCCCTCAGCAGGATGTGTGGTGGCAGGTGGCTTCCCAGCATGGTGCTGGTGGCCAGGCTGTGCTCCCAGTGCCTCCCTGCCTGGCTTTGGCTGCTGCTCTTCTGTGGCAGCAATCGATGTCCCCAGCCATGGTGGTCCCCAGTCAATAGTCATTAGGGGTTGGGAGATGGGGCTGCCTGTGGCTTCATGGCCGGAGCCACCAGCCCTGGCCGCCAGCGGCTTGAGGCTCTGCAGCCACGTGGGACGTGTGGTCAGGGCTCCCGCAGCCACCAGCCCCATCCTCTCTCTCCTCCAGGCCACAGATCCCATCCTGCCCACACACCAGTGAGGTTTTCCTGGGGTCTGAAGGGCTGGAGACCTGTGGGATTTGGGTTCTGCTTGGCCCGTGGGGGAGGCAGTCCCTTGGCAGGAGGGTGATCCCAAGCGACGGAGGTACCGAACCCCCTGCCGAGGGGTTGCTGGGTTTTCCAGAGTGTTTTTCGTTCTGAGGGGAGAATAAAATGATCTGATTTTTCATCTCCTAGAGGCTGAGGGAGTTGGGATTGTTCAGCCTGGTGGAGAGGAGACTGAGAGGAGACCTTATTTGCAGCTCCCTGGCAAGAGGCTGCAGGGAGGGAGGCTAGTGTCAGCCTCTTCTCCCAAAGAGCTGCTGACAGGACTGGAGGAAACGGCCACCAGTTGCTCCAGAAGTTCAGAAGGGAAATTGAGAGCAAAATGCTGTGATGAAAGAGCAGCTGATCACTGGAACCACCCAGGGAGGTGGTGGAGTCCTCATCCCTGGATGGGTTCAAAAGGTGGCAAATGTGGCACTGTGGGACACGGTCTGGTGGCCACGGAGGTTTTGGGTTGAGGTTGGACTTAGAGGTCCTTCCCAACCTTCATGCTTTGGTGATAACCTGCACCTGGCACCTCCCTGACACCCAGAGCTACTTCTGCCCACAGGATTAACTGCCACTGTGGTTGTTCATTTAGTCACCCCTCAAAAAAAGACACCCCCCCACCCCACCCCAGTCTAGGTGTTACCCGAGGAGGTGGCATCTCCTGCAGCAGCGCTGCTGGCCCTCCCCAAACCTGGCTGTGAATCCAGAGCTTCAGCCAGCAGGGCTGGACGTGGCTTTGAGGGGCGATGAAGCTGATTCCTCTCAGCAGAGCCTTCGCTGACGGCCGGATCCTTCACGTCACTGGGGTGAGGTGGTGGTCAGCAGCCGTTTCATGGCTCGAAGGGAATGAGCAGGGGCTGAGCTCTGCGCTGGTGTCGGGCTGGGAAGGAGCAGGTCCAGCTCCAGGAGCCAGTCCAGCTCCAGGAGCCCTTTTCTCTGATCCTTGAGGGGGTTTTGCCATCTGGAAAAGGCTCCCAGAGGGATCCAGGAAGTCTGTATGAGGGATGCTGGAGCTGCACCCCATGTAACTGGGACTGCTCTGAGCTCTCCACACCAAGCTCTTTGGGGTTGAGGGCTGTCTGGTCACTGGCAAGCAGCAGACGAGGTCCCAGCCTGCCCCCCAGAGCTCTGTTTCAGTGGGGTTGTTGGTTTGGTTCTTTGCTTTCTGCTCCACAGAAACCCTACTTTCTCTTCCTGAGGCTGCACAGGCTCAGCCCCACGGGGTGGCCTTAAAGGCAAAAATAATCACCCAGGGCAAAATCCGTGACCAAATAAGCTGAGGCTGCTCTCAGCACCACCGAGGCTTCTCCCTCCCTTTCCCCACTCTTTGCCCCTGACCACAGGGCCAGGAACTGCCTCTGCTTCTGGAGGGGCTGGTAGGATGCTCAGCTGGTGCCGTGCTACAGGGCCGTGGCAAGAGCCCCCTGTGCTCAATGGGATGCAACAGGGATGCTCCAGCAGGGCAAGTAATGACTGGAGCAGCCAGCGCATCCTCCCTGCTGCAGCATCCAGGGGAGACAACTCCTTGATCAGGGTTTCTTTAGGGTGAGGGGGCACCTCTGGGACAGCCTCTGGGGCAGCCTGACAGCAGGGCTCAGCCCAGGTGTCAGACGCTGTCTCTGCCTTGCAGCCCAGAATATCCTCTGTGGTTTGTCGGGGGGGCTGGGGGATGCAAACGAGCTCTTGCCTGGCTTTGTTTTTGTGTTTAGGGCCACCACTGGTCTTTTCCTGGCTTCTAATTTGCACCCGACGGAGCAGCCTCATTTGTTTGGGTGGCCCCATCTGCACAAGGGCTTGAAGAGAAGAATTTTATGGGATGGTTCCTCCTGGGCACTAAGATCACACCCCTGGCTCCTGTA
Organism: Phoeniculus purpureus; assembly: GCA_028565055.1. Classification (NCBI taxonomy): domain Eukaryota; kingdom Metazoa; phylum Chordata; class Aves; order Bucerotiformes; family Phoeniculidae; genus Phoeniculus; species Phoeniculus purpureus. The sequence continues at coordinate 3,885,932 of JAOXOE010000698.1, forward strand.
GGATCGGGGAATTCCCACAACTCATGGGATTGGGTTGCTTAGTCCGGAGACAAGGAGGCTGAGGGGAGACCTCACTGCTCCTACAGCTCCCTGAGAGGAGGTTGGAGAGAAGGGGGGTGGTCAGTCTCCTCTCCCCAGTCACCAGTGATCGGACAAGAGGAAATGGCCTCAAGCTGGGCCAGAGGAGGGTTAGGTTGGCCATCAGGAGAAAACTCTTCCCTAACAGAGTGCTCAGGGGTTGGAACAGGCTGCTCAGGGATGGAAGGAGTCGCCGTCCCTGGAGGGATTCAAACATGGAGTACTGGTGGCCCTGGGGGACAGGGTTGAGTGGGTAGGGTGGGGTTGGGTTGATGGTTGGACTGGATGAGCTGGGAGGTCTCTTCCGACCTTAATGATTCCGTGATTCTGTGATCAGAACCAGAGAAGTGGTTGGGAAGGGCCCAGGCTGGTGTTTCAGCTGTGAGGTTTTAAGACACCTAGAATCATAGAATGGGTTGGGTTGGGTTGGAAGGGACCTTAATGATCATCTCATTCCAACCCTCTGACATGGGAAAAGCCAGGTGAAAGCCCAGGGTCACTGTGGCACATGCAGACGGTTCCCTCAGCACATACCTGAGGCAATGGGGACAAGAACATCATTGGGACACCTTGTTCCTCATAGCCAAGGTCCCTAAACTAGCCCTGGTGACCATCCTACATCCCTGTGCCCCTCTTAGTCTTCTTCAGGACCACCGAGCCGTGACGTCGCAGGTGCCATTCTGAAGCCTTCACAGAATCACAGAACGTTAGGGATTGGAAGGGATCTCAAAAGATCACCCACTCCCATCCCCCTGCCACAGCAGGATCCCCTAGATCCAGTCGCACAGGAACATGGCCAGGTGGGTTTGAAATGTCTCCAGAGAACGAGACTCCGTTTCATCACTGTTTGTTTGCACCAGAATAACACCTTTTAGAGGATCAGTAGCTTGTTGGCACAAAATAGGGACTTTTACAGTGTTTGTAAGGTTTTATGTTTATTCTTTGTTGCCTGTTTGTGTTGTGTGGTGCCATTGGTTCATTTGTTCTTCTACAACTGTTCAATGATGGATGGAGACCTTCAATCTTTTGTCTAATTTAAATCGTCTGTTCAAACGAAAATAAAAACAAATGAAGAAATGAGACGCACCGAGTCCTTCCTGATAGTTCTACTTGCTTGGGATTTAAATCCTAGCAGTGGGCAGCAGTCTCAGACTGGAGAGAGATGGTCTCAAAGATAGACCTCACAGAACATTAGGGATTGGAAGAGACCTCAAAAGATCATCCAGTCCAATCTCCCCGCCACAGCAGGATCACCTAGATCAAGTATGTTTCGGTTCCCTGTTTCCTTCCTCCTCCTAGCTCCTCATTCCCTGGCTTTCCTGGGGTGATTCCTAGGGGCATGGTGCTACCAGCATATCGAGGACTAATAGAAACTTGGAAACTAAAATACTGGTGTTGTCTTGCTTGTGATCCCGCACTGTGGATACAACATCTCCCATTCAGAAATGACTAGGAAGATCTTTACTGGTGTTAAGCAGTCGTGTGTTGTTCCTTAAACTTTGGACAACAGAAAGGGTTTGCTGTTACAAAGAGAATTTCAAATCATGCAAAGGCTCTTGGTTTGCCTTTCAGTGTGGTGCTGGTGGTACTCCCCTGTACACTTAATTCGCTGGTTGTTTCTTTGATTTCAGTTATGCTCAGCTGTTGTAAAGAATCACAGAACATTAGGGATTGGAAGAGACCTCAAAAGATCATCTAGTCCAATCTCCCTGCCACAGCAGGATCACCAAAGAAGATCATTAAAGATGAGATTTGCATGTTGTGGTAAGATTTTGTTGGGAGAGGGGATGAAGGGAGGGAAGCATTCGTTCAATCATTTGACTTTAGTTGCTGATTGTGCTTGGATCAAATGGTACCATCATGAGTTCTGGGCCCCTCAGCTCCAGAAGGACATAGAGCTGCTGGAGAGAGCCCAGCACAGGGATGATGAAGGGAGGGGAGCATCTCCCTGCTGAGGAAAGGCTGAGGGAGCTGGGGCTCTTGAGCTGGGAGGAAAGGAGACAGAGGGGTGGCCCCATGAATGTTGATCAATATATGAAGGGTGGGTGTCAGGAGGATGGAGCCAGGCTCTGCTCAGTGTCATCTAATGACAGGACACGGGGCAGTGGGTGTGAGCTTGAACAGAGGGGGTTCCACATCAATATGAGAAGGACCTTTTTCCCTGTGAGGGTGATGGAACACTGGAAGGGGCCGTCCAGGGGGGTTGTGGAGTCTCCTTCTCTGGAGAAGTTTCAAACCCGCCTGGCCATGTTCCTGTGCGACTAGATCTAGGGGATCTTGCTGTGGCAGGGGGATTGGACTGGGTGATCTTCTGAGGTTCCTTCCAGTCCCTAGTGTTCTGTGATTCTGTGTTGCACAGCACACATCATTTAGTTGGTGGTTGGTTGGATGACCAGTCAGTCCCATCCAAATGAATTATTATCCTAAACTGCTGTAAATAAATGGAATTAACTATTAAATACGTGTTCAGCACGTAGAGGAGATGTTGCTGTTCGCTGACTTGCACGCTGTGATGCTCTACTGAGGGCACGTGGAAAGGGTTGCGAATCTCAGGCAGCCTCACCTCAGTGCTGCTATTTTTGCCATCACGCTCGTCCTTCTCCTCTTTGTTCATATTATTATTCAACTGTACAAAAGGTTTATGGGTTTGAAGGTGGTTCCCTCCTGTGACTTGCCCATCAGCTCTGGCACTTTCATACGTACGACAGAAACTTTTGAGGCAAAGCGAAGATTAGTCGCTGCCCAGACAAAGAGAAAATGGAGGAAAACAACAGTGGTGGTGAGTCCTTGCGTCATGTGGCCCAACGTTTTATGGCTTTTGTGATGGATTGCTGTGGACGCTTCTGGGCAACGCTGACTGCTGTAGTTTTTTATCTCTGTCCCAGAAGGATTATTCCAGTGGTTCACCTCCGATTCCCCACGGAGTATTGCTTTGATACCGTAATAGCTTTGGAAACGCTCTCTTTTGATGTCAGGAGCTCTACGGAACTGTTCTTTTGATTAAGAAACACTTGCGTGCTCGAGAAACCTAATCGTAGGTAAGAAAAGGGAGAAAACGGTCATCAATTGTGCTGTGTTAAACTAGATCCACATGAGAGATGCGGAGTGCGTGTGCGTCTGTATCCCCCTTCCTGATCTGTTCTCTTTCTGATGGAGACCCTCACAGTGTGTCTGTCCATCTTGAATAGCCCAGGAGCTGGGTTCCTTTTTCCTCTCTTCATTCAAGGGCTCTCCCCTTTCTTCTGCTGTTGAATTCTGGCCGGCCGAAGGACCTGGCTGCTGCTTAGATTGATTGTCAAAGATTTATTGCAAACTCTTTCAGTTTAGAACCTGCCCTGTCCCGTATGAGGAAAATTTGCACTCTGGGCCGTTTCAGGAAAAAAGAGCAAAGAAGCTCAGCTGGTGTTGGCTGTGCCTGCAGACAGAGCTCAGGGTAAGTGTCTGACACAGCTCAGAGCTGATAAGGGACAAGCACTCTACAGTGCTGTGGTGCATCTGTGTGGTCTCCTGTCAACAGAGCAGCTGCTTTTAGGCCAGTGCTGTGTTATCCAAGAGTTTAGGAGGTACTGAGTTGATTTGCCTGTTGAATGGGTATTGAGATTTGCTCTGGAACCACAGATTTGATCGAGGTCCCTTCCAATCTATAATGTTCTGTGATTCTGTGATTTAGCTTGGAGAAAAGGAGACTGAGGGGTGACCCCATGGATGTTGACAAATGTGTGAGGGGATGGAGCCAGGCTCTGCTCAGGGGCATCTAATGATAGGACAAGGGGCAGTGGGTGTGAGCTGGAACAGAGGAGGTTCCACATCACTATGTAAAGGAACTTTTTCCCAGTGAGGGTGACAGAGCCCTGGCAGGGGCTGCCCAGGGGTGTTGTGGAGTCTCCTTTTCTGGAGATGTTTCAAACCCACCTGGCCATGTTCCTGTGCGACTGGATCCAGTCCACTGTGGTGGGAGGTTGGACTGGATGATTTTCAAGGTCCCTTCCAATCGCTAATGTTCTGACATTTATCAACATTCATGGGGTCCCCCCTCAGTCTCCTTTTTCCCAGCTCAAGAGCCCCAGCTCCCCCAGCCTTTCCTCAGCAGGGAGATGCTCCCCTCCTTCCATCATCTCTGTGGCTCTGTGCTGGACTCTCTCCAGCAGCTCTGTGTCCTTCTGGAGCTGAGTGGCCCAGAGCTGGACACATCATTCTAACTAAGAAAAACACCATGTCAGTGGACACGGAGCAGTCTGTTGACCTGAGATAGGGAAACCTCAGGGTTTGGGATTGGGCTGTGTGCTGCTGGAGCTGTGCCAGCCTGCTGCAGAGCTGTGAGAACGGAGAGGACCAGCAAAGTGATTGTATTTGCTGTTGTGAGCTTTCCGTGCCTGTCAGAGACTTTCAGCAATGTGGACTAAAACCAAGGCTTTGTAGGCTGCTAGACCCCTGCTGCTTCACATGGGAAGCTGCGGATAAGAGGGGGAAAAGTTGGGATGCTGGTTCACATCTTCATAAGAGAAGCTGTGATTATTTGGCTGCCTCTTCATCCTTGTTTACAGGGCAGACCTCTCAGCCCTTCAAGTCCTTTGTATCTACCACCGATAACCTTTCCCAGACTTTGAGGTGAATGTGCATCATCCTCCCCAGTATGGGAACTGTGGAGTAGACTGAACTTGTGTTCTCCCTGGTGGATAAATGTCAGGGATAATCAGAAGACTAAATGGAGACGCAATGTTCTCAAATACCCAAACTTGCCCTGAGCAGTGTCTGGGGCCTTGCTGAACACCAGACAGCAAAGCAGACTTGTGGAGCTTGGGAGTTTGTTACCAGCAAATAAATCTTGCAGGGCTTTCTGTTGCAGCATTTGGAGGAGTTTTTGATGAGGCTTAGCTTGATTATTGCTCAGACTTGTCTTCTCTGACGAGAACAACTTCAGGATAGAAACTGTGCTGCTTTTCTCCACGGTAAGTAGCTCATGCTAGATTCTTAACTTGGTTTCAGAGTTATACCCTATAACCAAGATTATTCGAAGGAGGGTTTCGTAGTTATATTGATAATGAACTTGTGCAAGCACAAGTTTACACAGCTGAAAGAGCAGCCTTCACATCTTGGCTGTAAATCTGCCAATTAGGGTGCTGAACATGAGCCAGCAGGGTGCCCAGGTGGCCAAGAAGGCCAGTGGCATCCTGGCCTGGAATAGAAACTGTGTCCCCAGCAGGAGGAGGGAGGTGATTGTCCCCCCTGGACTCAGCACTGGTGAGTCCACACCTTGAGGACTGGGTCCAATTTGGGGCACCTCAGGACAAGGGAGACATTGAGGTGCTGAAGTGAGCGTAGAGGAGGGCAGCAAAGCTGGGGAAGGGCCTGGAGAAGCAATCTGATGAGACTGAGAGATGGAGAGAGTTGGAGGAGAGGAGGCTGCGGGGAGACCTCATCGCTCTCTACAACTATCTGAAAGGACCCTGTAGAGATGTTGGTGCTGGTCTCTTCTCACAGGTCATTAGCGACAGAAGTGGAGGGAAGTTTCAACAGGGGAGGTCAGACTGGCCATCAGGAAGAAATTATTCCCGGAGAGACTGGTCAGCCCCTGGACTGGGCTGCCCAGGGTGGTGGTTGAGTCCCCATCCCTGGCTGAGTTCAAAAGTCATTTAGATGTAGTGTTGGGGGATCTGACTTAGGGGTGACCTTGTAGAGTTGGGTTGCTGGTTGGACTCAATGACCCCAGGGGTCTTTTCCAACCTGAATGATTCCGTGATTCTGTTTTATGATGTCTGGGCAGTGTAGTGTTCCCGGACAAGAAGGTAGGATGCCCTCTCAGACACCCTTAAATCTCCACCCCTGCTTACTACAAGGTACCAGCTGTGGTTCCTTATCTAACTTCATTTCCTGTGTTCTCTGTGCATTCAAGATAACTCTTTTTGTTTTCCTAGCCGTGGCGCTGACACAGCTCTCTGCCGCTCTCTCTTCCCTCTTACGCTGTTGTTTAAGCATGCTGTAAACTTACTCATTCCCTAAAGGCAGGAGCAGCTATCTGAGCAACACTTTGTCAGCATAATACATTACAGAATGCATATTTATGAACCTTTGAGCCTTTATTGTTCCAGAGGGCAAGTAAAAAACATGAAAAGTAGCAATATAGTGATTCCAGTAGCAATGTAGAGTCCCTCAAGGAAAACAAAAGTAGTTGGAAATAAATTGAGATTAGAAAAAAACTTCTCCGGAAGAGAACCTTGAATAAGCACCAACGAAATGTGGGCTGCTTGAGACTGTTTTTTGTCTTCAACATATCTTGGGCTCCCATCCAAGTTTTAAGATATTCGAAGCCTGAGAAGTGCTTTTAGGCTTTTACTGAAGAGCCTAAACGGCAGAGGTTGAACAAAGGTTTCAAATGGAAATGATCTTGTTCCTTGGAAGCTACAAGATCGGTTTGTGATTGTCCCCCTGTACTCAGCACTGGGGAGGCTGCATCTTGAGTACTGGGTCCAGTTTGGGGCACCTGAGGACAAGGGACACATCAAGGGGCTGGAGCCGAGGGCAGAGGAGGTTCCTGACACTGGGGAAGGGGCTGCAGAATCAATCTGATGAGGAGAGATTTAAAGAGTTGGGGCTGTTCAGTTTGAGGAAGAGGAGGCTGAGGGGAGACCTCATCGCTCTCTACAGCTATCTGAAAGGACACTGTAGAGATGCTGGTGCTGGGCTCTGCTCACAGGTCATTAGTGACAGAAGCAGAGGGAAGGGCTTCAAGCTTCACCAGGGGAGGGTTTGACTGGCCATCAGGAAGAAATTCTTGATGGAGAGAGTGGTCAGGCATGGGACTAGGCTGCCGAGGGTGGTGGTTGAGTCTTCATCCCTGAATGAGTTCAAAAGTCACTTAGATGTGGTGTTGGGGGATCTGGTTTAGGGATGAGACCCGCCTGGACATGTTCCTGTGCAACTTGGTCTAGGTGCTCCTGCTCTAGCAGGGAGATTAGACTAGATGATCTTTTGAGGGCCCTTCCAATCCCTAATGTTCTACAGGGGGATTGGACTGGATGATCTTTTGAGGTCTCTTCCAACCCTCAATGGTCTGGGACTCTGTGAGTTGGTTGCCACTCATTGCTGATAGTAAGGTAAAATCTCTTAGCCAGTGTTCTGAAACGTACCTGTTAGCTCAACTGCAATTAAGAGGTTGTTCTATCGATGCTCCTAGTCTATGAAGCCTAAAACTTTAATCACGTACTTGTTGTCTCCCTGTCTGAGCAGCGTCATTTCGAAATGAGAGGCCCGAGTGTGGCTGCCTGTAGCTTTCATCTAAAGTAAAAAACCGGAGCCTGTGCTCCTCAGCAGAGCTCATGGAAATTCAGCTTCACTGGTGTTTGAAGTGCTAAAATAAGGGGAAATCGCTCCAGCAAGCAGGAGAAAATAGACGGGAAAAAAAAGGAGCGTGGAGATTTCTGCATTTTCCTTCAGGGATAGGGGTTTGTAATTGTGCTTTCTGCTCTGAAGTCCTGAAAGGCTCGCACACACAATGGGAAACTCAGCTGGGCTCGCTCTGTTGCTTCTTTTGGCTCAAATTAGGGAAGGAGACTCATCGAGTCCCTGCGGAATGATGCAGAGCCCGAACGACAGCAAGAAATAGCCCTGGGATGAGGCAGGAACTGCAGTGCCTCTGCTGTAAGGTACCAGTGGGTTTGTGTGGAGGGATGGTGTGGAGAGAAGATGTTTCATGAACAAGTTCACCAGTGGATGCTTTCTTCCGTAGGGATAGTAGATGCGTGGAGAATAAATCCTGAGATTAACTATAGGGCCTGGAGAATAAATCTGAGGAGGAGAGATTGGACATGTTCCTGTGCGACTTGGTCTAGATGATCCTGCTCGGGCAGGGGGATTGGGCTAGGTGATCTTTTGAGGTCACTTCCAATCCCTAGTGTTCAGTGATTCTGTGATTGAGAGAGTTGAGGCTGTTTAGTTTGAGGAAGAGGAGGCTGAGGGGAGATTGCTCTCTACAACTATCTGAAAGGACCCTGTAGAGATGTTGGTGCTGGTCTCTTCTCACAGGTCAGTAGCGACAGAAGCAGAGGGAAGGGCTTCAAGCTCTACCAGGGGAGGGTTAGACTGGCCATCAGGAAGAAATTCTTCCTGGAGAGAGTGGTCAGGCCCTGGGATGGGCTGCCCAGGGTGGTGGTTGAGTCCCCATCCCTGGATGAGTTTAAAAGTCACTTAGGTGTGGTGTTGGGGGATCTGGTTTAGGGGTAGAATGGGGTTGATGGTTGGACTCAATGATCCCAGGGGTCTTTTCCAACCTGAATGATTCCGTGATTCTATGTGGTTTACAGTTCCAGTTTAATCCCAGTTCTGCTTGAGTGGGAGGCCTCAGCACTGAAATGATGAAAAGTGTTCCTATAGTAATGAAAAATGTTTTTCTGGGTGCTGGAGGAACGATAGGACTGTAGGAATCTTTCTGTTTGCTTTTCTCACAAAAAGCAGCAAATGTATAGGAAAAGGGCCACAGCATCACAGCACAGCAGAGATTGTGCCAGCTCCCTTTACTGCAGTGAAATTTGCTGCCCTGGGAGTTTTTCACCTGTATTCCTCAAAAAAGTTTGGAGGGTTCTGTTTCTTCCTTTTGCCTGGTCAGATGTTTCTAAACTATTCAAAGATCTTGAATATTGTAGTGGAAAACTGTTCTGATGTCAAAGTCAGGTCCCAGCAATTAGGACCAGAAAGGAGCAACTTAGTTGAGACAATTAAAAGCCTTTTAGTTGACCTAATATTGGTGGGGTTTTGCTGTATTTAGAAACACTAGTATTGCATCCAGATTGATAATTTGATTAATAGTTCAGGGAGAAGCTTCTTCAATATCTCTCTCTTTTAAAAGGCTGAAGTTTCTCTCTGTTTGTGATTTGGCTGAGCGTCAGTAGCTTTAGAATCACAGAATCATTCAGGTTGGAAAAGACCCTTTGGGTTATCGAGTCCAACCATCAACCCTACTCTACAAGGTCACCCCTAAACCACATCCCCCAACACCACATCTAAGCGACTTTTAAA
>JAOXOE010000698.1:3903250-3914843 GCA_028565055.1 Phoeniculus purpureus
GCTCTGATCACCCTTTCCATGAGGAAGGGCTTCCTGACATCCAACCTAACCCTCCCCTGGCAGCTTCAGGCTCTGCCTCTCATCCTGGCGCCGGGTGCCTGGGAGAAGAAGCCGAGTGCTCTCAATGAGGCTTTAGGAGCTAAAATACCTTAGGAAGCCTTGGAAACTTGTCACATCAGGATGAAACGGTCCCAGGTCTCAGAAGCCTTGTGTAGAGATGAGGGAGGACTCCTCACTGGACAAAAGGATGAGGGGAGCTGGCTTGCTCACCTTAAGAAGCTGCTAACACAAGGTTCTCTCCCCTTCATTCTCATCACTCCTATCTCTAATATTTCTATAGCAGTCTCCAGAGCTCAAGCGAGGAGACAGAACAAAATACATCTTTGAAAGGAAATCTCTGCCACCACTGTAGCGGTGCCAGAGGTCACTGGGGTTCTCCGCTGTGCCAGCTTCAATTGCTGCTCGGGTGGCTATTAAGAAGTAGTCTGTGTGTCTCTCACAGGATGCCCCCACCACGACACCGAAAGCATCAGGTGATTGGGTCAGGAAAGGTCTGCAGGGCTCTGCCGGCTGCCGCGTGGCTGGGATCAGAGTCTGTGTGCGCGGGACGGCTGCATCTCATCGGGAGGCTCCGTGCCTGGCCGGGCTGCTCTCGTTTTTGTAGACACCAGCTCTACTGTGACACGAGGGCGGGCAGTTTGCTCTTGTCTGAGAACAGGAGGAACCAGCCAGACAGCAGCACTTGGCTAGGCAGGCTCTTTCCTTCCAGCTCTAGCCAAGGTACCCTGTTGTACCTACAAATACGAGGCAGAAAATGGTGTCATCAGCCTGTCATGGACTTTTGGAGGCTCAGACTGCGGCCGTCGATGATATTTTCGCTTCTTTTCTTTAGGGAGAGAAAGGCAGCTGATTTTATTTAATCTGCAGAGAAATTACCCCACTTATTCACAGCATTGGATTTCCTTAAGGAAGATTGAGCTGCAGCCAAGGGAGTTATTTGACCACGCAGGGGTCTTTGACTGTATTAGCTTGTTTTAAAGGAGGAAGGAGCAGCCAGGTCGCTGCTTTGTGGAGGCTGCTGCAAGTCCAGTTTCTTTGCTGGCCGTTTCTTCTTTCTCTACACAGACCTGGTGACACAGAATTCCCAGCTAAACATCTTTAGATTTATGAAATCCAGCCTGATCATTAAGAATTATATATAAAATATGTATTATAGTGCAATATCATCACAGGATGGCAGAACACGAGGGATGGGAAAGGACCTCAAAAGTTTATCCAGTCCAATCCCTCTGCCACAGCAGGATCCCCTAGATCCAGTCACACAGGAACATGGCCAGATGGGTTTGAGATGTCTCCAGAGAAGGAGACTCCACAACCCCCCTGGGCAGCCCCTGCCAGGGTTCTGGCACCCTCACTGGGAAGAAGGTCCTTCTCATATTGATGTGGAACCTCCTGTGTTCTAGCTCACACCCGCTGCCCCTTGTCCTGTCATTAGATGCCCCTGAGCAGAGCCTGGCTCCATCCTCCTGACACCCACCCTTCCCATATTCATCAACATTCATGAGGTCACCCCTCAGTCTCCCTTTCTCCAAGCTCAAGAGCCCCGGCTCCCTCAGCCTTTCCTCATCAGGGAGATGCTCCCCTCCCTTCACTGTCTCGGTGGCTCTGTACTGGGCTCTCTCCAGCAGCTCTGTGTCCTTCTGGAACTGAGGGGCCCAGAACTGAACACAGTACTCCAGATGTGCTGTCACCAGGGCAGAGTAGACAGGGAGGAGAATCACTGTGATTGTTGGATCCAGGTTTCCTGGGCAACTCTGGGAATGTGATGCCAAACATTTTCACAGTATCACAGTACATGGGGGATTGGAAAGGACCTCAAAAGATCATCCAGTCCAATCCCCCTGCTCGTTTTGAATCGGTTTTGGCTACTTGGAGCCCGGTCTGTGGTGCCATCTGCCCACCTTAGTGACTGTGTGAGGGTGTCTGGCTGCTCTGGGAAAAAGGGACATATGGAAAAGGATCGGTGGTGAATCCCGAGAAAGCCAAGTCACGGGAAACCACCTAATTACCAGGGCTTATTACCCAGTGAATTGACATTAAGGAGCTTGGTCCTGAGGTCTTGTGGCATAAATGCATGATTATGTTAATGCCCCACAGCTCCTGGGCTACCTTTGTGTTTACGGGGCTTTCTCCTGTTGTTGCTAGAAGCCTTCAAATCCCAGACAGGCAAAATCTCTATTCAGTGCTGCCTGCTGGGCATTTAACAAGGGTCCTTGTAACGGGACCCAGTACAAGTACAAACATGAATGAGGAGTGCAGGGGCCACCACAGGCTGCAAGGTAGCCAAATGGAGGCAGCAGCAGAAAAGCAGGATAAAGTAGACAATGATCCTCGGCGCCTCGAGGCATCGCTTCAAAAGGTGTCAACACCAATTAAATCCTAAAGGCTCTGTCAGCTCCCGAGAAGTTATCTGGGCAGGGACAGAAAGGGTGGAATCAAGCGGGCTGCGAGGCGGGTTTGCGTCTCACAGTGGAGCGGGTGTAGGGGCGCTCCTGGCGGTGTGGGATCTGCCTGGGAGCCTCCCAAAGGCGCAGCCACGCTTCCAGTGGGAAGAGAGGCCGGACAGTTGGTGTGAGGTCTCCTGCTCCGCTGGTTTCCATCAACAGTGGAGGAGTGTTTGGTAACACGGACCCAGGGTTGGGTAAAGAAAACGCTGAGCGTCTCTCCCCTGTCTCAGTCAGGGGTTAATGCTCTTGGGAGCTGGATGCAGAGTCTCCCCCAGTGAACCTGCTTGCTGTGTGCTCGGAGCCTTTTTCGTGTCCTTGTAATAGAGAGCAGCTCTCAAATTCACTTTATTCATTGCTGTGTGAAATAGCTCATTAGAAAAGGAAGCGGTGTGGTAGCAGCTAACTGCTTCTGTGGTTTGATAAGTGTGAACTATCACATCTTTGTGTTGTCATCACAGAACTTTAGGGATTGGAAGGGGCCTCCAAAGTTCGTCCAGTCCAGTCCCCCTGCCAGAGCAGGATCCCCTAGACCAAGTCACACAGGAACTTATCCAGGTGGGTTTTAAACATCTCCCTTTGCTCCTGGGTCTGTGGCATAGCCTTGTCCTGTTCTTTAAAGTGGTTGGAGGTTCCGGGTGCAGGTGCACAGGGGCGTGACTCTGTGACCTCTTGAAGATGTTGTGATGCACACACATGCGCATCGCTGTCTTCTTTTCCACTGCAGCCACACAGACTATTAGGGATTGAAAGGGACCTCGAAAGATCATCCAGTCCAATCCCCCTGCCACACCAGGATCCTCTAGATCCAGTCGCACAGGAACATGGCCAGAGGGGTTTTAAACATCTCCAGAGAAGGAGACTCCACAACCCGCCCTGGGCAGCTCCTTCCAGTGCTCTGTCACCCTCACCGTGAAGTAGTTCCTTCTCATATTGATGTGGAACCTCCTCTGTTCCAGATCACACCCAGTGCTCCTTGTCCTATCACTGGGTGCCCCTGAGCAGAGTCTGGCTCCATCCTCCTGGCACCCACCCGTCACACATTTGTCAACATCCATGGGGTCACCCCTCAGGCTCCTTTTCTCCAAGCTCAAGAGACCCAGCTCCCTCAGCCTTTCCTCATCAGGGAGATGCTCCACTCCCTTTATAACCTTTGTGGCTCTGCGCTGGACTCTCTCCAGCAGCTCTGTGTCCTTCTGGAACTGAGGGGCCCAGGAAGGGACACAATATTCCTGATGGGGTCTCACTGGGGCAGAGCATAAGGGGAAGAAAACCTCCCTCCATCTACTAACCACTTCCCTTCTGATCAACCCCACAATGCCATTGGCTTTCTTGGCCACCAGGGCCCATTGCTGGCTCCTGGCCATCAGGACCCCAGGTCTCTTTCTCCTACACTGCTCTCCAATAGGTCAGTCAAGATTAACTCCCACTCAGCACTCTCAATGCTGCTTAGAACCTGGCTCTGGGATGCCATCATTTGACAAGTCTACTCCTGCTCACCAAGCTACTGTAGATGCTCCCCATGACTGTCCACCTGATGAGTGTGATGCAGACAACAGGAGTCTCAGCTTGACAGAGCAGCAGAGGAACTGTCACTGCTTCAGCATCATTTAGCTGAGTGCCTGAAACAGGACAGATTTCCTCCCCACACTCTTCATTGTCAAGGACCACAGTGTCATCATCACTTGTACGTATTTCTCTGGAGACTACATTCCCTGCAATAAGAGACAATTTCACTGACTAATTGCTGATGCCATGATGATGTTCACAGAAGTGCCTCCAATTCCTGCCTCTCCAGGATGCAGGAGCTGACAGGCAGGTGAACGAGTCACACAACTTCTCATGCCCTTTTATCGACATTCATGACCTTCAGACTGGTCACCAGCCCCTTCTGCTTGCACCAGCATCTTTGAATCTGTTACTACTGCCTGCATAACCATCTTCACAGTCTTCACTACTTGACTGGGTTTAACAGGGCAGGGAGGGTAACCATGCAGAGCCTCGTCTGACCTTTGTGACCCCTAGACACCCATCCATACTGAGACCACTTGACTGCCATCCCTCTACTCCCATCCCTCCCGAGCCCTGGCCTCAAGCTGCACCAAGGGAGGTTCAGGTTGGATGTCAGGAGGAATTTCTTTCCTGAAAGGGGTGTCAGGCACTGGAACATCCTGCCCAGGGAGGGGGTAGATGTTGCACTGGGGGACAGGGTTTAGTGGTGCTGGTAGGGCTGAGGAAAAGTTGGGCTTTATGACCTTGAATGTCTCTTCCTGATATCAGAGGTAAAGGAATCATTGAGACAGCACAAATAGGGCAGAGCACACAGACAGATGATAGAGCACTCAACATCCCCAGGTTTTACTGGAGAGACTCATCCTCAGGGGCTGCTGTTTCCTGCGCAGCGCTTGGTTCCTCCTCTTACTTGCAGCCAAGCAACCACTTCTAATACACTGGACTAAATGAAACCTTCCAGTGCAAAACCCCTGGGACTTCTTTTTAACTTCTGCCTGTGAGCAGGATCTTGTGTTTCGCACGGTTCCATCGCTTTTCCTGTCCTCTGTGACCTCAACAAAACCCTTTTACACTTCCTCTTGCTTTACTTAGGACTGCTACAAACACAAGAAGGTCACCAGGCACTTGTGCTTTACACATGGCTATGCTCTCCAGCCCTCCCGCCCCATTGCCATGTGCCTGGCAGTTCTCAGAAGAGCTTTGTCTTCTCTGCCCCCTGGCCACAGAACATTAGGGATTGGAAGGGACCCCAAAAGATCATCCAGGCCAATCCCCCCTGACACAGCAGGATCCCCTAGATCCACTCACACAGGAACATGGCCAGGTGGGTTTGAGACATCTCCAGAGAAGGAGACTCCACAACACCCCTGGGCAGCCCCTGCCAGGGTTCTGGCACCCTCACTGTGAACAAGTTCCTTCTCAGGTTGATGTGGAACCTCCTCTGTTCCAGCTCACACCCACTGCCCCTTGACCTGTCATTGGATGCGACTGAGCAGAACCTGGCTCCATCCTCCTGACACCCACCCTTTCTGTATTTATCAACATTCATGGGGTCACCCCTCAGTCTCCTTTTTGTAAGCTCAAGAGACCCAGCTCCCTCAGCCTTTCCTCAGCAGGAAGAAATTCTCCTCTCTGTTGGTAGGAAAACCTGCAGGTCCAGCCAAAGCTCTCCCCCAGGGGTGGCTGCAGTGATCCTTGCTGGCACTGAAGGAGCCACTTTGGAGGAATCTACTCGTTCTGCTGAGCCAGCATGAAGCAAAGGACCAAAGCAAGCACAAACCCCACTGAAGTTTATGGAAATACTTTGGGTAGTCCACCAAGGAAATCTGAAACCAGCAATAAGCTACTAGTGGGGTCAGTAAAAATTGTCCTAACTTGTGGTTGAGTCCCCATCCCTGGATGTGTTTAAAAGTCTCTCAGATGTAGCACTGGGTGATCTGGTTTCAGGGTGAACTTGTAGCATAGGGTTGATGGTTGGACTCTATGACCTCAAGGATCTTCTCTAGCCTGAATGATTCCATTAAATAAATCCCAAGTCCCCCTCCCTGGGTAGAAATAATCAAAATATAATCAGACCAGCGTTACTGCTGGAGGCAGGAAGAACAGCTCATCCCCTGAAAGGGAGCAGAGCCAGATGTGGTTGCTGTGGAGCAGATGCCTTGGGCTGTGACCTGCTGGTGATTCTCACACAGTATCACAGCAGCACCTGGGCTTTGTCAGGACTCAAGGTAAACCTGGTAAGGTCTCAGAAGACCTTTGGCTCTGCACAGAGAGGGGCTGCCAACCTCCCAATGGGAGGTCCTCGTGTGTTGCAGTCAATCAGGTGCTGCTGCCATTGCAAAGAGCCAAAGGGAAAATTGATTTGATAGGATCCCAGACTGGTTTGGGTTGGGAGGGAGCTCAGAGCTCACCTAGTTCCAACCGCCTGCCATGGGCAGCAACACTTCTCACCAGACCAAGTTGCTCACAGCCCTGTCTAACCTGTCCTTCAACACTGCCAGGGATGATGGACCAGCCACAACCTCCCTGGGAAACCTGTTCCAGGGCCTCAACACCCTCACAGGGAGGGATTTCTGCCACAGCTGTCATCTTCATCTCCCCTCTTTTAGCTTGAACCCAGTCCCCTTGTCCTAGCACCAGAGTCCCTCAGGAAAAAGCCCCTGTCTAGCATTCTGGGACTGGACATTAGAAGGAACCAGTGAAAACACCAGCTTGTTGAGGAGTTTACCCCCAGTTTTATCTTCCAGAACATCCAGACTCATTTTTAACAGCTTGTAAAGGAGTCAACAAGAGACACAGTGAGATTTCATCAACAGTTAAAGAGAATAAATATAGAGAACCTCTGCATCAAGGGATCTGATGCTGAGTGCACTTCCACTCAGGAGTCTAACAGGGGGTTTTTAATATCTGGCATCTTTATACAAGTGACACTTAACTGCTGGGCATCAAGCTCTAAATGGCTGCAAATGAGCAAGAAGCGATCAAACACAGCAGCTAAGGAGCACACTGGAAATGCCACCAGTGCCTTTGCTGCAAAGGCTATTAATATCCATGGGTGACCTCTGAAATCCCAGCAGCGGTTGGGGTACCAGGGCTCACAGTCGCTGTTCAGCGCTGGGGATTGGAGGCTGCTGAAGGGTTGTAGCCCTTTTGTGCACCTGACAGTCTCAGCCAGAAAGCTGTCAGGGGCTGTTTAGAGTCAATGAAAATGCTCTGAAAAACCAATCTCTTGCCCTGCAGAGAGCTCACACTAAAGGACTAAAGGGTTGGTTATCAGGGACCTGCATCTTGGCTTGGACAATGGCACCAGGTTGGCTAAAACACAGCTGGCAATCACAGGATTAGCCCCTTGCCTGCTCCTGTGGGCAGCTGCCTTGTCCTTTACAATGGGAGTACACTGAGGAGACCTATGGCACCTGGGCTAACGCCTGATGCCACATCCCTTTTCTTGACACAATAAAGGGCTATAGGTTGTGACCATCTCCATGATGGAGCTTTGCAGGAGGCAGTTTGGAAGCAGAGGTGCAGAGTAGATGTACCATACACATATTTGGGTCTTCTCTGCATGTGCCCCCCTCTTCAGAACCATCTCTTGAACACCTGCTCTAGCATTCTTTCTAATGTTAAAAGTGCTTCCTATCATAGAATGATCATGGCTGGAAAGGACCTCCAGGATCAGCAAGTCCAGCCCTCACCTCAACAGCTCTCTAACCCCTAGAGCATGGCCTCAAGTGCTCTAGCTACCGAGTTTTTAAACACCTCCAGAAACAGGGACTCCACCACCTCCCTGGGCAGCCTCTTCCAGTGCCCAACCACTATCTCAGGAAACAGCTTCTTCCCGAGATCCAACCTAAACCTCCCCTGATGCAACTTGAGGCCATTTCCCCTCATCCTATCATTGAGAATTTGGGAGAAGAGACCAGCACCAGCTTGGCTACCACCTTCTTTGAGGCAGCTGGAGAGAACAACAAGGTCTCCTCTCAGCCTCCTCTCCTCTAGACTAAATAACCCCAGTTCCCTCAGCTGCCCTTCACAAGGTCTGTTCTCCAGCCCTCTCCCCAGTCTTGTTGCCCTTCTCTGGCCCTGCTCCAGCCCCTTAATGTCCTTCTGATCCTGTGGCACCCAAAACTGGACCCAGGACTCAAGTTGCAGTCTCATGAGTGCAGAGTCCAGGGGCACTATCACCTCCCTACTCCTGCTGGTTACCCCGTTCCTGATCCAGGCCAGGATGCCCTTGGCCTTCTTGGCACCCTGCTGGCTCATGTTCAGCCAGCTGGCAACCACCACCCCCAGATAGCTCTCCAGCCCCTCTTCCCCCAGCCTGTAGCCACTGGGGGTTGTTGTGAAAACAACCTGGGCAAAACCCACGCTGTGGGGAAGGATGTGCAGTGGTTCTCAAGTTGAGCTTGCATGGCCTCATTTCACCCAGACCTTTTGAGGAGGAGGATGCACCAAATGCTATTTGCTGGCTAATTGTCTTTTCCACTTGTACCTCTGCCAAGCACCCAAATCCACTGCTTGCTGCAGAAAGTTACTTCCCAAACACTTAAACAGAGAGCTTGGCAGAATCATTTGGCCAAGCCCTTCTCAGTGGACTCCATCTATCCCAACTAAGAAACAGAATTGAAGGAAACTGAAGGCACAAAGGGGAAGAGCGGGCAATGCCTTGGGGTTTAAGAGGACGGAACCCACCACTAGCTGCAAACTGCCCTTAAACATCAGTTTGTAACTGCAATGTGCAAGTTACACCTGGTAGTTTCTGGTGGTGAGGAGACAATTGGGTACCCAGTCCCAGCTCCTAGGGCAGGAACACAGGTGGTGACTGGTTTTTAATGCAGATATTTGGGATTAGCTGTAGTTATTGAAGATGTAAGGTAGTAAATGATCATGGAAAAATAGCCTACAGTAGCTGCTGCTTCCCAGACTCCAACACATCACATACTCCATAATTCTTAAGAGCTCACAGATTCAGTTCATCAAACAAGAAGTGTTTTAGGGAGCAGCAGCTCTGATTCTATGAGCTCAGGGAGCTCCTCACATGCCAGGTTCTGTTCTGTGCCTCAGCTGTCCAGGGTGAAGAGCCAAGCTCTTGTCTCCACAGGGACAGGCTGTGGGAAGGTAGGAGAACAGTGCTACAAAGCAATCAGGTCCTTCCCTGCAAGGGGACCCAAATACTCCCCGTTCCACCAGAGACACTTATTAAGGTGCCTCCTAAGTTTAAGCTCTAACACTTCCCAATTACACCTTCTGAAACATTGAACTCATTACACCAAAGCTCCCTTAAGTCTTATTTCCTCAACAATCCAGCATCACAAATCACTTCACGGGAGGAACAGTCACACCAGACAGCAAGATAGATGCAAATCGCCCCCACTCCCCCTCATTGCTCAAGGGGTCAAGCTGGAAGACTCACCACGGAGCCACGCGGTAGCAAACAATCTGGGCACTCACAGCATGGGAGCTCCACATGGAGCATCCATGAAGCCTATCGGGGAGGACAGAGGCTCTTCCTCCTTCATCACCATCACAGAAAAACCTCTCTATATGAATAAATGAAGCCCCAGAGTGCTTCGTAACATGGAGCAGTGAATTAAAACTTAATGACACCGCTGGAGCAGAGACCCGTTTCCAACCTCCGCCTTTTTGTTACCAGAAAGCCGGCAATTGCATAACAAAAACAAATCGTTCCAAGCTGCACGGCAGAGAGTTTATCTTTAATGAGTTTCCCCAGATACTTGGCATTGAGAGCCAAATGCACAGGCTCTGCTCTCTACAAACAATACAGAGGCCCCCTTATTAAAGAGAAAAAAAACCTGATTTTGAAGCAAATCTATTCCAAGCGGTTATTTCTAGCAGCTTTCAAGTCACCAGCACAGTCTTACTTAAGGCAAAATAAAGGATTAGTTCTGTACAACTAGAGCCACAACAATACTGAGGCTAAAAGAGCCAGAAAACATCATTACATCCATCCTGGAGTGGACAAAGGGAAAATAATACAGCAATCTATAATTCTCTCCCTTATTAGGCAATCAAGGCTCCAACAGTCATTGTACCTTGAGGGCTATGGAGTTAGAAACAGGCTGAGCCACTGGGCAGCAATATTTGAAGGAAAAACAGTCTAACAGAAGAAAAAGTAGAACACATCCCAGAAGTTCTAACACAGTTTTTATCCCTTAAATTATTTGATGCCTTTTTCCCACTCTGTTTCCTACTATTTGCCTCTAACCCTGACCATATCCTAACCTGGCTATTACCCCTATCCTTTATCAATTGACCAAGACATCGGTTATCCCTGACTCAACCACTCCCCAAACCCTCACAAAGAAAGAAACAAAACAAACCTTGAGCAGAACTGGTCTTGAAATCCACCATGAAATGCAGCAACCACACTAAAGTCCACCAGCAAACAGCTCAGCTCCTCACCAACCTAATTTATAGAGAGAGGGGAGCTACTAACAGGTGTAGGCAGTGATCAACCCCAGCCTCGTCCCTGCAGAGCAGCACCTGGGCTGGATGATGTTCAAGCCTCGTAGATAACAGCTGTGCTTCTGCAGGAGCCCAGGGTTGGCTTTGACACTCGGCAAACAACTGCCCTGACCCGCACCTGCCTGGCTCTACACCTGGATGGACATGACCATCACGTGGGACAGTTGGGTTAATGGTTGGACTCCATGGCCTCAGGGGTCTTGTTCAACCCAAACAATTCTATGATCACCATCTTCCGTCATTTTGCATCTCAAGCTGAAGAACCTCAACATCCCAGACGCTCCTAACTTCAAGATTGACAAACCCAAGGCAGTGTTTGTGCTGGTGATAAATCATTAGCAAACAACTTGTTAATTAAGGTTGCTGATTAAAAGGTGCAAACAGCACCGCTGCACCTGCTTTCCAAACACTGATCCCCCGCTCAAGTGTCAATATTTTATCCATACAGGGAGGGAGAGCAGAATGTCACCACTGCTTCATTTGTGCCGCTCGGTGCAGGTCTAGATTAACCTTTAGAAAAGCAGCGACTACATCCCAGTGCTCCCCAGGAACCACTGAGGAGAGTAAGAAACGAGCCCATTCAACTTGAAGGATGGTGCTTTGCTAAAGGCCAGAAAATGGTGACGATGGTGACGATACACTGATGATGACGGTGATACCACGGCAGTGATCTTAAAGCTGTGGTTCGACTAGGACTTTGCTCTGGTCTCACATCGCCATGTAGACTTCAAGTTAAAATGTTCAACCTAAACAGCAAATAATCTGAATAGTTTGGGGTTTGCACATGGGGCAGAAGCTGGATTAAACTGATCATTTTAGACCCTCCAAAGTGGAAATCTCTTCCCCCAGCAGAGTCAACTATGGCTTGAAAAACTTCACACGGTGTAAAATTGTAGAAGAAACAACTGCCTAAAGCCAGGGGAGCACCTTAACTTCAATCATAGAGCTGTTTCATAGAATCATGGAATCATAACGGATTGGAAGGGACCTCAAAAGATCATCTAGTCCAATCCATCTGCAACAGCAGGATCACCTAGACCAAGTCACACAGGAACTCATCCAGGCGGGTCTTGAATATCTCCAGTGAAGGA
>JAOXOE010000698.1:3917201-3931003 GCA_028565055.1 Phoeniculus purpureus
TCCCCTTGCCACAGCAGGATCCCCTAGAACCAGTTGCACAGGAACATGTCCAAGTGGGTTTTAAATGTCTCTTTCCATTTAACGAAGAGTCATCTCCTACGTCACCTTCAATGTGATAAGATTTGACATACAGAAACATTTTTAGCTGGGATGATCCCTCAGGAAGGCTTTTGGAGGCAGATTCTTGGCTGCCTGTGTTTTTTCCCTACTGTTCCAATGGTGCAGTGCCCACTCACAGGCTGGGCATGGGTCACAGGATGGATCCAGGCTCTGCTTAGTGGCATCTAATGTGTCATACAATCACAGAACCAGGAGGCTAAGGGGAGACCTCATTGCTTTCTACAACTATCTGAAAGGACACTGTAGAGATCATAGAATTATAGAATCACAGAATCATTCAGGTTGGAAAAGACCCCTGGGATCAGCCAGTCCAACCACCAACCCCACTCTACAAGGTCACCCCTAAAGCAGACCCCCCAAACACCACATCTAAGCAACATTTAAACTCATCTAGGGATGGGGACTCAACCACCACCCTGGGCAGCCCATCCCAGGGCCTGACCACTGTCTCAGGGAAGAATCACTTCCTGATGTCCAGTCTAACCCTCCCCTGTTGAAGCTTGAGCTCTTCTCTCTGTTTCTGTTGCTACTGTCCACTCTTTCTAGGAATCATTTCTTCCTGATGAAAATTCCGTTCCATGGGGCTTTGATTATTTGAACAGTTACCTACAAGATGTTTTCTCCCTTCCTACATTCCCAGGTTATATCACTTCCAGGAAAATTAAAGGCAGCTGCTTAGGGAGATGGAGTGATTTTTGGGTGGGCAGTGGCGGTCAGCAGATCCCATCAGTCTTTAACACCTGCAGTGAAGCTACACAGGTCTCACCACTTCCCATTTGCATTCTCCTCCAGAACGTCCGTAAAGCCAATTCCAGGGGCAGAATTTAAATGAATGGACGCTATGGCCACGATGGAGGAAACATCCCTACTCCACGTGCCGAAATCAAATGTGATTTTGTATAGACAGCCCTGATATATGTTTGCAAACAGCCCCTAAAATGTCATTACGCTGTGGAAGGATTAAAAACATTGAATCATGTGGTGACCTTTCAGTAGAACCGAGAGTTTAACCCTCCAGCAAAATTTACTGTGGAGAGTTCACTGTCTCTTAATTTAGTGCACTTCTCCCTATCAAGCAGGAGGCAGAATTACATTTTTGCCTTTTATTACCACCCAAATTAATTACATTGGAGCCAGTGTTTGGGTGCAAGCAGCACATTCTGAGTTGTGTTGGGTCTGTTTTGAGCCTCTGCTGGCTAGAGCCTCTCATCACCCACCAAGACACGCAACATTCAGCGTCCTCGGCACCTAAAAGACGGTGTGAAACCCTCAAACCAGCACGAGTCACAGAGTCACAGAACAGGAGGGATTGGAAGGGACCTCGAAAGATCACCCAGTCTCATCCCCCTGCCACAGCAGGATCTCCTAGATCCAGTCGCACAAGAACATGTCCAGGTGGGTTTGAAAGGTCTCCAGAGAAGGAGACTCCACAACCCCCTGGGCAGCCCCTGCCAGGCCTCTGGCACTGTCAATGGGAAGAAAGTCCTTCTGATATTTGTATGGAACCTCCTCTGTTCCAGTTCACACCCGCTGCCCCTTGTCCTGTCACTGGGTGCCCCTGAGCAGAGCCTGGCTCCAACCTCCTGACACCCACCATGCACATATTGATCAACATTCGTGAGGTCACCCTTCAGTCTCCTTTTCTCCAAGCTCAAGAGCCCCAGCTCCCTCAGCCTTTCCTCACCAGGGAGATGCTCCCCTCCATCATCTTTGTGGTTCTGACCTGCAGTTTGGTGTCCTTCTGGAACTGAGGGGCCCAGTTATATCATAACCCAAGACATTAGATTCATTTCTGCAGTTTTCATAAGGTCAACTTGCAGAAATACATTAGGTAAGTGCAGTATTTCCAGTCCCATATCTGGGTTGCAGGCTTGGAAATCGCCTGCAATTACAATTAAAAAAAGAAATAGATAAAAACATGAAGCATTTGTCATGTCAGTGGTTGTTGACCCTCACTGTCCTTGACTGCAGTTTATTTGTAATGTAGTTTGGCTGCCCTCAAGCATTCCTCTTAGTAAGCTCTTACACACTGTATTGATCTCTGCGTTGTAAAGCTCCTGTGATCTTATGGACGTGAAGTAATTCAAAAACTGTGTCTCCTGATAACTTGTATTAGATCCTCTTTTTAATTTAAGTCTTGTTTTAGAATTCTTTGAAAATTAGAACGGTTACTAAAGTGATTTTGGTCCCCTTGTTGAAATTGTGTGGTTGAGTGTCAGTAATGCTGATGATATATAATTATCTTAGTCTATTAAACACTTCCTATAGTCTGTAATTAATATAGTCTATAGTCTATAATTAAAGCTAGTCTATTAGACTCTTTCTGAATCACTTATTACATTGCTTTGTGTAAGTGGGATTAACATTTACTAGGCACATTTTTCTCTCAGGTTAAAAGTGCTTTATAGTCCTTAGAGCAAGGTGCTGTATTTGATTGAACTCCTCAATGCTCTGTCAGGTTTAAAGTGAACACACTTTCCTCTGTAACTCAGCTGCAGTGTGAGTTGTGTGTTTTGCTGGTAATAAGATGGATGTTTACATTAGGCTCTTCTCAGGGGCATCTAGTGATAGGGCAAGGGGCAATGGGTGTGAGGTGGGACAGAGGAGGTTCCACATCAGTCTGAGAAGGAACTTCTTCATGATGATGGTGACAGAGCCCTGGAAGGGGCTGCCCAGGGGGGTTGTGGCGTTTCCTTCTCTGGAGACGATTAAAACCCTCTTGGCAATGTTCCTGTGCGACTGGATCTAGAGGATCGTGCTGTGGCAGGGGGGATGGGACTGGATGATCTTTCAAGGTCCCTTCCAATCCCTCATGTTCTGTGATTCTGTGATATCGTAACTCAACTTTTCATAATAGTTTCTTTGCTCCTAAAGGTTCAGATCTGGCTTCCTGATCCCCAATAACAGCAATTCCCATCCTGTCATTGCCTTTCCCAGTAGCAGAAAACTTGCATAAAGAAACAGCACTTTGTGGATCTGCAGCATCTTAAAAGGGAAGGAGCTCTAGCATCAGACCCTGAGGAAGCATTTTGTTTGACCCAAGCCATTTTTGATGAGATTACTGTTCAGACTTGCAGGTTATGCAAAATAACACACATGCACCAAGTCACAGAATCCTAGAACGTTAGGGTTTGGAAGGGATCTCAAAAGATCATCCACTCCAATCCCCCTGCCACAGCAGGATCACCTACATCAAGTCACTGAAATTACAGAGTTTGTTCTTAAAACCGTGGGCACCTTAATGTGTTCTGTCTCTGTTTTATCTCACTTCTGTGTCTTCAGATGAGTAAAGACAGCCTCACATCTTTTTCTGGTGTTGTGATGCTGTATCTCACATAACAGGAGAAGAAACCAAAGATCTGGGAAGCAAACATAGCGTGTAATTACATCTTGTAATTGCTTGCCACCTGCACAGCTCTGTGCTGAGATTGCTCTTAGAGTTGTTGCGATGCTTTCAGTAGTTCCTGCATGTCAGAATAGTGAATCTTCTGTGTCAGCCTCTGTTAAAGACGGGTTACAAATAGTAATGATGTCTAGATCTTCGGGGTTTTTTTTTGTGATTCAAGGACTAATGTAACTGTAATTTCAATTCTTTTACTTGTTGGTCATCGAGGGCTTCAGGATGTGTTGTGGTGAAGGTGTTACAGTGGACTAAATACTGTGAAAGGGCAGCGTTTGTTCTTCCTTTCGCTATCATCAGTCTTGCCCGCTTATATCAGACCCTTAATGTATCAGCAGGCTTCCCAGAGCTGCCGGTTAAAATTACCTTTGCTTAGTAAACTATGACCCTTCAAACTCTGAGCTCTCAGCTGCCCCCTGCGGATTCTGTGAAGCCCCTTTCTGGCGCATTACTCACTGCCGGCCACTCGTGTGATGTTTCGGACCAGCCAAAGCAGCTCTGCTGTAGCCAGTGAGGAACTAGATTACAAGTTAAACTTACTCCTTGTGAGAGGAATTCTGCCAACAGAGTAGCAGAGTGTGCTAACCCGGAGTGTTAATGCATGCAAAAACATAGACAGCTAAAAGATTTCAGGGGTTCAAAGCTCTAGAGTCCTTGGAGAGATGGGAAAAATAAAGGGGATGCACAACAGTAAGGATAATAAAACGTGAAAGGTCTGCGTCCAGTTTTATGGTGGTTGTCATTCACTGCCCATTAAAGTACTGCTGTTGATGCAGCAGAGTTGCTCCTGGATATTCTGGTAGCTGTTTTGGTGCTGCAGTGCACCCATCTGTTCTTTCACAGGGAAAAGCCCATCCCTCTTGACCGTTCCTTTGTTGTGAGTGAATGCAAGCACGCCATGAGACACAATCGTTTTCACAGTACTCAATCACTTTGAGTAAGCTTTGCCCAGGCTTTTCTCCTTTTAAACCCTTGATCTCAGTTCAGAGCTGCTTTGATTCCTCAGGCCAGTGGGAGCCTCTGGGGGAGAGGGTCTGGGGCACCTTCTGCTTCCCTGGGGCTGGAGTCTCCAGTGAAATATCTGGGAGGCCCAATCGGTTGCAGGATGCAATATGGTGTATCTGTCCTTGCCTGTCTGTTAGAGAAACACAAATGGCCTGGCTGAGTCTAAAAGCTGCTTAAGATGTAGTGTTGGGGGATCTGGTTTAGGGGTGGACATGTAGATTAGGGTCAATGGTTGGACCCGATGATCCCAGGGGTCTTTTGCAACCTGAATGATTCTGTGATTCTCAGTTTATCCTGCCTCGGAATCTTGTATTCGGTGTTGACTAGATGATCTGTTGAGGTCGGTTCCAATCCCTAATGTTCTGTGAAACTGTAGGTTATTGGCAGTGGTGGTAAATCCCAGCACCTGGGATAAGGTGGTACTGGCCTTCCCAGTTTGAGCTGGGGCTTTGAAATAGGAAAGTATTCCCCCTGCTCTCTCTGAAAGTATAACCTGACATTAGAGATGTCAGCCTTTCTGAAAGATGGGACACATCATCAAAGCAAAACCCTTTTGGAAATTACTATAATACAAATTCTTGATTACAGTGAAATTACTAATCAAATTAATCAACACTATTAACCTGATATTTCAGATCTGGAATTACTGGAGTATTGACTGTATCCCGGTTCCCAGTATGCATTTGAGATGAAATCTGAGTAGATAAGGCTAGTTCAGAAGTGCAGCAGTGGAATGGCATCGCTGTGTTAAATAAAATAGCATGAGGTTCATTCTCTTAATTTCCTGCTGTGGTTTGCAGGGAGAATGATGGTTTTGATCTCTGAGATAAGGTCAGCTCGTGTTGAATTGACAGAATTCAGTTGGTTTTCGTCATCAGAATTCACTGCTTAAAATAAATTCAAGTAAAAATGAAATTGATATGAAATGGAAGTAAAAATCTGCATGTACTACTCTGAGGTAGTCATTTTTGGGGAGATGGGGGACAGTCTGTTCAGAGATGATGCACAGAAACTGACACTACTCTTGCTTTTCATAACTTCCTTTCCTTTTGCTGATCTGTCTATAGGAACACAGAGATACTTGAGGGGTTTTAATGGCTCTGTTTTGTTTTACAAAAGCTCAGGCAGATCTCAAGAGTGTCTCTGTAAGACACAGTTGATTAAAACCACGAGGAGAGGTTTCCTGCAGTATCCAACTTACTGGGATTGTCCCAGAGTAAATGTAAATGCTGCTTTTCAAGAGCAATTGTCTCCAGAGCGCACAGCTCTGTGGCAGGATTATGTTAGGACAGACACAGATTTGGGAGCTGCATAGCCCTTGCAGAGTCTAGTCCTGCAGCAGATGGACTTAGAGCAACTTCAGCTTCAGCAATTCTGCTGCACTTAGAGGTTTACCTGCCTTCGTCTTTGGGAAGCTGACAACCCTGGATATTGGAATCAATTTTATCTGTAGGTGCTCAAACGCAAATAGCACTTGGCAGCTTTTTCAGGCTCCAAAAGAAGATCAGACAATCTATTTAAAAAAACATCCAAGCTATGGAAGAACATTATAGCTGTTATTTGCAGCCACAGCAGTAGCAGTTTGGAAAGAGTGGGGATGTGTGTGTGTGTATGTGGTTATGTGTAGTGTGGTCCCTTGGTTCTCCTCAAAAGAAAATGAATATTTTTGAGCTTATTTGAAAGCAAAAATTTACCAATTTGCTGATTTGTATCTGCAGTGAAAATTTTCATTAAATTTCATTAAATTAGAGTTTCATTGGATGAAAGATATAACCTAATGCATGTGTACTTCTACCACAGAATCACAGAACATTAGGGATTGGAGGGGACCTTGGAAGGTCATCTAGTCCAATCCCTCCACCACAGCAGGATCCCGTCGATCAGGACGCACAGGAACACATCCAGGCAGGTTTTAAACGTCTCCAGAGAAGGAGACTCCAAAACCCCCCTGGGCAGCCTGTTCCAGACTGAAGAGTGATCAGGATGAATCGAAATTATATCTGTAGCAAAATAGGAAGTAGAGAAGATGAAGAATGTTTTTCAGCCAGGTGAACTCTACTTTTGTTAAAACACGAGAGAACTTTTCATTCAAAAATGCTTGTGTGTTTCTTGCAGTTGGTACCCCTTATTATATGTCTCCAGAGAGAATACACGAAAACGGTTACAACTTCAAATCTGACATCTGGTCTCTAGGCTGTCTGCTGTATGAGGTAATATTGATATATACGGTGATCTGAATGTGCTTTCTGCTCCGTCTCCTCCCCTTCACCCCCCCCCAAATGTTTTTAGGATATTTTAGAAAAACAGGTAGTGTTGTGGGAGAGCTACTTTGCAGCTATTGTGTGTCTGCTTTTAGTATCAGCAGCAAGAACTCCTGCGTAACTTGAGCATGTGAGATGTTTCTGTTTGCTACTGAAGATTTGCCTTTTACTGGGCTTGCTGCAAAGATTTTCGAGGAGTTTGTTGAAGATTGGGTGTCACTGAAGGATGAACACATGAGTAATGACAGGCATGCGTAAAGTTATCACAGAACATTAGAGATTGGAAGGGACCTCAGAAGATCATGAAGTCCAATCCTCCCACCACAGTAGGATCCCCTAGATCCTGTCGCACAGGAACATGTGCAGGCTAGTTTAAACACCTCCAGAGGAGATTCTATCCTAGGTGTTTCAATGGGTGGGTTATGCAGGTTACACGATTTTGGTAACACATTCCTTGAGAAATTGCAACTAGAAGGCAACTGCTGCTTTAAAAACTGCATTTTAGTTACTTTAGTTTAATCTCTTTCAAAACCTAGTAGAGTGGGATTGATGGTTGGATTCGATAATCACAAGGGCCTTTTCCAACCTGGATGAGTCTATGATTTTTAGGTCAAGCAATATTTTAAGCAAAGGTTACTGTGTGCTGCTAGCTGGGATTAAAGAAATATGAGAAAGGATCCACAAAAATATGAGGAGGACCTTCTTCCCAGTGAGGGTGACAGAGCACTGGAAGGGGCTGCCCAGGGGAGTTGTGGAGTCTCCTTCTCCAGAGGTGTTTAAAGCCTGCCTGGCCATGTTCCTGTGTGACTGGATCTAGGGGATCCTGCTGTGGCAGGGTGATTGGACTGGATGGTCTTCCGCGGTCCCTTCCAATCCCTAATGATTCTATGATTCTATTAGCTTTTAAGAGGATGTTGTCTGCTGCACAGCCATGTAATTTTTCTACTCTTCCCCAATTGTTTAACTTGTGTGTTAATAATTAAATAACAACAACTAAATGCTGTTAAATATTATATAGCAATAAGAATTGTTAATAATTATTGAATTTCTCTATTCATATGGTCAGGAGTGGTAGGTGACACATCACTTAAAATGATCTTACATCAAACAGGGGGATTGAGCTAGATGATCTTTCGAGGTCCCTTCCAACCCATAATCATTCTATGATTCTGTGAAACACAGGGCAAGCTGAGGTTATTCAAAGCCTGAAGAGCAGGTAGGCTTCTAAGGCAGCTAAGTCTTCAGAGTTCTTTGTCATTTGTTGATGAAAAGACTAAACCCTTACGAATGATGCTGGGAAAGAAAAGTTCCGTCAGCAGTGGCAGTGAAGTCTTTCTGGTCACCTTCCAGGTAGCAACTCATGCACCCAACGCACTTTTCATTTACCTACAAGCCACTTGACTCAGTGAGTCACAGCATCGCAGGACACTAGGGATTGGAAGGGACCTCAAAAGATCATCTAGTCCAGTCTCCCAGCAGAACTCAGTACGTGCCAACAGGATCAGCACCTCCAGTTAGTTTAGGATTTGGTAGAGAGCTTTGCCAACCTATCACAAGTTGTCTGTTACTTCGAGGCGACTTGTCTGCAGCAGTACTACTTTTCTTTCTATCACTAACACCCGTGTATTTGAAGTATTAAATGTATTAAGTAAAAACTTCAGTATTAAATAAACACGTGGCTTTCAGTATTGAAAGGGCAAATGACACTACTGCAGTTCTGCAGAGCTCATGCATCTGTGTAGCTGTCGCTGCTGTGTCTTCCATATCCTCTGTGTATTGGGGACAATTCTGAGGGAGTAGTCAAAGTTTAAGTCATGGGCTGAAACTGAACCCCAATACTGAGATGCGCTAGGGCTGATCATGGCAACTGCCGTCAGTTTCACTGCTTTGCCCTACACGCTTGTGCGAGCAGAAGCCTAACGATAACGTGAACATAGATGAGGATTTTTCAGCTTTAACTGCTCCTTTCAAATCACCAATCAAGCACAGCCCTTAAATAACTAGCTATTATATACAATAAATGAAGGTTAATTTCTTTCAGTGTTATATGAAATAAAATTGTTGCTTATGATGAGGATTTTTCAGTTCTATTTCTTTAAAAACCTCTAATGAAACAAAACTCTAAAATAACTAGGTATCATATAAAATAAATTAAGGTTAATCTCTTTCAGTGTTGTATGAAATAAATTGCTGCTTAAAGACCAATAAAGGCCTTTAAGGAAATTTTCCTGTAGAAATTGTTGTTAGGATTGATCTGTTGAGACAGTAGATTAAACACATAAATATTTTTCTTTGTTAAACAATTTCAACAGAGCAAAATAGCTCCATTTCATTGATTAATTCAGCATTTCAAAGTGCCATTTCCTTGGTATTAATCTTACAAATTTTACCAGGGTGGAATTGAGGTTAATGTGATGTGTTTTGGCTTTTTCTGTATTGTAATAGGATACTTACATATATTGTAATGGGATGCTTAGATAGCTGAGGCTACTTATATTGGTACTATATTAATATGTCATATTCTATAAGTATTAATATATTCGTATTATGTAAGTACTATATACACATTAATCTGTAAGTAAATTGTAAGAGGATCCTTATGTTAGACAGTTGTAGTATATAGCTTCAACTAACAGCTTTTAAGGATTGTTTTTAGAGGTGTATTTATTCCATGCAGTGAATTCTACAACACAGCACTATGTGTAGTGGGGTTGGTTTGAGGTGGGGGTGTGGGGGTTGGTGAGGTTGTTTTTGTTCTTGACCATTGAGATATGACTTCAAACTTTTAAGTGTATTAACTCAAAATACACACCTAGCATTTATCTTATAATTATTTAGAAGTGAATTGTTGACGGTTTTTAATTAGAAGTGGGGAAAATGCTTTTATACATATATTTTTGGTTTTATTTAATTGTATTCGTCTTATTATTTAAAGTATTAGGTTTTCATTATTTTATTAAATATTCTATATATTATATTTTTAATATGTTTTAATGATCCATACAGTTTAGTGCTGGCTGTCTTTCTGTGATCTGCCTTTTTGCCTGCAGTTCAGCATGTTTTATTATCGATTCCGTTGTTGATACGTTCTCATATGTGGCTCTGGATCCTCTCCAGCTTAATTGGAGAAAAGCTGTGGCATGTTTATCACTTCTCAATAACTGCTTAATTGCCTCTAAACTCTTTCAGTTGCGTTTCCATTTAAGTTTAGAGTAATTTGCAAAGATGTATTTCATTTTTAAAAATTAGTGACTCTAACCTCCATTACAGTCTTATTATTCAGCTCTGTGGCCAGTGATAGATGAATTTGCAAAGATGTATTTTATTTTTAAAAATTCATATTTCTAAACCTCCATTACAGTCTATTATTCAACTCTGTGGCCAGTGATAGGTTAATTTGCAGAGTTCTTTTTCATTTTTAAACTTCTATTATTTCTAAACCTCCAGTACAGTCTGTTATTCAGCTCTGTGGCCAGTGATAGATTCGTTTGCAAAGATGTATTTCATTTTTAAAGATTAGTGAATCTAACCTCCAGCACAGTCTCTTACTCAGCTCTGTGGCCAGTGACGGATTAATTTGCAAAGTTCTTTTTCATTTTTAAAAAATTACTATTTCTAAACCTCCATTACAGTCTGTTATTCAACTGTGTGGCCAGTAATGGATTCATTTGCAAAGTTCTTTTTCATTTTTAAACTTTATTATTCCTAAACCTCCGGTACAGTCTGTTATTCCACTCTGGGGCCAGTAACCGATTAATTTGCAAAGATGTATTTCATTTTTAAAAACTATTCTTTCTAACCTCCATTACAGTCTATTATTCGGCTCTGTGGCCAGTAATATTTTTTAAAAGTCTTATTTTAAAGTCTGATTTATTTTTTTTTTCTTAGAGCCCCAGGTATTTCTGAGACCTCAAATAAAAAAACCCCACTACCGCTGGAGTTTTAATTGATATGCAACAAAGTAGACTTTACTAATTAAAATCAAGATGCTGTGCTTTTGCTACACGGACCTTTACATGGAAAAGTAGGTCTTACACATTTCCTTTTATTGTTCAGCGTAGCAATTGCATCCTTACAGGGTTGTAGGTTGGTGGCTTACAGTTCAAAAAAAAAAAAGAGAAAAAAAAAGGGGGGAAAAAAAAAGGAGAGAGAGAGAGCTGCCACCAGCCCCGAAGACAGACAGTAGGCTTTCGTCCCTCAGACACCCCCAGAATACTAATCAGCAAAGTCAGACCCTGGAGGTCAGGGAGCAAGTCAATCATTCTAGCGATCGTCTCAGTGTGGAGGATCAAATTAGCCTGAAAAATTCAGCTGCTGGGAGGAGAGGGCGAGCAGCTGTCAGGGGCAGCAGCGAGATGCACTAATGAACCAGATGAATAGTGCAAAAGCTTGAAAATAAAAACAGGACAGTTGACATTTTTCATCTGTCAAAGCAGGAGATGCATGAAAATATAGTATTCCTGTTTTAACTCCTTAGGGGACGCCCGGGATTTTTTTAACACTCTGCAGCATTCACACAAAAGTACTTTTTAATGAACACCTAGAGTTATGAAAATGAGCGCGGGTGCATCTGTTTAGGACGTCTGCGCGCGGACGGGCTCCGCGGTTGATTTACGTTTGTTCTTTTTGTCTTTAGCTTGCGCTCTTAGCGTTCTTTTGAAGGTAAGAGCTAACGGCGTGGGAATCCGACAATTAGCGCCGCTGTGGCGATGCAGAGGTTTTGGGGGGCGTGCGGGGCGGAGCTGTAGCGTGGCATTTGTTTTGGGAGCTTCCAGAGTTGTTGGTCTTGAAGCCTAATCTGAAACTGGAACTAAACTATTGGGGAGCACTGTTGTCAGATACGAAATTCTCTTACATTTGCTTTATTTCCTTCACACGTTCTCCCCCCGCAGCGATAGCAGCGCTTAGGCGTGAAAGAGTTAACCTGCTATCTGGAAGACCACAAGACAGATGAGAGCCATTTTCAGCTTGTCCTGTCCCTGCTGAAGCTCACTGAGTAGCACAGCATGGACCAGCTTGTTTCACACACAGTCTGCCTGTCTGGGGAATGTACACATTGTCCTTCCAAAATCAAACTTATTAGCACATGTAGAAAAGGGTGACTGACTTTGGGGCAGCGCTGCGCTCAGAGCAGCAGTCGGGCTGCTGTGGTTCAAAGACTCTAGAAGGCTTTGAACGGAATGGGAGAGGTTTTAAGTGAATTTTTATATTTGTAATCCCGCTAACCGCAGCGTTTGTTTCCACCTTAAATGTCAAGCTGGAACGTTGTCTGGATATAGAGCGTGGGTTGCTAGCGCTGGTTCCAACCGATAGGTTTGCATTCCAGTTGTACTTGATCGTCAGGGGTGCCCAAGTCTGCACTGCTGAGGAGGATGTGAAATTTATAACTTGTTAA
This sequence comes from Phoeniculus purpureus, assembly GCA_028565055.1. Lineage (NCBI taxonomy): Eukaryota > Metazoa > Chordata > Aves > Bucerotiformes > Phoeniculidae > Phoeniculus > Phoeniculus purpureus. Next base: position 3,929,383 of record JAOXOE010000698.1, read on the forward strand.
AGAAAATTTCCAATTTAAAGTTTTAAAATAATTTCAATAATTTTGATAGTGCAATAGCATTGACTTATCAAAAATGTGATTGAATGATAACTCAATTATATTGAATTATATTGAATTATAAAGTATTAATTATAATTACTGAATATTATTGAATTATAATACTGAATTATAATGAATGATAGTTCAACATACCATATTCATTCAATATAAAACACTGAATTATAAAGGTTTGAGCTTTAGGTTCTCCAGAAACCTAAGGCAGCGCCTTTAGTTTTCTTGCTTTAGGAAAACAACTGTATTGAGTTCAAGTTTAATATCAAAATCTACTACTATTACCCACCCTTCTCAACATGAAATCATTGATAACGTTTTCAAATCAATTAGTGTTTTCAAACAAATTTCAAGGGAAAGACATGTTGTCTTCCAAGAGGTCTTCAGAAGAAACATATACTGTGGGTTTTGGGTGGGTTTTCTGTCTCCTTTATGATGCAGAGCCCCTCGATGCTCACAGCAGTCTCAGAAGTGACTTAGTTTTTCCTCCCGCTCTATTCATAAAGCAATTTAAACGTGAAATACAAGGAGTGTGGCAGGTGCAAGTGCGTGGAGTAGAATAAGCACACGCGCTTCTTACAGGAATAGTTTTGGAGCTTCTGCTTTTAGCCCTGTGACGCTTCTAAGTTAAGAATGACTTTCAATCTGTATTGTAGAATTTATGAGGAAAAGGGTTTTACTTACAGAAGCAAACTGTACGTTTCTTTAAACAGATGGCTGCACTGCAGAGCCCCTTCTATGGCGATAAAATGAACTTGTACTCCCTCTGCAAGAAGATAGAGCAGTGCGATTACCCACCTCTCCCTTCAGATCACTATTCAGAGGAAGTAAGTAATTTCCCTCGTTGTGGGCTCGATCCTGGGGAGCTCTGTGTGTGTGTGTGTGTGTGTGCGTGTGTGAGCTGGCCCATGTCCAGGGAAGTAAATGGACTTGGGTGATTTTATGTGATTTGCAGGTGATGCTCATAATTGTTTGCTTGTTGAAGGAGCTCAAGTGTCCCTGTCAAAACAAGTCTCTGGGACAATTTTAAATTGGGGGGGGTGTATTAATAATGGAAGCGTCGTGCTTTCAGCTTCTTCATTTCATTGAGCAAGTGTGACAAAATGCTTTGCCAGAGGAAAACAGGTCTTGGAGACAATTTTAAGTTGGAGGGAGATTAATAATGAAAACGTCCTGCTTTCAGCTTCTCTGGAGACGTTTAAAACCCACCTGGACACTTTCCTGTGTGACTTGGTCTAGGGGATCCTGCTGTGGCAGGGGGATGACTGGATGATCTCTCGAGGTCCCTTCCAATCCCTAATGACTGGATCTTGGGGATCCTGCTGTGGCAGGGGGATGACTGGATGATCTCTCGAGGTCCCTTCCAATTCCTAATGACTGGATCTAGGGGATCCTGCTGTGGCAGGGGGATAGGACTGGATGATCTCTAGAGGTCCCTTCCAATCCCTAATGACTGGATCTTGGGGATCCTGCTGTGGCAGGGGGATGACTGAATGATCTCTCGAGGTCCCTTCCAATTCCTAATGACTGGATCTAGGGGATCCTGCTGTGGCAGGGGGATAGGACTGGA